>JBBMJY010000008.1:14982980-15017922 GCA_037833715.1 Toxotes lorentzi | reverse complement strand
ATAGATAGATAGATAGATAGATAGATAGATAGATAGATAGATAGATAGATAGATAGATAGATAGATAGATAGATGTTTACGGAAGTGACATAACATTGTACGTCGGTTAAATGGGTCCCAAAATCCGCCGTGTGAAGGACAGCTGTGCACATCTGTCCAGGGCGTACGGAGAAATAAACGGAGATGACGAGGTTGTAGAAATTTAGATTTACGGTGAACACACAAAACAATCAACAAATGGCGGCAGGTCAAAAAGTTATTGACGCACGAGAACGGATAATATGCTAATACACTTTTAATGGAAAAACATAACCTGAAAAGTAACTATAAATGTCAAAGAAATGCAGCGGATTAGAAGTGTAAAGCAGCATACATTAGACACACTCAAATAAAGTGTATTATTAATAATATCTACTTGAGTTAATGTACTTTGTATTTTTTTTCCACCAATAGTATTCATAAAAAAAATACATTTCCTGTTTATTAAAAAGACAAAAAATAACATACTTTTAACACAATATTGTAATTTTTTTTAAAGGTGATGGAAAATTTAAAAATCTCTACTTTCAATTGAGTATGACGTACAAAATCTTACGACTGCGTGTAACACTGATCCTGAGTCAGTATCTGAATTTTTTAAAACTATGACGCTGGAGCAGGGGAGTCGCTGTGCCATCTGACTCCAGATCGGTGATTTAGAGGCCACGTAACCGCGCTGCAAGCCTCGCGGTATTTACGCTACCCAGAATGCTTCGGTCTTCCTTTCTGCCTGAACCGACATGGTGGGTACACAGTCGCTTCTCCTGAGGAATAATCTTGACTTCTTTATCTGTTTGCATCCTTGCGTTCAAGCTTGCTTTTATGTTTAAAAATGTATCTCTAACATCTGCGAAGCCTATCTATGGATATAATGTCGATATTGTTTGCCAATGTTTGCTGTTTTGGGGTAAAACTTGGATTAACTGACGCAAGTGTAGCCGGTACGTGTAGCCCTGTGACTGCCTGTCAGAAGCTAAAGCTAATGTTGGTGAACACGCTTCGTTCCAGGAGCACTTCTCCTCTAATATTATACATTTTCAGTATGTGTTTTTTGCTAGTAGTTACTCGGTAGCCTTATTTAATAACGTGATTGGCGGAACAAAAATAGGACACTGGTTATTAAGTGGGATACAAGTGTGTTCCCGGTTGTATTAGCAGGTAGCGTTAGGTTATTGGGCCTTCATATTGCCTCTGCTCATGGAAACATTACACTTGGCTGTCGTAGCTCGGATGTAATCCACGTTTATGTTGTTTGTTCGCTGCTGGTTTTGAGAATGTCTCAGTTTGTGAGTAATACCACTACAATGGTAGCAGCTGAGCTTGTTGCCCCATCTTCAGCTCGTTTTGAATGGCATGCCAGTAACTGCAGTGTAGACAGACCAGCATGGGGCTTTGACTCGCCTTATATGCTAACGCATTGGAGGCTCCACTCCCAAGTGTTTGTCTTTACAGCATTTAGCACGAACGTGTCTTGTAAAACTCTAATGCTTGGTGTACTTTGGAAATTGTTTTGGGAAAGAGTAATGGGTAATTGACGGTGAGGTGGTTGACCTGCATGCAAAGCAATGGATGCGAAAGCCCAGACATGCTGGAAATTTGAAACGGTGCAAGCATTAGTTGTGTCAAATATAATTAAATAATAATTCAAGAACTTCAAGAGTCTACCATACTTTGAGAATACTTTAAAACATTTTGGCCTCTACAGTGGTGGTGCTATGAATTTTAAGGCGCAACTTTTTTTCTTTTAAAAAATTACAACTTTCAATGTGTCCTAACACTATTTTCTTGTTATCTTCTTTACAGCCTAAGGGAAAGAAGGCTAAGGGGAAGAAGGTGGCACCTGCCCCTTCTGTGGCCAAAAAACATGAGGCCAAGAAAGTAGTGAACCCCCTGTTTGAGAAGAGGCCAAAGAACTTTGGCATCGGTGAGTAGCCCCTTGGCATTGTGGAAGAAGTGGTGATTGTAATGGTGCAGATGATGTAAAAGAATATTTGCTATCTTAACAACACTGCAGACAACTACCCACCAAGATCGCTGATGCACTTTAGATTAAAAAAAAAAAAAAAATCTGTTTGATGTTTGATATTAAACTTTTTTTTTTGTATTTCACCACAGGCCAGGATATTCAGCCAAAGCGTGATTTGACACGCTTTGTGAAATGGCCTCGTTATATCCGCCTGCAGAGGCAGCGTTCCATCCTCTACAAGCGTCTGAAGGTTCCCCCTGCAATCAACCAGTTCACTCAGGCTTTGGACCGCCAGACTGGTAGGTTTTAAAAGTCTTTGACAACAAGAGTTGCACCGAAGTACCACTTTTTACATGGTTGGAAACCGCGCATTTCATGGATAATTTATGGATCCTTAACAGTACTACTGTCGCTTTGCAAATGATGTGAAAGAATATTTCCCATCTTAATAACCATGCTGACCTTTCCCACCAAGATCACTGATGCAGCTACTTGAAATACTGTTAACTTCTTTCTTGGCACCTAGCTACTTAAAGCCACATTTGATGGTTGAATTCAAATTGTAATGCACTTTCTTTTTTCTCAGCCACACAGCTGTTCAAGCTGGCCCACAAGTACAGGCCAGAGACCAAGCAGGAGAAGAAGCAGAGGCTGCTGGCTCGCGCTGAGCAGAAGGCCGCTGGAAAGGGAGATACCCCAACCAAGAGGCCCCCTGTCCTCCGTGCAGGTGAAGTATACAGAGGAAGTTGAATTTGAGCTGCTCTAGACTGTTTTATTGATGGTAATACTTTTTTAGAAATTGAATCAGCCCAACTCAAAATAAATATTCTTGTCTACCATTAAAAGCCTCATCGAGACCTTACCTTAGTCTTACCTAATGTGGCCTGGATGCAGTGATGACCTGAATTTCTTCACCTGAAACTTGCCTTGATGGTTTTTGAGCTTTTTAACCCTGAGCATTGGCCAAAATAACCAAATATTTCAGGGCGGAGAGTTTTCTGATCGGAAGTTAAGTGTCATTTTTCACTTTCCTACAGGTGTGAACACTGTCACCTCCCTGGTGGAGAGCAAGAAGGCCCAGCTGGTCATCATTGCCCACGATGTGGATCCAATTGAGGTATGTTTGTCTCACATCATATTGGCTGCAGTTGAACTTACTGTATTGGGAGTTCAGTCTAAGAAGTGGCCACTGGCAATGATGTCTGAATTTCTTCACCTGAATCCTCTGTGTGGATCAAAACTTACGAGCTTTTTAACCCTGAGCAGTGACCACAAACCAAGAGAACGTGTTTCGAGTACAGACTGAAGTGTTTGTTTTGCTTGGATTGCCTTTTGTTAAATGTATTCCTGAAATACTAATTTTCTGTGGTTCCCTCGCTTCTGTAGCTCGTCGTGTTCCTGCCAGCTCTGTGCCGCAAGATGGGCGTCCCATACTGCATCGTCAAGGGCAAGGCTAGACTGGGCAGACTGGTGCACAGAAAGACGTGCACTTCAGTTGCCTTCACACAGATTAACCCGTAAGTTTGCACATTGACTGAGATGTGATGTACACAAGTGTGACAGAGTATAAGAATTATCCAGTTTCTTGATTAGTAACATAGGACTGCCTGACTGGCTAAAATATAGTTGCAGCTTTTTAATAGTTCACCTGAAATTGTCGCTCTATAGAGTTCATGTTTTATAGGGCAGTTTCTGTACCAAACTGTTTGTGGTACTGATTTACATAGTAGGCAGTTTAACTACGTTCTGAGTATTTGGGATTGTGTCTGCTGCAGCAACTTCAGCCACAATTCTCTAAGCAAAGGATTAAGGTTACTGATCTTACTAAAGTGGTCAAAACATCCAAGAAGGAAAGTTCTGCTCTTTTTGAAACCACTAGACATTAAATTACACTTAACTACATTATCCTTGGTTCTGTTCTTTCCTAGTGAGGATAAGGGTGCACTTGCCAAGCTTGTGGAAGCCATCAAGACCAACTACAATGACAGATATGAGGAGGTAAGAGTTCTTTATTCTGTTAAACTGTACAAGCTCCATGAGTCAAATGAATCATACCAGTGAGCAAATTGCACCATTAATAACCATTTTTAAACTTGTGTTCCAGATCCGTCGTCACTGGGGAGGTGGCATCATGGGCCCCAAGTCCACAGCCCGCATCACTAAGCTGGAGAAGGCAAAGGCCAAGGAACTGGCAACCAAGCTTGGTTAAATTGTTTGGAATAAAAAATGTATGTCCTAATAAAGTGTTTGTTTGGGTTATTTTATTAGTATTGTAACAACTAAATATATGGTATTTCAGAACCAAGTTGTAACTGTAATTATTCATTTTCAACAGCGATGTCAAGAAAATACTCTGAAATATGATATAAAGTATGTTGCAGTCCTCAGGTGTGAGGTCTGTGGGTGTAAATTAATCCCCTGGCAGCGTGGTGTTAATTTTGAAAAATTTAAAGAAACAACTTGCAGCAAAGGCACTATGCTGGATAAATGGGTTTAGAACCTATTTGAAAGGAAAGATAAACCCTGAAATCATTTTTGACATCATGTTTGGGACAATTTCACGCTATAGAAGTTTCCTCAGCTGGAATTCTGCTCAAATTGTCAAGTGACACTTAAATCAATCATTTCAGTGAACTGAGGACAGAATCTGAGGTGGCAGATCCCAATAAGTCTTAAGACCGACTGGCTTAAATTTATTAAAATGCATCATTTTCCAGAGCAGTTCTGTTGTATTTTGCTTGTAAGGGATCTGTTTAGTTTATGGAAAGCTAGTCAGCAACATGTATGAAAAAGAATGGAAGAGAAAAATAAATTTTTTAATAATTTATTCTCACATGTTTCAGGAGAATAATCCACAGCTATTTACATATTTGTCAGTGAATGTATGCAGCAGGCTGGAGCTGATGCAACATTTCAGACATTTTCCACGTGTAATTTCACTGCATTTAATCACATCACACTCTAATCTTCTTGATGAACTTGGCATACCACATGTAGGAAGTTGCCGCACACAAGCCATACCTTAAAAAAATGACAGTACAGTAAAAATAGACAACAGCACATTGAAATTTATACTACTGATTTATAGTATAAAAGCATTCAAGTGTGGTTAAAAGGAAAGTATCCACCTACCATGTAACTATGTACTGCATGTGTTCATTCCTCAGTGTGACTCTGGTCTGTCCACCTATTGGTCCACCAGGAATGGTGCTCCCTGCACAAGACCATAATACCACATATATTTTAATGATGAGTATATGAGCCAGCTGTATATTTCACCTGAAACTTGATTATGAAGCAGATGAATCAAAGATCATCATCATGAGACATTACTGAAGTCAGCATCAATGAAGATGGGTGCAGCTCCGGTGACACGGGACATTGCCTCCAGGTCTCGGTAATGCCAGCGGTTTCTCTCCACATCGTTGTTCGGAACAAAGGGTTTTCGAGTCTCTGTCAGCCTGACTACCCCGACCACCTCCACCTCACCTTCCACCTGCACAGACGCATATTTACACTTTGTTAAATAAGTGTGAGAAGAATTTTAAGTATTAGTAGTTAACACTAAAAACACATGGATGAATCCATCTGTGGCCTCCTAAAATACTCAGGTGAAATACTAACCTGTCCCTTCATCCTGGTCTCTGGTCTTATCTTCTGCTTTGGGACGTATCCTCTGTTCACCAGGATTGTGATGCTGTAAGTGAAGGTAGCGAAGATGAGTCATTATAACTGGAGGGTTAACCCAGTGATGTTTTATCTTGATTCTTACCCGAGGTCAGTGCAGTGGAATGGGGTGATGACATTCGCACCGGTCTCTCCACTTGAAGACAGCCTTCCTGCCTCTCTGGCCTCTTTCTCTGGGTCCACTGGTGAGCGGGGCAGAATATACAGCTCCTGTGAGTGGTTGTACTGTCCACGCACTCTCACCCTTCTGTACTCTAGGCTGTTCAGCTCATGAAGACTGGGATCCAGGGAGAAAAATCACAAGCAAATCTGCTCATTGATAGCCAATATAGATACAGATTGTGGGTGGGGGAAAAAAACACATGCTTCACCTCAAAGGTAAGAGGAGGGATTGCTCCAGGGTGCTCATCAGAACAAGGTAATGTCAGTAAATGTTATATTTGGTCTGAACAACAGTCCAAAACCTAAAAATATTCAAATTACTATACTGTAAGATGAAGAAAAGCCATGAATTCTCTCATTAAATTAACTGGAATCAGAGATTTTTTTAAAAAAATTACTTAAATGATTAACTGATTGCCAAAACAGTTGCTATAGATCTTCTTTTAATCAACTTATAGATTCATTATTGCAGCTCTAGTGTCTACCGTGTACTTACTCAAGAGGAAGAGGGATGGGCTCTGCAGTGGTGAGTTTTGTCAGCTCGTCAATCAGCTGCATTTTCCACTGACGCCGTTTCACCTTCACAGAAACAAAAGTATCTGCATGCATTAGACAACAACAAAAACAAACTGATGACATAAAGTAAACAAGCTGTACCTGCCATGTACCAAGGCCAAAGGTGGTGGCAGGGATGAGCAGCAGGAACCATTTGAGGAAAGAGTCTTCTCCTTTCTCTGTTTTGACGGCTGTAGAGCTGGACTGTCGCCCGAAGCTGATGAACCTGCCTGGAAATTCACCAAACACAGGACAGGAAATGAATGAAATGAAACAGATATGTAAGACATTCCATAAAGTGCTGTTTGGTTTCCACAATTACTTTATAGCTACATGGCCAAATAAAATACATGTAGACTAAACTTTTTTTTTTTTTGAAGGAATTTAAATTTCACATCATTAAAAGTAACTAAACTGGGTTTTAGTAAACTGAGGTTTGTTGACCATCATTTGCAATAAGCATCATATTTACCGTCTGCTCGTTTGAAGAGAGGCAGTCTGGTTAGAAGGAAAGTCCTCTTGATGTAAATGACATTAGTCTGCAATTACATACAATCAGCTGAGCTTAGAACCTGCAGATGGAAGTGACTTTCACACTAACTCTTTAACGCTTTATCTAAAAGACGCAGATCTGAAAGTTACAACAAACAACTCACCTGTTTTTTAAGCGTGGACAGCAACCTGGTGGAATAAGCCAGCACTGATTTCAGAGAAGCCATGCTGAATCAAATCAGTAATGGAAAAGGGCTAAAAATGCATGAGATGACCGACTACATAACTGACATGTTCCTGATCGGAGGGGGACCGTTTCTGCTGTAACAACTTCCGGGTTGTTTTGTGAGGCTCCGCCCCGCTGTGTTTGACCCACGTGTGTGCAGAGATGTGTTGATATAAACCCTTAAATTCCCGTCTTGGTCTGTTTGTCTCGTCTTTGCTGGATTAAGGCTGACAGCTCGGTTCAGTAACACGACATGGACCTCGCCTCCAAGGACTCGTACATTCAGAAACTCGCAAGTCAGGTGTTTTCTCAGCGAGACCAGGAGCCAAAGAAGAGACCCTTTGGTAATGTTTGTTTACACCCTGTTCTTCATCATCAGTGACCGTTTCTGTGCGGTAATAGGGGAAATAATGTGCTCTTTAATGTCTTTGTGGGTGAAGAAAAGCGTCTAAAAGTCAGTATGTTTGTTCACGTCTCCATTACTTCTACTTCAGTGACCACAGGAGGCGCCACGCTGTTTAAAAAGCTGATTTCCTGATGGATGATGTGTATTCAAGATTCAAATGTCAGAAATAGGGCTGATAAAAATGTTAAATAAATTAAGTAGTCTTTCTTCAGAAAATTAATAGACAACAATTTTTAAAGTCCATTAATTATCTGAGCCGTTTATGTTGGAAAACACCAAACATTTTTACTTTTCAGCTTTTCTGTGTCTATTATCATAAATTGAATATCTTTGGACGTTTGAGGACTTTGGGCTCTGGGAAATTGTGACTGAAATTTTTCCATCAGCTGTTATTAGCTTTTGATTCTTAGTATATGAGGAAACAAAATAACCACAAGTTTTGTCTTCCTCTGGTTCCGTTTTTTGCTTTTAATTTGATGGCGTTGTCTAATGTTGTTGCTCTACTTTGATAACGTTTGGTGGTCCAACTGACAAATTGATAATAATTAAAATGTGGTGTATGTATTTAATACATTTATATATGTGTGTAGCTCATTTCAAGGGTAAAAACGACAGCGCTCCTCCAAAGAAGAAGAAGAAAAGGTGTAAAAAGAAACATTTCAAAGAAGGAGGCACCAATGAGAAGACACCACAGCCCCAGAAGTCTTCACTCTCTGCAGCAGCACAGAAAAGTCCCGCAAAACCAAGTGGCTCCAAATCTGACAGCATAAATGGGTCTACAACACAGACAGCTAAAGGTACAGAAAATGGGTATCCCAGTTCAGTAATGCAACTCTGTATTTCCTTTTATATCACTACTTATCTTTTTATTGTTGAAACTCGTTTATGTTTCCTACAGTAACATTTTATCCTTTCTTTTTTTAAAGGAGTTAATTTACAGTCCAAATTCTCGACAGTAGATGTTCTACGCAAGAGGCTACATGAAAAGATCGAAGAGTCCAGGGGGCAGGTATGCATATATTAAAGGTTTGACAGGAAGCTGCATGGAGGGTTAATTATATTCCAACATGATGTCAGTTGTACTGATGCAGGAAACTCCTCCCACTGTGTCCTCAAGTGGAGTCATATTTGTAAAACCAGCAAGACGAGTCAATATTGACTTAAAAGGTTTCATTTGAATGTTGAAAATATTTAGTCTTGCCACCAATTGATTATTTGTAAATGTGTGTAGTTCCTGAGTCTGCGTGCTCTGTTTCTCATGCTGATAAGAAACAAGTAGAAAAATCACATGCAACATTTAATACAGTCAAGCGAATGTTTAATGTATGATATAAACAGAAAATAGTGCCACCACATGCCTCTTAAGTACTGATTAATTGTTTGTTAGACACTCATCAGGTTGCACACATCTTTTATCAGGGACCTCCAAAGGATGCACTATCAGACGCAGTCCAGGCAAAGCGAGCTAAACGAAGGCTGGAACGGGAGCGCAAGAAGAGGAAGAGGAAAGAGTTTCGGATGAAGAAACTGGCAGAAAAAAGTGGCAAGGAGCAGCTGCCAGAGATAAAGCAGGAAGAACAGCAGGTCCCTGCTCCAACCAAAAGAAATGAAACTGCTATTGTCTTCAACAAGGTGGAGACAGTGGAAGAGTGCTATGTAGACAAAATGCAGAAAAAGAAGAACAAGAAAAAGAGCATCAAGGGCCAGATAACGCCACTGACTGGGAAGAACTACAAACAGCTGCTCAGTCGGGTGGAAGCTCGGAAAGCGAAGCTGGAAAAGCTGAGGGAGACAGACGAGGGGAAGGCCCGCGAGCTGGAGGAGAAGATTAAATGGACCAACCTGCTTTATAAAGCAGAGGGCATCAAAATCAAAGACAACGAGGACATGCTGCGCGCCTCGCTGAAGAAGAAGGAGAAGAAGCATGCTCAGAGGAAGAAGAACTGGCAAAAGCGCAGCGAGAACATCCTAGAGAAGATGCAGCAGCAGCAAGACAAGAGACGAAAGAACATCCAGAAACGCAAGCAGGTCAAAACAGAGAAGAAGAAGGATAGGGCACGGAAGAAAGGCAGAGTGCTGCCTGAGGACTTGAAGTGAGGGGCAGTGTAGCTGAAGGACTATGTTTTGCATGGTGTTCTATGAAAAGACAACGTATGCAAAGTCAAATAAAGTAAATCAGTCTGTGATTTATTAAATGATATGAAAGTGCAGATGTTGTACCGTCTTTTCTGTATAGGAGTAATATGATGTGTGTGTGTTATGGTCAATAAAATGTAATCCTTCATCGTGATGAACATGGATTGCAACTTCTGTTTTAGCATAAGTTTTAAGTTGTAAATATGAAGCTAACGCACAGCAAGCAGCTGGTTAACTTGACTGGAAAATAAAAGTCCTACATACAATCCTACTTAGCACAGGGGGACACAGCCTGTGCCTTCTAACATTTCTTGTTTGAAAGTCAGTTAAAATCAAAACAAAGAGACTAAAACCAACCATAAAAAGACACAAAACAAATACAAAAACACTCAAAATGAGACCAAAGAGATGCAAGACCAACCACAATGATACAAAAACAGAATAAATGACTACAAAGAAATAGAAAACGACCACTGTCAGGAAAAACAAGTGCATTTTATTTCCTAAGAGAAAGCGCATTCCCTTTAAATGCGAGAAGTAATTTTTGCTAACGTATTATCTTTCACACTGCGGTTAATGTCTAAACTGGTTGTGTGTGTCTGTCCTATAGTGTTTGCTGACAGTGTCGCTGTTTCTAATTTGAATATCTGGCCCCGCCCAGCAGGCAGGAAGTAGAAATGAAAACACAAGGAGGTGAAAGGGGAGGTGTGAGACTTACTTGTCTTTCACTGTCCCCCACTTTACTTTAACGTGAATAGCCGCAGGAGTGGACGGTTGGAGTTAAACAACACATTAGAAAGCCTTTTTTTTTCATAGTGCACCGTCACCTGTCCCGCAGGGATTATAGACCGGGTGATAAAAGGCTGTGCGCACCTTCCTGACGCGATGATCATCCATTGATGGGAATAATCAGCAGACTCGCCAATAATTTGACTGTAATTCGTCAGACTTCATTTAGAAACCATCATCAGGTGGGTGCAGATTTACCACACTGAAGAGACACCTCGATCATTACAACCTTAATACTCAGGCTTTAAAAATGTGCTGTCATTTCAGAGAATCATGTCCAGACGACTTCAAGCGCACAGAACCGACGGTGTCGATAAAAACGTGTGGTAAGTGATTAGACTGGCCCAGGGTGACAAAGGGTTTGGCACCAAAGTCACCTGAGAGTTTATACATTTACCTGTGTTATTGAATCAGACCGAAAACAAATGGCGTCCCCGCATAAGATAAACCAGAATTTATTAAACTCTTCTAACGTTACAGAGGTGTCCAGTCTAAACCTTATATAACCTTATAACCTATAACCATGTGATTGGAGGAGTACGGGGTGGTTCACAGCCCGAGATAACACAATTAAATGAGCAAAATATCACATCTCTACTTCAAAGTGATATGAATAGCACCTGAGACTGCAACAAAACAGACCTTTATAATATCAAGTAACCGGATTATATTATGTAATTCACTGTTTTGCATGTTTCACAGTGATATTTTTGCTTCTTTGTTTTTCACCATTGGTTAATGAAACTTTAAACATATGGTAGGTTGAAGATAACACTTGTACAAAACTGTTTTTTTTTTATCATGCAAGCAAGTCTTCAGTAAACATAACCTATCGCTTTCATGTGAAATAAAAAAGTAATGATGTTCCTTTGATGCACCTGTGATTATTGATGTTTTGCACCAACAGGGTTGAGTTCACACAACTGGCAGCAGACTACAAAGCAGTGAACCTTGGACAGGGATTTCCCGACTTCTCCCCTCCTCCGTTTGTGCAGGAGGCTTTTTGTAAAGCTGTGAGTGGAGGACCCCCCATGCACCAGTATACCAGAGCTTTTGTAAGTGTAATGAGACGCATGGGAAGGACATGTGTCTTTCTGAGTTCATGTTAGAATGATTTCATTCCTTTTTACCAGATATTAAAAGGACAAATGGACGCAGAATAAACAGTGAGATTGACCTTATGTTCTCATGCTGTTTATTTCCTCAGGGCCATCCACCTCTTGTAAAAAGTCTGGCTAAATTCTTCAGCCGGATTGTGGAGCATGAGATTGATCCTTTTGAGGACATCCTGGTCACAGTTGGAGCTTATCAGGCTCTCTTCTGTGCATTTCAGGCCCTGGTTGATGAAGAGGATGAGGTATGAAAATCAGCCCAAGTCAGATCAAGTCAAAATGTTCTAAAAATAATTAGGATAACATTAAATTTTTTTTTTTTTTTTTTTTTTTTTTTGATATTGCATTTTATATTGTTTTAATTTGTCTAGGTTTTTCATCTTTTTTCTTTCTTACTTCTGCGTATTGTATTTTGTGTAATGCTGCGGCTACACTGTAATTTCCCAGCTTGGGATCAATAAAGTATATCTATCTATCTATCTATCTAAACATGATTTTTAACTTCAGCACAACAGTGTGTGTGTAAAGGCACTGCTTACAGTAGTTTCACAAAAACAATGAACATTAACAGAGTTTTGTCTTTCAGGTCATAATTGTTGAGCCATTCTTTGACTGTTACCAGCCGATGGTGATGATGGCTAGAGGAAAGGCAGTGTATGTACCTCTAAGACCGGTGAGTGGTTCACAAAAACAAAAAAATATATATACAAGAGCTGTGAATGTCACATTTTCTCTTCTGACTTCAATTTATACATTTATCTTGAATTATTTTTTCTCTGCTTTTGTTAATTATAGAAGGTTGAAGGTGGCACCGTCCTGTCAAGTGGAGACTGGGTTCTTTCTGCTGAGGAGCTGGCCAGTAAAATCACTCCACGCACAAAAGCCATTGTTATCAACACTCCAAACAACCCATTAGGAAAGGTAAGAGGCGGGGTAATACGCTGCTGAGAGCTTTGTTGTGCTCATATTTTCCACAAGAACGGACAAAATCTGTGTGAAAAATGAAGTGAAGGCTTTCTCTGTGCACATAAAGCTGCTGTGTGTGAGAAATCTTCAACAGAGGGATTCTGTTTCTGTTGAATGTTGTTGTTTCACCAAATAAAATGTGGTCTTGGATTTAAGCACACATATATTCCATTTACAGGTTTACAAGACCGAAGAGCTCCAAATGATCGCTGATCTGTGTATCAAACATGACTTGCTGTGCATCAGTGACGAGGTGTACGAGTGGCTGACTTATGACGGAGCCAAGCATGTAAAGATAGGTGAGATACTGGTTCAGCAAAGTGCTTAAAAATCATGAAGTAAAAATTTTAAATATATCTGATTGTTTTTGCTGTGTGATTAACAGCCAGCCTTCCTGGCATGTGGGAACGAACCATAACTATCGGCAGTGCTGGAAAGACTTTTAGTGCTACTGGCTGGAAGGTAATGCACAGATGTTGTGGTCCACAGATGTTGTGTGATCTGCTGTACTGCATATTGTTATCATGGCCTGTATTGTGTTTTCAGGTTGGCTGGGCTATCAGCTCTGGACACATCATCAAACACATGAAAACCATCCATCAGAACAGTGTTTACCACTGTGCAACCGCTGCTCAGGTAAACACACAGTTCCATATTGCTGTTGCAGTGCAAATGTGGCGTCTTTACTATAG
The DNA here is from genome assembly GCA_037833715.1 of Toxotes lorentzi. Classification (NCBI taxonomy): domain Eukaryota; kingdom Metazoa; phylum Chordata; class Actinopteri; family Toxotidae; genus Toxotes; species Toxotes lorentzi. The sequence goes on along the minus strand of JBBMJY010000008.1, from coordinate 15,004,694 downwards.
CTGTATGTCCCATTTTGGCCTTTTCATCCACCCCCATCTGCAACAGGAGGCAGTAGCTCAGGGATTTGAGAGAGAGTACGAGGTGTTTGGGATGCCAGACAGCTACTTCCAGCAGCTGCCTGCCATGCTGCACCACAAGAGGAAGAAGCTGGCCTCATGTCTGGAGAGTGTGGGTTTGCAGCCCATCATGCCAGAAGGAGGCTATTTTATGATCGCAGACATCTCCTCTGTCAGTGAGTGACTGACAAACATCTGAACTGGTCACATTAATTAGGACTTAAAATAATACAGTCAGAATAATTGTATCTGTTTATTTCTTGACTTGTGCGCTCAAATTAATATTCACCCACGCTCTCTCTTTTTTTTTAACAGAGGTGGACCTCAATGACCAAAACACTAAGGATGAATCCAATGATTTCAGATTTGTTAAATGGCTAATTAAAGAGAAGGTAAAGATTTAAGATTTAATAAAATCTGTTTTCTGTTTTCTTTCCAAAGCACCAGCAAAAGTTATGTTGTGTCTGTTAAAAAAAACAACAAACACAAGAACATGTGATTGGATCAGTGTTTTTATGAAACATTTGATCTGTTTCTGACTTTTTACTGTATCATTTGCCTTTTTCTTCTGCAGGGTTTAGCAACAATCCCTGTCTCTGCGTTCTACAGTCCAGAGCACTGCAAGGACTTTGACAAGTACATCAGGTTCTGTTTCGTCAAGGTAAATTCAGCTGAACTGACTGAAATGAAATCGACCCGAGCCTTCTCCTGTCGCTCTCTGTTGCTCTTTGTCAGACCTTCTCACACACACTCACTGGTTTCATCTAACAGGAGGACTCCACCCTGGATGCAGCAGAGGACATACTGAAAAAGTGGAGTGCCAGACAGTAAAACGTCCATGAGGATGATGATGATGATGAAGCATTACCCATCCGTCCAGATTTCACCAAGCTACTTAAACTGGCTTGTCCTGCCTGCTGAGTTAAAATGAGCCATATTCAGCCATTTGACAAAAAATCCCTCTTAATGTCCCTGTGCAATAATTCATAGAAAACCACTAATTAAATATTGTTAATATTAGAACTATGGAAGTAATTAACTAGCTTTTTTTAAAATTAAATATTGTACTTCCACTGTCAAACTTTAACTGCTGAGATATTTGTCCTTAATCAAACCAAGCAAAAAGTTCAATAAAGCTTTTAATGAATTTTAAATTTGTAATTTACTTTATTCTCTAAACTTTCTTTAAAGTTATTTCATTAATTAATTTTAGCTTTCTTACTGTTTCTTGCACACTATGTTGTTAATTCTCGGAATTCTACATTTCACTCAAGAAAGTGGAATTCATTGTGATTTGATCTAAATTGTCTCCTTTTGCAGTGTGTTGGTTTTTTCTCCTCATTCACTCTCCCTGGTTTTTTTTTAAAAGGAGGACTCTACCCTGGATGCAGCAGAGGACATCTTGAGAAAATGGAGCCACAGAAAGTAAACTAGCATGTAGTATAGCATGTAGTCATGCATTACCTGTCCAATAAGTATATCAACAGGCTAATTAAACTGATTTTGGTCATCTGTGTTAAATTGAGCCATATTCTGTTATACTGAAGGTTGTACCTAATACCTAGTTGTCTCCAGTCATACTAGGTACTTTAAAGTGCAAAACACATCCTCAACTTTGAGTTTTTCCTGAAGCTGTACTTGTGAAAACACCTGGGCTTTGAAATAAACCATGTAAATGTTTTTGTGAGTTAGGAAAAGAAGAGCAATAAGGAAAAAAAAAAAAAAAAGATTTTTTTTAGCCACAAATGATCAAGATAAATAAAACACACCATGCCACCTTGACCAGAGATAAAGGTAAGCCAGCCTTGTAGATTATTATTTATAGGCTAATGCCTCTATGGAGTTCAATATTTGTTAAGAAAATCACAGCCGTTATGCAGCACTGACAAACTTTTACTTTGAAAAGCGGGTGGCAACCCGGAAATAAATAAACTTCACGTGTCGGTGTGTGTAAAAATGTCTACCGGCGTTGCAGCGAAAAGATCCAAAATTGTGTCCCCTCAGGTAATATTACAGCAATGTTTATTATAAAAAATGACATTGTTCGTTTTTCTTAATCACCTGTAACGTGTTTCTTGTTGTTTACAGCCCGAGGAGAGGGTGGACTGGAAGAAAAGAAAAGCAGAAAGTGAGTAAAAACACACCTACACTTAGCTGATAGCTTTCAGCTGCATGTCTGTCAGCTGTGGTGGTCTCATAGTTGAGTTACAGTACGCTCTTTTATTCATTAAAACTCTAAATTAGCTTTAAGCGTCTTTGTTTTGTTTTTGTTTATGGATTTTGTTTAAAGTAAACCTGCTGTTAAATGACATCTCAGTATTTCACATGATGTTTTAGGCACAGAAGTAAAGCGGAATGTCTTGTAATTTCTAAACTTCTAGGAGAGTAGTTTAATGCAATCAAACCCCACCATTAATGAGTGTTGGACTTTATTTGTCAAGTGTAGGGTGCGTTAAATAGGCAAGTCCATTTTATTTATATAGTTGAAAATCACAAAACTGCTCTTCATGGGACCAGAATCCAGGCTCATATCTGCTCTTATGTCTCATGCTTCTATTTCAAAAGAGATCTGATTAAATTAAGGTTTGTTTGTCTTTTATTTTTGGTCAATTAAATGTCTGACATGGTGAAAAGTATTCCAAAGACAAGGTGATGGTTTCTTATTATTTGTGTTGTCGGGCCAGCAGTCCAAAACCCAAATATATTCAGTTAACTATCATGTAAGACAACTTACAAACTGGAACTATGTACTTTTTTTTTCTTGACAAATTACATAAATCAGCTAATCAAATAATTAACCAATTGTTTCAGATCTGAAGTCAGACTTAAGAAGGAAAAGTGATATTTTGGTTGAACTGCTAATAAACTCAAAGGTGGTCACAAGCAGACATTGCCGTATTTTAAGGGGTCACAAGCCAAAAAGATTCTGAACCACTTCCTTGGACCATCAGTTCGGATTTTCACGGATATTTTTATATCACATATTCTTATCATCAGCCATCATTGATTCTTCCTCATTAACAGTAAAGGAAGCTAAGAAGCAAAGGAAAGAGGCCAAGCTGATTAAACATTTGGATAAGCAAAAACAGGAAGAAGCTGCAGAAAAAGCTAAACTTGAAGCAAGCCAGAACAAAAAAGGTAAGTTTATCATTATTTCATGGTTTTTTGTTAATCTGTATAACTGAAAATAGGGTGCAGTAATGTGTGATCTGTATCTCTTAGGTCGGGCTTACACTGTGAGTGTGGCCCTGCCGGGTTCTGTCCTGGACAACGCTCAGTCCACTGAACTTCGAACATATCTGGCTGGACAGATCGCTCGAGCCTGCGTCGTGTTCTGTGTGGATGAGATCATTGTGTTTGATGAACAAGGGGAAGATGTCAAGTAAGTTAACATAGAAGTACAACTTATTGATAAACACACCCCTAAACAGTAATCAGAAATCTAACAGAAAAGCTTTTGCTTTTTGACTCCATCCCACAGGAGTGTTGAAGGAGAATTTAAAGGTGTTGGGAAGAAGGGACATGCTTGTATTCAGCTTGCCAGAATACTTCAGTATCTCGAATGTCCACAGTAAGTAGGAACATATTATTATATTCATAATCACCAGTATCATCCAGTTTCAGGAGGGTTACAATTTTTTTTTTCTCCACCAGGTACCTGCGCAAGTGTTTTTTCCCAAAACATCAAGATTTACAGTATGCAGGTAATTTGAAATGATCCCAGTGTAATGTGCAGTGCAGTGTAATACCAGGTATGAACAGGCGTATATAAACATTCACTGTCACTGTTTAACTTGTTACTGTTTTCTACCAGGTTTGCTTAACCCTTTAGACAGTCCTCACCACATGAGGATAGATGAGGAGTCACAATACCGGGAGGGAGTCGTCCTCGACAGGCCAAGCAAACAAGGTCAAGGTTCATTAGTCAACTGTGGAATGAGAAAGGTCAGCATATCTTCATAGAGCTTACTGCCATTGGCTAATGTGGACTGAAAGGTATTGTTGGCATTTACATGTGAATATAGACTGTAGGGCTGCAACTAATGATATTTCTCACCATCAGTTCATCTTGGATATATTCTCTGGATTAAATGACATATTGTTTGATCTATAAAATGTCAGAAAAATGTCCATTAAACCAGTGAGTGAACTGTGTCCATCTGCTCCCACAGGATGTTCGGATTGATAAACAGCTGCAGTCTGGACTTCGTGTCACAGTACAGCTCAGCAAGACCCAGAATCAAGGTAATTCTGTCCATCAAACCTTTTTAATGTTTTTTGTTTTTTAAGTACAGTTCTCATTATGTTCAAGAGGCTGCACATCAACTGAGTATGTATGTCCATTTGTCTGTCCATCATCCTCTAGAGAGCAAAACATATAAAGGTGTGGTGGTGGCTCCTCATGTGCCCCGGACTGAAGGAGGTCTCTACTGGGGTTACAGTGTCCGCTTGGCATCTTGTCTCAGTGGGTTTCCTATTCTCTTAATACATTATTATGTATTACTCAAACATACACTTCGAATTAATTTGCAGTGTCTTGGAGAGTGACATGATGAGTCCAGTGTGAGACGTTAAGCTGTGTCCTAATTGCTGTTTGTTTGTTAATCCAGGTGCAGTTTTCACAGAAAGTCCATATAAAGAAGGATACGATCTGACTGTTGGGACATCAGAGAGAGGCAGCAACATGGACCAAACCACACTGTCGCCATTCAGGTACGTTCACGGCCAATAAAAAAGGAAGGGAAGTCAGAGAACGTTTTCATTAGCCATGCTAGCAGCGTGAAGCATTGCCACGACCACTAATTCACACATTCACACCCTACTCAGAATGAACTGAGTAACTTTGGTGATCCCTTAACTTTAGCACCATACTTGGTTGCTTGATGACCAAATAAATATAATACAAAACAATGTGAGCATTTAGCTAAGAGCAGCTTCAGGGTACAGCCTCACAGAGCCTCTAGCGTGGCATTGGACTCCTCGTCCTGCTATACCATTATCAGTATTTTAATATTTAGTTTTATTAATTCAAACTTGACTTCTTTCTACTTTTTAGGCATCTTTTGGTAGTTTTTGGAGGTCTTCAGGGATTGGAGGCCAGTGTAGATGCTGACCAAAACCTGGATGTGACTGACCCCAGTGTTTTATTTGACCTTTACGTGAACACATGTCCCGGTCAGGGCAGCAGGACCATTCGCACAGAGGTGAGGACGGAGGCGTTTGTTAAACCAAGCTTTAAGGATAAATGTTCACTCTTTGTACTACAAGCAAATGCTTTGCCATTTGTACTTTCATTTTGGCTTTCCTGATCTGCTCACCGGTGTGTGACAGTGTATTCATTGAAACATTTCCTGTTCTCATTACAACAGGAAGCCATCTTGATTTCCATGGCAGGGCTGAGACAGAAGATCGCAGCTGCCTTTTCAGATGTTTCCAATGGTTCAGTAAAGAATTAGTGATGGAGCGATATAAACAAAGCCACACTGACAGATGTTTTATTTTCTAACCGGTATTTACCCTGAAGTTGTTCATTTTCCATAACTGGACCTTTAAGCATTGCCTACTATAACAGCCATTATCTCGAATATCCCATCACACTCATCAGTGCACTGAGTGCTGTCAATGCTTTGTGTTATTTAGTTGTTATTCTGTAATTTTGTTTCTAAATGATCCAACAAAGTGTAATATTTAAATACAAATACTATGTCCAAGTTTGTACTGACTTGTGTTGTTCTTTTTTTCAAAGCATATAATTGGTTTTAAACAGTACAGAACATTTCATGAGAAACCGTATCGAGCAACATGGACAAACAAATGGCACTGAACGTCTTTAGTTAAGCTTTCATCAATAAACACCAGAGTCGGCTTCAGGTTTCTGAGCAGATAGGTCAAACACATTTGTGTTAATTAAGAGAAAGTGGCCCATATGCTTTTGATAACATCTGACAAATGGAAGTTTCTACAAGACTACAGGCCTTTACAGTTATCTGATTGTCTTCTAGATGCAATCACATTCCAGTGCAGTGCATGCTGCATGCATCTACCCCTTATTGGATTTTTTTTTTTTTAGTTAAAAAAGCCAGACATCATTTTAATGCCAGGTTTGGTCAGTGTTGCAGTGTTCTTCTGGATTATTTGTAGGCTTGATATACAGAGTTTCCAGATCATTAAGTCCATCTTAAATCTAAAACTAATGCAGTGTAATAAATCACTTCAGGAAGGTTTTTTTGTTGAAACAGTTTCAGAAAGGTGTTGATTCAACTGTTTTGGTCAGTTGGGAGGCTGTGTGTAGTGCTGTTCAACTTTACTGTATTAAATTCACAAGTGTTTCTGATACTTAATCTACCCTCATTTAAATAAAGTGGGTGGACAAAATATTAGAAACTGAGTGTGTTTCCACTGTACCCATAAAATTTGAGTTTCATCTTCATCATCTGCGCTGTAAAATTAAATCTTATTTTTTCAGGCTAATGTCTCGATAAATTTATCAGGCAGTTTAATACTGATAAAGTAGCACTACAGTCAATCGATGCAGTTCATGTACATTTTTTCTGTTCAAAAGCAAACAAAGGCTTCTGATCACAACGAATCGAGCACATTGCTTGAATCATAATAAGAGCCTCTCAAGCAACATAATCTAAGAAATTGCACCCTCATCTGCGTCATGTTTCTACACTAAAATTGCAATTATACTTTGAGTTTAATCGTGCAGTCTTAAGAGTAACATACTGACACAAAACACGACCATGATGCATTTGAACTGAAGCTGCATGCGCTGGAATGCCACTGAGGTAAAAAGGTTTAAGTTATGAGGCAACAGTTTTATGATCAGAATCTAATTCTCTTGAAAACATTCAAGCCAATATCTAGAGCAGCAAAAAATGTGGGGCACTAAAGTGAGGGTATATCAACGTATTTGAGGTGACCAGAAAAGTACAATCTATCTCTATAATAAATTTTGTGCCACAAAATACCTGGAACCTGAATATGCCCAAGCTGAATGTACCTCTGTGATTTATCTTTGTGGTCTTTGCAATCATCTGATAATGTCATCTGTTAATTGGGCTGGGTTTTAAGATGTAATACTTTTTGAGTACTGATCAAAATGTGTCTGTAGCACCAAGTATTAAAAAAAACTGTGAAGTCTCATAAGCTGGCATTGAATCCTTGGTCAGATTTTTAGTCATATTGACTTTAAATCACAATTTTGCCAATTTTAGACTTTTGTCACTATACAGATGTTAAGTTTTACGACATTAAACAATGAAAAGTATGTAGAAATGCTTATATTCTTCAAGATAAGATGTCAAGAAAGTGCATTTTTGGTATCAATTCAGGAACTTTTAAAAAAATGCTATATAGATTGAATTACTGATCTGCTTAATATCACTGCAATTACTATAGAATATAATCTCTGTATAATTGGCAAATGAGAGTTATATACAGTGTATGTTGTAGGCCACTTATATCTAATTAGAATACTTGCTGATGTATCCTCCCTCAACGTTGGAAACATAAGTACATTTTTCAATACATAACAAAAATATTACAAACATGTAAAAATTCATCTTTAAATTCATTTCCCTTTCTATTTACAAAAACACTTGCCTGGTGGCTGCCACTTGTCAATGTAGAAGATACAGAGTATTTCAGCAACCTCTCAAAAATGAGTTTCTGCATTCTTCTGCAACAGAAAACATTCCCACACATCTTGGTCTAATAATAGTGAATTTTTTTCCCCAAAAATCATTCATTGTGTGGCTTTTTAAAGGCTCAATCGGGGAAATTAGCAGTGAAATCCCGCCCACAGTACTTGCTCAGGCCTCTGTGAGTGCAAAAAGATTCTCTTTTGTGGTTTTCAGTTGTTTCACCATTTGGGGTGAGCGAAGGTGATGTTGTACAGCTTTGCCCAACGTGCAAACACCTGTTTCTCTGTAATAAAGCGATGGTGGTTTCCTCTTCGGCCGCTCTCGTTCTGTAGGTACGTTACACATTCATCAGGCCCTCTGGGTTTGTAGTAGTGATAGGGCATCTTCTTGGATCCAGGTTTTCTTCTGGAAAAAAGGATTTAATATCATCAGTTCATTGGTCTGGCAGCCAGTTTATGTGCGATTTGTAGCAATGTGGCAACCGGTGGGTTGATAGTGTTTTAAAGAATCTGCATACTGCAGGTTTTTAGTGCCATCATTATACTCACCCACAGTGATTAGGTGGAACCATCCCATATACTTTGATGTTATCACATATCTCAATGGCTATGACCATCGTGAACCAGCCTGTGCTCAACCATGAGTGAGATTTTTGTCTGAGCAGAAAAACAACACAACAAAAGAAAAAGTTTGTGAAAGTGACATTAATCCAATACTGGGCTAACAGACAATAAGATGTGGTTAACGTTTAACTATCCCACCAAACACTCACCTATCTCGTCCCGTCTCACTATGAAAGAGACTGTCAAATCTGCGCATCTTGCCTGGTGTGATACTGAAACAAGAAATGTTACTGTAGGTCATGCTGACTCTCTGGATCAGTCTGTACAAAGTTCCTTTGGCATCCTTCCCTATCTTGTTCGGGGGTCCCCAGAAGATGATCCCAGACTTGTTGTCTGTGCGGTGTAAGAACTCATTGGGCCTTCGGACCACCCTGAACACACTGGAGTGGGCTACAACCCTCAGAGAAGTCCGGGTCCCTACATCATTCTCGTACCCCAACGTAGGGGCGTCATTCATACGAATCACACACTCTGTATGATCGATCTCGTCTCCTGCTTGACTCCCCAGGACGTGGCTGGAACTCGTCACCAGAGCACAGTTGTGACAGCGCAGGGTCATACTCTGAAAAGGAAAGACAACACAAAGCTTTTTAATTTAAAGTATTTGGGGGGGAAAAAAGAACTACCATTAATAGTGAAGTAGAAATAAAGTCCATTGTTGAGTAAGTGGAGTTGAGTGATTCAACTGTGCCCTGCATTAACTGTGTTTATTTTCTCAGAACTAAAGTTTAATGTCCAGTTTAGATTGTGGAGTTAAGTACTTGAGTTAACATGCTCATTGCTAAAATAAGTTAGTAGTATGTTGTGTGTGCAAACTGTTAAGTGCCTTGTTTCCATGAAATGGCACATAACCGTCTTTCCCAGCCCACTTCTTCAAGTCTGTGCTCTTGAGTATGTGATTTGTAGCCACATGGAAGGGAGCGTAGATGGGTTCGTTGACATTGTTGGAGCCGTACAGAAAGAGAAGCATCATCAGGAGGAAGATGGCCACGAAGATCACCATCCTGTGGCTCTGTTGTCCCTGCAGTGTAAACAACACTGGTTGAGTGGTACAGTAGTTGAGTACTACTTGCTCCACCACTAGTAAACAATGACAGTGATGGTGCCTGCACGGATTCAATCCTTTAGCACTAATAATACTAATGATCAAGATGTTGATGAGGATGATGAAGTGGTGAAGTGAAGAGGTCTGGGTGCCACACCCTTCCGTTGTTTGGTCTGTCTTACCTTGCTACTGAGCTTGAGCCCCATGCTTTCTGATCGGGCTGCGCACCAACACACTGGCTGTGACTGTCTGTCATCATACCTGACAGGAAGAGACAAATATACTGTAGATTCAAATCCATCTCTGCCTCTGCTTTGGCACGTCCTTATCGGGTTAGCTCTATCAAATGTAATATATTTATGATTAGGTAGATTTTACATGTAAACAAGCAGGACCGCGTTTATTTATTTTGAACAATACGCGAATACGTAGAGGTATCTACAACCTACAGTATCATGGCCTCGTTGGATATATTTTATTTCCCATCAACCTAATGCCTTAGACAGTCAAAGCAATAAAATGCCAAAAAGAAAAAAACATCTTACGCTGCACTTTTGCCTTTCCGTTGTTAACGTACCTTTACCGGCAATTCTTAAAAATAATAACAACAACAACAACATCCCGCTGATAAGATCAAGGTATTATCTATCATGACATGTGGACGCGTGATAACTGGCAGCAGTGTTAATCCGGTATTTTACCGTTTCACGGCCTGTGCGGTCTCGGTGTCTCCGGTCTCTCACGTCCCCCCATTTTCCTGCGCCACTCCCGTGACGTCATCGTCACGTCTTTCACTGCGGCGCGGAAATGATGATGTTGTTGTTTTTGTTGTTGTTGTTGTTGATATTATGATTATACATACAGCTCATATTATCAAGTTTCATCCATATTAGACGTCTGTGTTCACAGTCTTTCCAGTTGTTAGGGAAATTTACGCAATTCAACGTATCATAGCTAAAGCACAGAACAAATAAACAGCTGGAGATTTAATTAAATATGGAAATCACATATTGTTCAGAAAGTTAAGAGCTAAGATTCAGATTCAGTTCACTGCCAGGCTGCAGCCTGTCAATAATGCCTAATGCAGACTGAAGTTGAGGGGCTGCCAGACCACAGTCCAGTATATCCCAGTCATTCACTGTGAATCCTAATAACCAGTGTTTTGAAGGAAATACCCAAACCTGGCCACTCTGCACAAACCTTAAACTATGTAGAGTTAAATTAGCAAGATGTGCAGATACAATTGAAGTGGTCTAAGTCAAGATCTCACACACACAAGCAGGCTGAATTTGACAGCACATTTATTCATGTTGACACCCATCTCACACTAGCAGTGGCCAATGGCCAAGTTTAGATTCAAGTTTTTACTTTGCACCATTCACAAAATAAGTATGCTTATGAAGAAGTCCTTTTAAATACATCTGAATTCCAACAACTCATGTCTGAAATGTACATGCAGTAAAATACTTTGACACAGTAGTTTGCGCTGTAGTGCAAATACTATCACAGTCTTTGGAATTAGTCACAAAATGAGCATTATGCAACTGAAAAGGCAGCACTACAGATTTCATTGTAAACAGGTAGCAAAATACGAAGGGTAAACAATTTTAAAGTAGATGTCTGTGGTGCTGAAAAGTGGATGTGATGGACAGTGGACCTTTCTGCAGTTACACTTTAATACTGACTCTTATGTGATTGACATGCATTTGTCATGTACTGTATGTGACTGAGAAGCTGGTTTTATATGTATGTGCGTGTCTAGTGTAAAAATGATGCCAGTAAGCTCCATCACCAATGTTAAACCAGTGATGCCACATGTAACACAACTGCAAACTGCGTGGTCACTCTCTGGGTTAAATGGCACTCAGGACATTATGCAAACATCTGAACACTGTTCGCATGAAGCGTATGAGCATATTTTTTGGTTTGATGAAAATCTTGCAACTATGTCAAGCATTTAAAACACTGCAACTAGCTGCTGTACGGGCAACTAAATAGCTTAAATCTTCAGTATCAAACAGTAGTTAATGATGGATAAAGTAAAAGCTTGAATGTGCATCTGTCTCCTCTGGTATGCAAGTTCAGTTCAGTTGTTCGTTTGTTGTTTGTCTGGTATATGAGGCCCACAGCCACAGCATCAATAACACTGGAGGAAAGAAAAAAGGATCATTAAATGAAAATTAAAAAACACTTGCTTGAAATGATATATGCTTCTTCTTAAAACTGCAGACTGTCCATGGATGTTGGTTTACTTAAACTTTGAACTTAAATGATTAATCATTGAAGTATTTTTTTTATACAAAAATGACAAAAATGATTCTTCCTGCTTTTATATCTACACCTGGGCTTTGTTCCTTACACAAAACACTTTCTGTCTCACAGAGTAAAGGTGCACATTGTAGCTTTATATTACACGGGCCAGATTTCACAATAAAATGAGACCTAAAGTCAAGGCACAGACATTTAAAAGTGTAAGCTTTGGTATAAACTGTCTTTTAGTGTCTAGTTTAGAAGCTTATTATGTTTTAACAGTGTCTATACTGACATATGGCTATACACAACAGGAATATTCAGTAATACTGAGGGTGGTATGTTAAAACCTGTCACCACTTAAATGCTGGTAAATGATTGATTATCTTAAGCACAGAAATAAAATGTGTCATATTGCAGATGGTTTTTTTCCCCCACAGTGAGCCAGTATTAAATTGCTCATACTGGATAAAAAAAAAGAGTCTAATTCCAAATGAAAGCCAGAGTCCATCAGTTACATATTTTGTACTTGATAAAGTTCCTGCTTCAGTAACACTAAAATCTTCAGCAGAGAAGATCAGATGCTAGCAAAGGTGAACAGGCCAGAAGCATCTTCTGGGTTTTAGAATCTCCTTCTTCAGAGGCTCCAAGAGGGGTGTTTAAACTCAATGTTATGGTGCGTTGCCCATTTAGCATAGATGGCCTTCTCAGTGATGAAGCGATGGCCCCCACGCTGTGTGTGCTCGTGGACCTTGTACATCCTGCACTCGTTGATTCGGTTTCGCTCATAGTAATGGTAAGGAACAATGCTGTGATTGGCCCGACTGTCAGGAGGAGGAAATACCACAAGGAGGGAAAGGTTATAAAAGGAAAGCAAATTGTAAATAAAAAAAAAGAGATGGAGCTTAAGTGTAGATCACAAACTCAAGGCGTAAGTTAAAAATTTCTCACCTGCAGTAGTTATCATCAATCATCCCATAGACACGGATTCTGTCACACATATCTATTGCCAGAATCATTGTGAAAAATCCGGTGCTGAGAAACGCCCCTGTCTTCATTCTGAGTGAGACACACCAAACATCTGTTCTTAAATTGTTCTGCTTTAAAATGATTATGATATAATCATTAGTTACAGTCTTATTTAAAACTCCTATGTTACCAAAATAAAAGCCTAAAATTCACTACTGTTTATATAGCTAATAATAAGCAGTAATGATGTTTATTAGCCATTATTAACCACGCCACAGTGTGCTTCATGACCAGAACTGGGGACACTATCTTGCACTGACTGACAAATAAAAGAAAAATGGCAAAAATAATCCTAAAATAACAACAACCGTATGTAAACACACTGAGCTCACAGAGATCATTCATCATTCATAAGGCTGAACGGGGAAAGCGTTATTTGAGTTTAATGTATTTGTAAGAGACTTTGAGATCATTTAACTGCTAAAGTCTTGAGTTAGATAATTTTGTGTAATTATTAGCCAGTTAATATGACAGAAACTGACTTCTTGCCTTATGTTTGTTTACTCGCTCACCTCTTATGTTAGTTTAAATGACCAGCGCTTCAGTCAAAGCTTTCATTTATTCTACTGGGACATTAACTCAAACTGTACCTGTTTTTTCCAGTTTCATTCTGAAACACACTATCACAGAACTGAATCTTCTCTCTGGTCACAGCGTAGATCCTGACGTTTGGATACTTCTTTGCTATTTTCAGGAGAGTGTTAAAGATATGTCCTTTCCCATCTTGCCTCATGTTCCTGTCAGGACCCCAGAACACGTATGTAGTGTCTGCCGACTGCTGGAAATAGTAGTGCTCATTTTTCACCAACAGAGGAACACTGGTGTGAGACACAACCCGGACGTTGGTGCGGCTCCCTACGTCCTTCTCATACCCCTGTGTGGGTGCATTGTTCATCCGGATAACACATCCAATCTTGTCAATCTCTTCACCTACACCAGCTCCGAGCATCTGACCTGAGCTGGAGACCAAGGCACACTGGCTGCAGTGGATATCCAGAAACTGTGGACCAAATGTAAAGAATTAGAAAGCTGTTTTTGGTTGTGGTATATGCACAAGAAGATATTATAGCGAACATTTTCACTATAAGATTAATTGCTTATCTAGCAAATAATCAATAATTAATCAAAATGACTGTTATGAAGATCCCTATTAGAATGGAATGGAATGCTTTATCAACACAGCAAGACCACTAGGTCTGTGCAAGATATGGAACTTAAACAGTATCATTTAATATGTGAAATATGAAGATCCAAACCAGTTTTCAGGGTCACCATGAACTCAGACCTCTGGGGGCTGTATTTGTGTGACCCCAGCCTAAGTCCCGGAGCCCTCCCTCTCACCTGCTCCACCCTGCCAGGGGTGATCCTGATGTAGCCCCTGAGCCCGGTGCTTCGCACAGCAGGCGCTGGACCGTCCCGTGTGATCACATGTCCAAACCAAAACAACAAAGGAAGGCTGAGGCTGAGCAGGCAAAGCCAGCGGAGCATCTGTGTAGAGGAACAGAAAAGTTTAAGGCTGAGGGGTGCACATCCAGACATGTACAAAATGTTAATCTAAAATATGTGCTCATACTTTGCATTAAATTAGCCTGTCGTTCTTACCACAGATTTCATATTACGGTCTGTGGGAAAGACCGGCCGCTCCAGGGAGCCCAGCACCACTCATTTTTCCAGCTGTTTAACTTGAGGCAGAAGCGGCGAGAGAGAGACAACTCCAGCCATAGACGATTCATGATCATAAGGGTTCATGTTTACATATCAGTTCTGGCGAGTGATCTCATGTCCAGGATCCTTTTTTTCGCTGTAACTTTAATGTTCATCTCCAGGCAGACACTAATAATAATAATAATAATAATAATAATCCTGTCTTATCTACACCATGTATGAATTTACTATTACCTTCGGCTGTCCGCTGTTATCTCAACCTATATGTTGACACAGTGTCCTATTAACGATTTCTAGGCCCTGAATGTACCTCTCTCCAGAACATGGGTTCCGGTCTGATTTTCACAACAAAAGCGTCTCCTGAGCTATTGAACCCAAAGAGTTAACACTTGAATAAGACATTATGAAAATAAAATCTTATTAATAACTTGTGTAAAAAAAAAAAAGGTCATTATGATGAGATGTTATGTCATTCAATTTTCATTTTTCAAAAAAATTGCTTTTATTAGATCGTGGGATTTTTCCAGTGACATATTTCATGTCATGTTTTGTTTCATGTCATGCATTATGAAATAAGATGTAACATGAAATTTTAAAAAATAGAATGAAAAAGTGTTTTCCTGTAAAATAAAAATGTCCTCTTAAGCTTAAATAGCATTTCATGGTGACTTTAATTTTCATAATTTCTTAAATTATTTCACAGATTATTGTTTCCTCTGTACAGTTTCCACAGTTTATTCGTGAGATCATTTATTTCAGAACTAGTTAATATTGGACAAATTGGAGTGTCATACAGAAAACATATACATCCCTGAAAGTCAAAAATACTAAGCACATAAAAACAAATGCAGACGCACAAAAACTAATAAAATTTTGCATTAATGTATATATATATATATATTAGTCTGTTTAGTGTAAAATTCATGTGAAGACACTTTTATTCTGAAAGATGATTAACCATACCGGAAACAATCCTTTCTGTTCATTCTTGTGGGTTCAATGGACCTGTGTAATGTTGCCTTCAAGAGCCACTCGTAAAATCAGCATTCCACAATTCGAAGTCGTAGAATTCACCCTTTAAAAAAAGAGTGGGGCGTATATAAAAACGTTATATCTGATAGTTACGAAGGCTGTGTTTGTTTGATGTCTTTGTTTGCTTGATTATAAAAGCATTATTATAACAAAACATCACTCATTTGTATGTGTTTCATGTTGTTATAATTATCTTTTTTATGAATGTATGAATTGTCAGGAAACTTTTTGACAGCTTTTACTTTCTGATTTTTGTCCGTGCGGGAATGATGCTCTACGATTTATGTGACCTGATTGGATTGTAAAAGTATTTTTCCCTCCTACTTTTCATTCGATTGGTCAAAGGAAAAACGCAGCCTCCTGTATTCTGCGTCTAATTGGTTCAAGGACGCGTCAGTTTTCCTGTTTTTCCAAAGTACCTCCTCCGAGCAAAAATCTAGTGTGCGGCTTTCAATGACTGTGACACAGGAACGTCCTTCCCTGTCGCCTTGGATGCTCACGGTATGTACCTGTGTGAGGGATTATGTTATTAGTTGTGTCGCTGGTGAGCTGTACACAGAGCCACGGAAGCCTCCGAGGTGTCAGTTCAAAGCCCTACAGCCAGTGTCCGGGTGATGCTGTGATGTGAAGTGACATATCGTTCTGAGCTAGGCTAGCTGAGTGTGCCAGCTAACGTTAGCACGTTCGCCTGTGAGGGCTATTACCCGCGTGCTTGAACTGATTTTGGGCTGTCATTAACACAGTTTTCGAAGACTGAGCTCAGACTTAGTGCGTATGTCAAGTAAAAGTCGTAAAAGTGGTGGCATGGTTGATTCACGGCCTCCTACTCACTGCCTAGCTTGCTATCCACCTTAAAGTCAAGTCTGTTTCAACTAGCATGTTCTCTGTCATCAATAATTTGTGCAGCCTGACTGGGAAAATGATTGCTCATCTTGTATATCAGTCAATGTTTTACTGAATTAAACAGTTTTGCTTCAAAGAGAGAGCATAAGTCAGTCAGTCTCTGGCTCTGAAGCCGCACCTACTGTTTGTCATGAACAGTAGGTGTGAGGCAGACTGGTCAACTTGCTGCATACCAGACAGTGTAGATAGGTAAGTAGCTGGCAGAATGTCAAGTTGCTGTGCTGCTTAACAGTTAATGCGAGCTTGATCTTCCCAGTCTAAACCACGAACCTCTGCAAGTTAATTCTGTGTCTGGAGGATTCTGCCCTGGACCCAACAGCACTATTGTAGTGATAATATATGCATGCCATGTGCTTACCATTACAAGACCTGTGCAGTTGAATTCAGCTCTACAGAAAGGAGGCTTGGTGCAATCACATAATTTACAAAACTCATGTCCTATCTATTGTAGGGTAATAAAACAGCAGTCAGACACTGGACTAGTGTGGAGTACTAGTTCAAGAGTGAATGACGACAGACGGTTCATCATCAAGCCCTGAGCTGGCTGGTCTCAGAGCAGAGAGGAAACCTTGTTTAGGGTGAATGTGAGGGAGCTCTGGAGAACTGTGGCCCAAAGGCATTTGGATTTCTGAGATGTCAGTCAAACGAGCAGACGGGATGTCCATCGCCCAGGCTTTGGCCATGACTGTTGCGGAGATACCGGTCTTTCTCTATTCCACATTCGGGCAGGTAAATCACTTTGCATTTACAGTTAAGTTTTGCATCTTAACACAGAAGCATCCTTTACAGACCTGTTAAATAGAAAATATGTAACAGTGGCTGAATTGATGTTTAGGAGGCATCTACAATGACAGCTCATGTTTGCCTCTCTTGCTTTCAGTCCATATTTTCTCAGCTAAGGCTTACCCCAAGCTTGAAGAAGGTGCTGTTTGCCACAGCACTGGGCAGCGTAGCTCTGGCTCTCACTGCTCATCAGTTAAAAAGGCGGGGGAGAAAAAGGAAGCAGGTGACACAAGGAAAGGAGGGCCAGAAGACAGTGGGAATACCTGAGGCGCTGATGAAGTCAGGAAGACCGTCTTCATTAAAGAGAGGTTTGTATATCTTTTTGCTGTAAATTCTGAAATTATCTCTTTGCTTTGTGGGTTGTAGCGAGTCTCAGCACCTACTTAGATATAGCCAGTCTGTGCAATGTTTGTTTTTCTGTACAGGTCCATTTACTGGCCGACAGATGATGAGTCCGAGCACCAGGAGCAATGACACCATGAGTGGAATTTCTTCCCTGGCTCCCAGTAAACATTCGAGTTCGTCACACAGCCTGGCATCTGTTAGTTTCATACTCATAGTTTTTTTGTCATACTTACTTCCCATTCCCTGATTCCTCTTTGTCTCATTTTCTTTTGATGTCTTGATGTTGTCTTTTTGGAGCAGATGCGGGTCCCAAGCTCCCCAAATCAGTCTGCTAATCCCTCCACCCCCTGGGAGGCAGAGCCTGTGGTGGAAGAATCAGGGGCAGTAGAGGATGCCAATGTAGAGAATCTGTATTTAATGGGTAGGTGTTTACTGTTACATGGGATTTTCTAAAAAATGTGACAAGCTGTGTGTGCAATAAGAAGTGTATTGTGTCAGCCATTTTTTTACTAAGACGTAATGCAAGGGACAGAACAGTGAGTTCTGCTTTTCCTTCAACTTAAGCACCTTCTAAACAGAAATAGAAAACAAAATGTATCTGTTTTGGTGACAGCTGTAAATAATCCAGTGGTACAGAACCTCTTTGCATCTTGAGTATCATGCAAAAGTGCCATTTTATGGACACATTAAGGTACAAGCTACCCATAATTATAATACAGTAGTGTTTCTCGCATGATGTAAATTCCGTGTCGACTTGATGTCGTAGTGACTGAACAAATGGAGAAATCCTGGATATAATCAGGTAATTATTGGACTCTTGGACCCAGGGTGCTGTTGAGCATTTGGATTATCCTGCATGAACAATTTGAATTCTTTCATTCTCTGGTCTTTTTTCCTCATTTGGAACAGTACAGACTCAGGTCACTTAAACAGCATCAATCAGTAAAGGTAAAGTAATAACTGTTCCAGCACTAAAACCAATAAGAAATAACCCCAGTGGCTGCAGTTTAGCTCAGTGTTTTGGCTTTCTGTCTCAGAAACAGACAATTTAGTTAAGGCTTTGTGCTTTTTATCTTCTAGGAATGGAGCTGTTTGAGGAAGCTCTACGAAAGTGGGAACAGGCCCTGAACATTCGCCATCATACCCACTCGACCTCCAGCAACAACAGCCTCGCTCTGCAGGGGGCAACGTGTGGAGACATTCCCATGGTAACCATAAAACAATCATTACCAGTACTGACTGCCTGATGCTCTTGTACAGGCCTCAATTACTTTCCAGTTCAAGTGCAGCATTGTATTTTATGGTGCAGTTGGGATTTCACCTACTGCAATTGTGAAGTATAATTGGTTTGGTCAAGGGTAACACAATACCAGTGCAATATAAGTGAAATCAATTAAATTGATTGAGCTTTCTATTACATAATATTACAGTAACTAACTAAAGTAACTTGCCTATTAAATGTTTTCCCCCTTGATTATAGGCTGAAACCCGCAATAAAGTGTTTGCTGAGAAGTTAGAGACACTGCTGCACAGGGCATACCATCTACAAGAGGATTTTGGCAGCAGTATCCCAACAGACAGCGTTCTGGCAGACTTTGGTAAGAGTCATGTTGAGCTAATATGTGACCTTTAAAAGAGGGTCGAAATGTTTTTAATCAAGGAGAATACATTTGGATTATTGGCTCAAGTTTGAAGGACTGCAAAAAAGAACTTGATGATTGAGAAGGTTGAATTAAAAGTTGAGCACAGTGAGGAGCAGGACTGATACAGAATTTTGGACTCAGTGCATACAGCTGTTCAGTTCCTGTGTTTACAGTCAGGTTACACATTTTATATCTGTGTTATCACATCTGTTTTGATTCCTGTGCTGTGAGTCAGACTTTGTTTTGTTCCTTTATCAGAGAGTGAAGGAACCCTTATCTTGCCCCAAGTGGAGAGTTTCCACCGACTGCAAGATGATGATGCGACTACTATTACCTCTGACGACTCCTTCTTCTCGGCTGCAGAGGTGAGTTCCTGTCCTCTGCTCTCTAAGGGCTGACAGAAAACAAGATACTTTATGGCAGTCACATGATTCCCAGAGTTCCCTTGTGTATGCATGAAGTACACATTCAAGTACACTCTTGCTGATTCAATTATGTCTGCTGCCTTTTCTCCATATAACTTACATGGCCTGTGTACTGAGGTATGTGTGTGTTTTGTCTGTGCAGTTGTTTGATGCCATGGCTCTAGAAGAGGTCTACCAGCCACTTAAGCCAGCAGCTCTTTATGAAGAAGCCTTGTCTCTGGTCCGGGAAGGCAAAGTGGCCTATAGGTCCCTCAGGTAACGGTGGAGGTTAACACTGTTGCCTAAATACTTGGCAGTATTTTTGTATTAGCAGTGTATTAAAATGTCAGTGTGTAATGTCAAAGGAATCACTCGTAGTGACAAGTGCAAATACAGTTATTGTCTAGCTCTGCAGTTAAGTTCAGGTCTATGGAGAGTTTTAGCATCTTTAACCTCATTGTTTTGTTTTTATGGCCCACAACTTTACTGTTTTGGTTGACTCTTACTGCTCTCATCATCAGCATCCTTTCCAGATGTAGCAGGCAGCTGTTGTAGAGGAGATAGCCATGATAAACCCACTGTGCTCTACCTTCCCTGCATCAAATGGAAGACAAAGTTTGGGACTAGCTAGTAAACATTTAGTAGTTAAAAAGCCAGATATGTCCCTTAACCAAAACAGAGCTAAAAGGAGACTAAATATTTGGCTTTGATTCCTCAAGTGGCCAGAAACTCCACTGTTTATGAATGCTGATGTTGCTCTGTGTCAGCTGTATGTGTAAATAAGCAGCTGTTTGCCATATCCACTCTGAGTTTCATTCCTTTCTCTCTTTTTACCAGGACTGAATTACTTGAATGTTACGGTGATCAAGACTTCCTTGCCAAACTTCACTGTGTGAGACAAGCATTCCAGGTCTGTTTCAGCTCACAAGACGTACCCATGTTACATAGATCATTTTCTTTATTTGGATGATTTTCTTCTTCTCTTCTTTTACGCTGCATTACAACACAACAAAATAATCGTGCGCTATAGTTGCCAAAAATATACATCCTTGTGCAACAGTAAGAAGGACCTGTTCATCAAAACATTGATGATAGCAAGGAATCACGCAGTCCATTTGCTAAATATCATAATGCAGCGAGAGAAAATTGAGACAATACAGATGATGCAAGTAAAAATATAGGATTTATTTTAGGAAGATCTCTGTCATCATGAATTTCTATAAGTCAGGTCTAATCAGGTCATCTGAGATGGATCTCTTTTTCTTTTTGCTGGAATCATCTCTGTTCTCATATAGTGCATGTAACAAGACACTAGTAGAAACCTTGCGTCACACTCCAACAAACCTGAGTTAGTAATATACAGCCTCTGTGCAGGTGCAGTCGACGCACCCACAGGCAGCGAGTTGGGTTTAGGTGACATCCAGACAAACACTACAAGGTCAAATATAAAGACTGCAGCTGCAGTCAGGAGAGGTGACTCATGGTGCTCCTTACTTTTAAAAAATGGATGGCACTGTGGTTCTGTACAACTTTTAGAATCATTCTTTAGACTTAGGGACACATCTCTACTGCAAATTGAAGCCCCTGTGTGTAATACAATATTTACCATGTCAACAAATGCACAGCTGGAGCTGAAGGGAACATTCATATCTGCTGCTGTGAACTCTGCTGTGTTTATCCACTCGCTTGTCTCGTTTTGGTCCATGAGAGTAATTGTATTCTGCTTTGCATTAATCAGTCCCTCCCTGCTCCTCCTGTGAAAGATGACTCACTTTTAAGTTCACCGTGGAGCTGCGTTTGGTTTTGAAGCAGGTTGAAAATAATCTGTTGCAGCCCCACAACATTACACTTTATTGCCTACGCTTGAAAATGAGTGTGCGTTGTGACGAAATCCGATGCCTACTGTTTAACATGTCAAATTATGATCAATATCACTGTAGAAAAAAGGCAGATAATGCTTTTTCTTTCAGATCCTGTTGTTAGATGAAACTCATCGTACATTTTTCATGGAGACCGGGAAGCAAATGATAACAGGATTAATGGTGAAGGCAAACAAGGTAAACCACAACTCATTTGGATCCTTCAGTTGTTAAGATGCTATTTCAATAAACTGGACACGTTTCTGCTTCTGTGGACAAATTTGCACAGCTGTAACTAATTAGTTCCTGTGTTGTGGCTTTTTTTTTTTTTTTTTTTTTTTCTTCCCCTCCGAGTCCCAAAACCTTCCCCGAGAGATCCAAGGAAATGCTGTTTAGGTCGGAAGGGAGTCGTGGCGGGGGAGGGGGT
>JBBMJY010000008.1:14936701-14981939 GCA_037833715.1 Toxotes lorentzi | reverse complement strand
AGTGGAACGCATTGCCTCAGAACAACATCATGAGGCTAGTGAGGAGCATGAGACGTCACTGTCAAGCTGTCATTGCGACAAATGGTGGAAACACCCGCTACTGACATTGTCAATTTTTGTTATTTGGGGCTATCCTTGTTATTGTCTAAATTTTGGGGGTAATAAATATATATATATATATATATATATTTTTTTTTTTTTTTTAATGCAGTCACTCTCATATTTAACACAGTGTCATGATCTCTGCAGGTGGTGTGTATGAACTTTTTCGACATAGTGTTGGACTTCATCCTGATGGATGCGTTTGAAGATCTGGAGAGCCCTCCCTCCTCTGTGGTAGCCGTGTTGAGGAATCGCTGGCTCTCTGACAGCTTTAAAGAAACAGTTAATTTATACTCACATGTACACACACACACAAATTCCTTGGTTATACCACCAATAAGTGAGTTATAACAGAGTTGTGTTTTTCTCTTAGGCTCTGGCAACTGCATGCTGGTCTGTCCTAAAAGCAAAAAGGCGTCTGCTCATGGTGCGTTTGAGCCTGTTTGAAAACTGAGTGCTTTTCACTGAATTGTGTTTTTCAGAGTAGAGTTTTCTCAGCCATTTCTTTGTTGTCCATAGGTTCCTGATGGCTTTATCTCCCACTTCTATGCCATATCAGAACACGTGAGCCCAGTTTTAGCTTTTGGGTTTTTGGGACCCAGGCAGCACTTGAGTGAAGTGTGCACTATCTTCAAGGTGAGAGTATAGGGGACTGAAAATATGTGATAAATGTGTAATATATGTGTCATTATTTTGAAAAACCAGTAACTTGGTAGTAAGTTAAAGGGACACTCACATCAGGTACAGCTTAAACATCATCAAAAGCACTACACAGCCTATAGAACAGTCCCAAGTGGGGGTCAGCCATGTTGGACCCTGTACTTCCCATAATGCAACACAATAGCTTCTTTTGCTTTGCCGTGTAAAGGTTATATGGGATGGTTGGTAGAAGGAAATGAGAAAGATTCCCATGTTTACAGTTTTCACATCGCAGAAGAACTTAAGACAGTTATATGATCACAGAGTCGAGTGGGGTTTTAAAAAAAAAACTGTGCACTGGCAATATAACACTATGTCCAGTAAATTTTAGTTTAATCATCTTGAACGAAGGACTGTAGCTGATGTGAGGCGTCTGTTTGCTTGATTTTCAGTCACTACTGTATTATTGAGGACCAAGCTGCTACTGCTGTATTATCGAGCTCCCAGTCCCAGTTGTAATAATGACATGACTACTATTTACAAGTTGGAAACTTTACTTGAACTCCAATGGAGCATCAGACTTCTTCTCTTCCTTCTCCATACTGCTAGCTATAAGCTAGCTAGCTAGCTCCTTACTGCTAGCAGTAAGCTAGCTAGCTCCTTACTGCTAGCTATAACACAGGAAGCCTGTGTTACAAACACAGGCTTGCTGTTACAAATGTGTAGCCTCAAAGTCCAACCCTGGTGATACTATTGGGGTTATTTTTTCAAATGTGACTAAGCTCCTCCGGAATCACGTAATACAACTGTTTCCACAGACAGAGTAGGCAGAGTAATCGATTAAGCTAATCTTCACATGTAAAATCAGTGGAATATCCCTGTAAGGTTAAAATCACCATTTTATTTATCACGTTCCATCATTAACTTCTCTCCTCTCCTCTGCAGCAACAAATTGTGCAGTACCTTAAGGATATGTTTGATCATGACAAGGTCCGCTTCACCTCTGCTCAGTGCTTGGCTGAGGACATCCTGAACCTTTCCCACCGCCGGAGTGAGATTTTACTGGGGTATCTGGGAATTGATAGCCTTCTGGAGCTCAACGGTGCCCTGCCCAGAGACACAGAGGACTCTACGGGGCCCAACTAAGACGACTAGGGTCTCTAAGGGCTTAATGAGGCTTGTACAGACCAAATGCAGTGGGATAACCAGTAGGGAACAGCAAGGAGCTCAACACTTATTCTATACCTACATCAAGATGGGATTGACTCATGCTCCTGTGATACACTGAGAACCAGAATTAATCATTCATTCATCTGTGGTCATCAAACACAACTACTGTAAGAGGATATATTTTCACTAGATCTACAGTATCACTGAGGGAGGCCGGTTGGATCATATGATTCCACCTCTCCCTTGTTATCAGCTGCTGTGTTGCGTATTCATGTAATCTCAGATGTGTGAGGACTCGTCTCTGCCTTGCTGGGTGACAAGGAGATACTTCTTACAAACACAGCTGACAGAAGTACTCCCACCACATGAAGACTGGGCCTTCTACAGTACGACTCCATGTGGAGCGTGTGTCTTCGGAGAACTAGCGGTTGCACTGTAACCTTCCGTTCGACTCTAGAAATCAGAAGAGATATCATAGTCCTCGTTATTATGTGAAAAAAAATGCTGGGAGTCTGTTGATATTTTGGGTTTTATATTAAAGGGGCAAGGATACCCGTTAAATCAGTGGTAATTCCTGACAACCTTGGCCAACTGAAGATTTGTGCTGCACGATGGACGTAATGAATTTGTCTCCTCACTGATGGTACTTAAATCCTCTTTCATTTGAAGACTTATTATTATATACGTTTGGTTTAATCAAGCAGGCTAAGATGTGACATATCAAAGAGACTGTGTTAAGTGCAAAAAGACATGTAAAATTAGTGTGGGGTGCTAACATGTTAGTCATATAGAAATCAGATTATCCCTAAGCTGTTGTCCGACCCCACGCCACTTCTCATTTAGTCCTCTCAGTCATCTTAGCAGTGATCCAGCTAAGATGCAAATGGTAAAGTTTTACTTTCTCAAAGAGCTGCAGATAAAACATCTGTTTAAATACTGTCACACTGGATTTTTGACAGTTTTGAAGGTAACTGAAAAATAAACATCTTGAACAGTGTAACACATCACTGCCCTCAGGAAATAATGAGTAACTTGAAATTCAAATTTGGTGAAGAATTACTTTTTTCTTGAATTGCCTCCAAATATTTCGGCTAAAATTGGACAGCTTGCCAAGTTAAGCTTGCCAAATGAAACTGTGGAATAGTTTTAGGCAAAAGTATCCAAACACAAGTTTTATGAACCTATAAAACTATGAAATCAATGTGCAGTGAGACCATTGGAACAGTAGCATTTACTGAGGAGTGGATCAGAAACAAAAATGTACTCAACAGGTCTTATTTTTCACAGCACACATTTTGACTATTATTGTAGGAAAAGCACAAGTGTGAATAATAACATTAACAATGAAACTGTGTAAATCACCAGTAAACCATGTCAGCAGTGGTGGAGAAATACTAAGTACATTTAACATTACGATTTTTAAATATTTTTTTTTACTGCTACTTTTAAAGTATCTGAGTACATCTTCTACCACAGTGAGCCAGCATGCACAATACCAGGACCCTGAAACTGAAGCAGCTAAATAGAGCTCAGCTATAATGAATTTCATTATTTACACCTGTGCTTCCTACTGTGTCAGAGTGTCTTCTGTGAAAAACGCCCATGGTTGTTACAAAGTGCACACAGTGAATACCACCTAACACCTTCAGAGACAGAGTAAAAAAACAAAACAGAAAAAAACACTTGGCCTCGGTCTGATAATTGATCAGAAACACACATGGACATTTTCCATCAGTATGCGTCACTTGCTTTCTTCCCAGCCAATTTTAGAATTTAGACTTCCAAATAAAACAGTGCCATCTACAGTAGCAGTCTTAGCAAAAAATATTGTTGTTTTGTTTCTGATTCCATGAACAATTGTAATGAAGAAAGTGGGCATTGTACGGTCAGACTGTAACCTTCAAAAGTGCACTGATGATAACCCCTGAGTTCTCTTTGTTTTCCCAATACTGTGAGCTTGTTGGAGCACAGAGACACTGAAGGGGCACTAAGATGCCAAGTTAGAAGGAGTTTTCTGCTGCGATCCGAACATGGATCTTTCCACTACTGTAAAAGCAGCTTTGTGTTACGTTGACTGTAGCTTATGTTTATTTTAAGAAACTGTCAAAAAAGGAATTAATCTGATGAAATATGATGAAAACTTTATTTATTATTAACAGCAGTTGAAGCACTGTTTCTGGTTGTTTGCAAAATTTCTGTGTTATCACTCTGTGATTCATAGTTTTTGGGGAATAGCTTATCATACAACTTGAGAGAAGTCTGCTCTTTGTTATTCATAATCATTTAAGTGTGTGTTTTTTTGTCTTGATAATGCAGATCCTGCTCTTGTTGCAACATGCCTCTGAAAGTCAGCCCAGAAATGTTTTTTCTTTTGGCTCTTAGATGTTGTAATGCAATACCTGCATCAAGAGTCTGCATTGAAGGATTTTTATTTTCTGTTTCCATCAAACATGACCCAGAGCTTCAAACTGTAAATAGAGCCTGTACAGAAAAAGTTCCTTGTTTTGACAGATGTACAGCTGTGTAATTTTAAGCATTTTGCACTTTATCAAAAAGCAGACAGATACAGGAATGTCCCACAACTTTTTTTTTTTAAATAATCAGTTTGACATACAAACTATTGAATTGTTAAAAGAGAACTGACATATTGTTGATAACATAGAACATACATGCTATAAAGAAACTATATTTCCAGAAAACTATATTATGGAAAAAGTTTATCCTCGTTACTATCATAAGATTTTGTTGTAGTCTCCATCATTTAGTCTCCATGTTGATTCTCCATGTTGATATTCTCAATTTTAACTTGGTGTGGCCCAAACCCTGATGAACTATTTTAAAACCTTTGTTTTAGTTCTGTCATTGTAGAGTATCAGCAGTAGGCCCATGTGTCGTGCAGGTAAATGCAGTTATGGAAAAATGCAAATATTTAGATATTTAGTCTTGTGTTCAAACATTGGTCTGCTTTTTCTGTGTATTGAGAGTAGATGATCCGAGATTTATTCCTCCAGCAGCCTTTGCATGTTAACAGTATAGATTTTTTGAAATACATCAATCAGTATATTTCTGGACATTTAGAACCAGGCTCAGCCCTAGTTGTTGTTTATGGTAATTTTAAAAATCCAATTAGGTATAAGGTGAAGAAAATGTTTAGGAATTCATAATCATCTGAAAGTCAAAATTCAGTCATAGACTCTCCTTTTTAGTGTACATGCAGTGGATTATGGAGTTTCACAAGGATTTCAGATGGCCAAAATATGCGGAAAATGATTTTACTCTATTTATTTTGTTTTGTTTTGTTTGATTGAAAGTCACTCCTGTACATTACAAGTGTCCTATTCATGCCTTTTGTCCTTTCTATTGTTAAATTACAATGCCAGCACAAAGTGTAAATTAATTTTGATCTCCATATTAAATACTATTTTTTTGTTATTAAGCAATATGTGTATTATACTTGATGATGAAAGAGATGACCACGGCGTGTGGAGTGAGTGGAGAGACCGCGGCCCAGGGAGGCTGGGCGGGGAGTGAAGGTGTGTTCACGAAGAGAGTGAAAAAGCAATAAAGGAGACCGCGGCCCAGGGAGGCTGTATTCCACATATTTGGGAAATCTTGAAATTGCTCATTCAGTTTTTCTGTTTTTGTTATTTTTTCCCCTGGTGTTTTTTTTTTTTTTGGAATGAATACAGCTCGCTGCTTAAATATGGATTGCCGGACTTTAGTGTGTTTTTTGTTCATTCAATAATTCTTCTCTATGGGCAGAATATTTCATCTGCATTGAGCGGCTGGGATTGGACGGCTCCTCCGCTGCCGGGGCTCGTTTGAACACGGAGCTCCTTTCACCATTGGTTAGACATGTGTCTGGGGCGTTTCACTGGGACTGCCCGGTTGTGTCCGGGTAAGATGGCGTTGGAAGAACAGTGCTCGGCACCACCTCGATGGCGGTCTATATCTCTGACACACGTTGAGTTCCCCGAAGGTACGTAAACTCATCGTCTTCCTCTAACTACTGAAGCTATGCTGACCGCCAGCCGCTTTGTAATTTTCGAGCAGTGCGTGTGTTTTCTTGCTACTGAATGGAAACGGCCGTCGGTGACACTGCCAAATTGTGAGATGGTGTAAAACAGCGAGCACCGCGGGGAACGCAGCCCGGACTGCAAGATAGTGAGACGGCGCCGCATGCGCAGTTTGCGATAGTTTCCACAATGGCTAGCTACCCTGCTAGCTGTCTTAATATCGACTTTGGTATAATATCTCAGGAATTTTTCGAATATACCATGTCCTGTAATAATTATTTGACAAAATTCAGGCATTAAGAATAGCAAAATATGATACCCGACTGTAGTGGAAGTACCTAGCTATTTCACCTTATAGCATTGTAGCCAAGACTCATGCTAACGCAGTAGCTAGCTTCATGGCCTGACACTGATTAGTATAACTAGCATAACCGTCATTCCACCGAGCGGTCTTAATTAACCGAATAAAAAATGTGGTTTGTTGGTTAGACGGTGGTATGGCTACTCCACAGCAGCAGCTTCCTGTCTGTGCCCACAGTTAAATATTTCAGCCATCCGGGTTCACTTAGTATCTCTAAAGTGTCACTCCCACCAGGTGACTTCACTGGGGTTTGTAATTTGTTTCAACATCAGCACCGTGTCACTGTGTTTTAGGTGATCTGACGGGACAAGTGCTGGCCTACATCAGTCTCTTGCCCATCGCAATCCTCGTGGGTTTTGTTACACTCATAGTGTTTAAACGGGAGCTGCACACGGTGAGTCCTGCACATGCACTTTTAGCTGTGTTTTCAGAAAGATATTTAAGGAGAAGCCGTGAAACTGTTGGCTCTCTCACAGGATCCTGAACAGCGCTGTCAGGCAGGCCACAGGTTTGGAAGTGCTCATGCCTTGATCAATTTTTTTTAAAAAAAACCAGATTTCCTTCTTTGGTGGTCTCATCCTGAACGAAGGGGTGAACTGGGTGTTGAAGCACATTCTCAGAGAGCCGCGCCCATGTGCAGGTGAGTGAAGTGAAGAACGGGCTGTTGTTTTTGTGTGTAGTTGGAAGGGTTGGGCAACATTGCAAAAGCATCAGAGCAACCAGAATATCTTCTTCTAATATCAGCCACTGATCGTTGCTTGTTCAGTCGTCTTGTTTATCTTCGTCACACGTGATTATTTGTGATCAAGCTTCCAGCTTCTCAAATGTGAGGAT
Source organism: Toxotes lorentzi (assembly GCA_037833715.1). Taxonomy (NCBI): domain Eukaryota; kingdom Metazoa; phylum Chordata; class Actinopteri; family Toxotidae; genus Toxotes; species Toxotes lorentzi. The sequence goes on along the minus strand of JBBMJY010000008.1, from coordinate 14,974,817 downwards.
TTAACACTTTCCTTTGCCACTCATGATAGTAAACTGTGAGGCGTTTGATGATGCCACCTGTAATAAGGAAAATATATGCCTGTCCCAGCCCTAATATATTTTAATAAGTCATGATGATTATTACTGATTAGCCTGGCAGTTATTTTCACAGTTAGTTGGTTCATTATGTCTGTAAAATGTTATTAAATTGTCAAAAATGAGCATGATCATTTCCCAAAAATCGTATACAAATCCTAATTGCCATGAATTCAGGATTCTCACTTTAGTTATAACCTTTGCTTTGGTTGATTACCCTGGTCAAAATACTTGGTTTTGAATTAATACTAACAAGTGAGATGAACTCCATGCTGTAAATACATATTTAAATCAGGTTCTGTTGTCTTTCTGCAGGGGCTCACACAACCGTGCACACAGAGTATGGGATGCCCTCCAGTCATTCCCAGCTTATCTGGTTCTTTGTTGTTTACTTCTTTCTTTTCCTTTATTTAAGGTGAGCTTGTTTCTTCATGCTGTTGGGGGAGTTTTGAGGGTGGAAACATGCAGCTGTGAAATTCTTAGTACACCAGCTAACTAAAATTTATTTGTCCACAAACTAATCAAACATGTTTTTTTTCTGGTCATTTCAAGCTGGGGATTTCAAACAACTGTTTAATTTGCCTGTTTTTATATGAAATAACACAAAGTAAACATTTTCTATACAACCTCCAGCAATGTTTGAATTGAATACATGCATTGTATCAGTGATGATTACATTATGGGCACATATTTCATTATTGCATGATTTAATGTTAATCACTCATTAGATGCTTTTATCCGACCTCTACTTGAAGTAGATGCCTTGATGTGAAATCATGTACATCTCTTTTTAGAATGCATCAAACGAACAATGCTCGGTGCGTGGACCTGCTGTGGAGACACATACTGTCCATCATCCTGTTGGGCTTGGCCTTATCAGTCTCATACAGCAGGTAAGGGACTGATCCTCCCAATTACCCCTTCCACCTCCTTCAGACTGTATGATACAGGTATTTTTATGAGGTGTTTATGGGTTCTTACCCTCTTCTGTACCAGAGGTGAACTGTATTGTCCTGGAGTTGTATAACTAGGGATGTCCTAGTTATAAAAAAGTAAAGCAAGTTTTAGTTTGCCGTAAATCAACTGATTGATTAATCAACTACTTGTTTCAGCTTTGGAAATATGTGAAGTTGATGTTTGACTGACCAGCCTGCTCATGTTCACTGTGTGGACACATTAAGTCTGATACTGTTTGAAGTGCATGTCTCTGGAATTAATTTAGTCAAGGACCCCAAGCACTACATGTGTCCTGAACATTGTCTCTCTCTCATTCTCAGAGTCTACCTGTTGTATCACACCTGGAGCCAGGTTTTCTATGGTGGAGTGGCCGGTAGTACAATTGGCATAATCTGGTTCTTTTTCACACAAGAGGTGCTGACACCGTTATTCCCCAAAATAGCAGCGTGGTAAGTAGTGCTCTCATTTCTCTGCTTTCTTCTTGTGTCACAGGGGAAGACGAATTCATCCTCAGCCTGAATAAGTGGACAAAACTGGTCCATCACGTTTTCTCTAATATTCTCTCAATTTCCTTTTTTCAACTCAAAGGCCAATATCAGAGTACTTCCTGGTGCGAGACACAAGCCTGATCCCCAACATCTTATGGTTTGAGTACACAGTGACCAGATCAGAGGCAAGGTAAGGAACTGACTTGGAGATATAATCACCCACTACACCACATCTGTCACCATTAAAGCCCAGTCACACCAGAAAGTAGGATGTTTTACCTACCGTGTTTACCTACTCATCCTGGACAGGTGACATAGGCTGTGATAGCCTCTTGGTTACGTTATCACTGCTTGCAAAGCTTGTGGTTAAATGCTAACATGCTAACAGGCTGGGAACAGTAGACATTCTAATGCGAGTCAGCTCCTTTTCTAATGAGATGTTCACTCAGTTTATTCAAAATAAGTATTTGTACCATTGACTCCTGTCTCTTAACTGTCTCCAAACTATGGCTCTGTTATATTCTACTTTATACTTCAACAGTGAAGGTTAAGTAAAAGTGGATGGTTCAGCACAGCTAATAAGCTCTGATATCTCAAAGGTCAGCACTGTCATAGTCCATCCGAGTTAAACTAAATTTAAATGATTTCCTTCGACAACCCTTGCTTCAGTTCTGCTGAAATGAATTGATTGTGTTTCAGTGAAATTTCTGTTCTATAAAGCTGGTGTGATCAGGCCTTTGGTACGTTTGAGTATTTGTTGCGTGACTCAGTTCGTTTTGTGTTTTTCTTCTAGGAACAGACAACGAAAGCTTGGAACAAAACTTCAGTGATCTACACAGTTCATATGTGAAACTGAGTTTAGGACCACACACACACACATGCGCACACACACACACATGTATTCTTATGAACACACACAAACAAATGCTCACTCAACAAAAACACACTGGAGAACCATATTTTGGACTGACGTGGTTGCAAGGAGTCATGGGCAAATACCGTTTACAGGTGGCGAAAGAGTGCTTGGACCTGGCCCGGAGCCTACAGCCTGAGCAAGTCCGTCCACACGCCTCTCCTTCTTGTACAGCTTGCCCAAAATGCGCTTCAGTGCATGCAAGACTGTGCAAGAGGCATACTATTTAATGATAGATTAATATATAGATTTTAACTATAAACGCACGCTGACAGTAACAGTGTACTGTAAGAGATTCAAGGAGCCAAAAAGAAGGCTTTGGTCAAGTTTCAGACAAATTGGTGGGCGTCATTGCAGCATGTATTTAGTGATTCCTTTTTTTAAATATTCTGATGAATAGCTGGCGGGACACATGGTGGGTGGGGGTGGGTTGGTTATGGCTAGGTTGGGGATATGTGGAATTAACCATTTTTCATTGTTATATAATAGAAAATGAACAATTTCTAAAATTGGTTATGATGTAATATAAATGAAAATTTGCACTTTGTGAAATTTACAAGTCAAAAAAAGACTAACACTAGTTAAATGTTAAGACCCTCTTTTCCCTCATCAGTCTTTGCTTTGTGTCTTTGACTGTCAGTCCTAATATATTAGACTCCAAAGCTGATCTGCAAGCAGTGTAAATTTAATGTACCTTCTGTACTCTGGAGCATCAAGGTTGTGGTTGCTGTTCATTTATCCACGTTTGAGGATAATGAGACTGAATCACAGCAGCAGGTTTCAGTTGTTTTTGTTGTTGAACACACTTTGGACTGAGGTGGTGTTTTCTTAAAGCCTCACACAGTAGCAGCCTGGGAACAGACTTCTGGGAAACAAGTTTTCTTTCTTTCTTTTCCTTTTTTTTTTAAAAAAAATTCAGTTTATTGTGTTTTCTGTTGTTGCAGAGAACAGTTTTCTTTTTACCTGCATTTCCAAGATAACATTCCATATCATTTAGTGAGAAAACATACATTATGACTGGTTAGGGGATATGTTTTCTTTTTGTATTATTTTTGAAGAAAGGAAAAAAAAAAGCCTCAGGTCAGTCGTAGCATGTGATTATGCTTAATTCCTCACAGCCCACGGCAGCTAATGTTGAAAGCTGTCAAGTGGGGATCTGAAGCTGATTTAAAACAGTCATATCATTAGCTCCACAAAGGGAAGTAGTTCTCTTAGAATTTGATTTTTTTTCCATGTGTAACCTATATCAGGCTGAATAAAAATGTGTTTATGTACAATAGATGGTTCCAGTGGCATCTTTTAGCACCCAAAATGTTTTAATTCCAGGGTCTTTGCTGCTGAGTAAATGTGGCACTTGACTGTCTGATCCACTCACTTCATTTTCCACTGATGTGCATCAGTTGGTGCAATGTCTGTTTCCTGACAGCTGGGTTGTCATCTCACTGTAGTGCCTCAGTTTGTTTGTCTCGGTGCATCACTGACACTAAATGACTCCAAAAAAAGCTAACATCATGCTAACATGCTGATGGTAAGCAGGTATAATGTTTCCCCTGTTCACTATCTTAGTTTAGCACTTAGCATGATAGCATTTACTAATTAGCACTAAATACAAAGTACACCTGATGGTTGGGAATTTCTTGAGTTTTGCAGCTAATATTGCACAAATTAAAATTTTGACCTGATGATGGAACCTTATAAAACGTTTACCAAAGCCATTGCAATTAATTCAGTGACTGCAACAAACTTAAGAAACATCTTTTCAGTAGTTGTTGAGACTTGTCACTGCCAGCAACAAATGTCAGCATCATGGTGGCACTAGAGGAAAAGTCAGAGGATCACCAAAGTCATTGGGATTCCTTCTTTGTGGACCCAGTCCTGCACATTTTCATGGTCCATCCAACAGTAGTTAAGATATTTCAGTCTGGATAAAAGCAGTGGACTAGACAGACGGACATTGTCATGGACCCATGGTGCTGGCATGGCTGAAAATGTTTAACTGTAGGCTATATAAATACTGTGCACTAAGTAGAATATGTAATGTGATACTTGGTGCCCAGTAGTAATAGTTTGATCTGAGTTAGCCAACAATTCTCAGTGCACAGCAATTGTCTCCCCAAAGAGACAAACTATTGTGGAAAAATGAATACAACTGTTGCCTTATTTGCCAGGGACAGAGGGTTTTAAGTATGTATTTGGAGACTATATGGGCTAGTGTAGGTGACAAATGATAAATAGCCTTCTGTTCGGTTCAAACAATGAACAAGCTCCTTGTCTTGTGAAGGGGAGCGTCATGCACTTCTCTTTCTGCTCTCTATTCCCCAATGTGACTGCTGAACACTGCTTGAGAAAACACTGCAGGCCTATCCCCCTGACTTGCGGAGCGCAAAAGAAACATCTGCCCTATTTAAACGACCCATTCCATTTTTGATTCACTTTTCAGGTCTAACCTCGGGCTATCCCCAAACACCCGTCGGGAACGGGCATAGCCTAGATAAAAATGATGAGAGACCTCGACCTATTTCTGTTTCTCCAAGCTATTTTCTCTGACCTGCACTGTTTGGATGAGCAGTGAGTCCTCCAGCAGAAACCCTTTCTGGCTGCGAGTCAAAGGGATGGTTTGGAGGTAGTCACCTTACCCTTAACAGACATGTCTTTACTGAACCCAGTCTGACAGTACTCCACCGAACAGATGTTTAATTCTGGTCAGGCAGGTTGGACATTCTACACGTAGATATGTCATGCTGGATGTTTACTGTTTGGATGTTGACTCGAGGGATGAGCACCATTTTTAAAAAAAGATTTTTGCTTCATTTATTGTTTTGATGATGGAGGAAAAATCTTCCATGGGTGTTAAATTGGGTTGAGATCTGGTAATTGTAAAGACCCCTGCATATGATTTACATATTTTTCACATTCATCAAACCATTCAGTGAGCCCTCCTGTCCTGTGGATGGCAGCATTGTCATCCTGGTCGAGGACCAATCCCACCAGGACAGAAATGTTTCATCATAAAATAACATCACTTAGATTTTTTTCAGTCATTTCCACATATGATGTCCTGCTGCTGGAAAGACTCACTGTGTCTCCAAATATGTATCAGTCTGTGGCTGAATATAGTCCCCAGCAAATACACTATTTGCACCTGTTTGATAAACTTTAGGAAATCACTGCACCTTTTTGAAAAATTAAAATATATTTTGAAATATTTATGACTTCAGTTGTAACAATGGGTTTGGAGTGAAGAGCCACAAACAGCACAGGCAAGTCTGAAAGTACTGAGAGACAAACTAAGTCTTTTTTGGCTTTGGTCTTTTCATTTGATTTCTTGGCAATGAGAAAAAAATGGAATAAGCCTATTCAGCCTATTCTGTATTTTTTATGCTGCATTTTTTTTCATTTGAGATGAATGCTGTTCAACTAATGATGTTCCCTGTGGAACAAATTAAATTGCTAATCAAACGGTGGCCCCCAGTTTAACAAGCTGCTGTCTAACTTCAGCTCTTCCACATTGGACCTATCTATTTTCAGCCTGTTCGCTTCATGGTTAGCTGAGTTATATGACTCCTCTCTATCACCTTTTAGGCAGGGTTCTGCATTTTAGCTTTGCATTTGTTTTGCATTTGACAGACACACTGGCATGAGTGTTTGTCATCTTAAGGTTTTGTGCTTTAAATTTGAGACGTAACCATTAGAAAATATGGTGCTCAAATAATTTAGTCAGGCTGCTCATTTTACACAAATGAAATGATATTTGTTGCAGTAACAGTCCAAAAATGGTGACAAGTTGCATGATGTAATATTCTGTTGCTCGTATGATCTGAACATAATTAAAAAGGTTTGAATCAAAGAGGTTCAACTGGAATTTTGGATGAAAAGTATACATATCAAGTAAAAGATCTTGAGGGGATATATTTAATGAAGTAAACAACTTGTTATTTGTATTTGTCGAGTCCCCTGGTTTGGTTCTGCTCTCCTGTAAAGCTCGGCCAAACCTGCTTCTTTGGATTCAAGTCCTCAAAATAAATGTAAATTAGAGAGACAACACTAAAGCTGTCGCTCTAATTTAGAATTTCTGTCAGATTTTACAGTCAGACAAGTAAAATTTCTGCCAGCAGACATTGGCAAGAATTTCAGAGTGTAATCTCACAGGACGTCGGCGGCAGCAGCTTTGAGTGTGTCCGGCCTCAGAAGGGAAAGCTGCTCAATGTCTCAGCTCAAGTGTAATGTCAGGAAATGTACTGTGTGAAGCTTCAACCTCACTGTTTTACTGTATACACATGCACAGAGTCACAGAGCACTTATACACTATGTAGAATGTAGTAACCGTAAGCATTTTCTAGATTTATTTGAAGTCTTATTTCCTTAAGAAGAGGCAATAAGACATTTATTTGTGAGAAATGAGGATTGAAAATGTAGAAATTTTTTTTTTCTGCAGTAAAGTTATATTTGTCTCTTTCCAGACATTCACCTGTAGTTGTTCTAACTATGCAGCTCTGTAGTGCCTATGATGATACAGACACAACCCGTCATTTTGGGATAAACGGTCGGTGGTTTTCTCTGATCTGGTAAGTTTTTTTTTTTTTTTTTTAAAAACACCTCCCCCAGTTTGAACCTGTACCACTAGATGGCATCCAGTTTACATCTGCAGTGAGGACTGTAACAAGATTAGCAGAGATTAGCAGAGAAAACATAAGCACACCATCATGAGAGTCTGTGAGCTTTGTTAAACTGCTTTAACCCTTCAGTGGTCTTCTCTGCTGTTTGGTGGAGCACATTTCAGTTGAGACATATGTGAAACAGTAGTCATATCTTCCTCAGTTTGGTTGTGTTTTTTCTAACACCCAGATTTCAGAACCAAACCTTTAGAAAAATAACTCTAAACGTGATATAGTTTTAGTGGAGTTTTAGGTAATTATATGTGTTTTGGTTTTTTTCCCCCTTTGTTTAAGATGCATTTCAGAGGGTTTACTGAGCATAACGATGTAAACTTAATGCCCCAAAGAAGTCAGATGACTGCAATATTATTTGTGCTCTACCATTCAACAAAAAAGGCCATTAAAATGGTAAAAGAACAGGTATACAGAGTTAGAAGATTTGATTAGTAACTGTTGTTACCAGTTAGGTTACAAATAATCAACACTTACACCTACTTTCTCCAGGTTAACCTTCTACCCCTTAATAAATGTTGTGACAAATTCATCATAAAGTACATTAGTGCATATTAAAATATCAGTATGAATAGTGGGCTGTGATCAGGCTGTTTCTTTACACACTACATCAATAAACACTATACTGAGTGCTCCCCAGACTAGTAGACTAGTTGTTTGTTCCCTGGAGGCTTCAAGTTTCCACATTATACTTGTGTGAATTCCATTTTGGCCAAATTATTTTTTTACTCAAAAAGTAAAAAGTATAAATATAAACATAAAAGATAAAAGAGTCAAGGAGACAGGGTTTTAAAAAATAAATAAAAGTTGCATGATGAAAGTTAATTTAATGAAGAGATTTGTACTGACCCTGCCAACTTATCTAGAAACACTGAAGAGTCTGTGATAATTAGTGGCTGAAGAGCCGCTATCTCCTCCGCTGAGACACGTAAATAAAGTGTTTGTACAGATAGCACTTTAACAAATCCATGAGCGGTGAGATAAGGCTTGTTCAAACTGCAGCCCACAGATTTCTTTTTTTGGTTCTTGGATATAGAACATAAAATACCACCAAAGAAACCCTGCCTGATCTTAAATTTAACTACAATAGAATGTGAACATTTGTTTGAGCGAACCAAGCACACATTATTAACCTTTTGGAGTAAAATGGGTTTGTTAACAAGCCAAATGACTGTCTTAATCTGATCCAAATCCTTTACCCAGCTCGCTGAGCCTGTTGATTCACTGAATTTTATGAGAAATCAATGCGAGAATGTGAAAAATAAAGTTTCCTAGTGTCCTTTACTCTCAGTTAATGGACTGCTACTCAGACGTCTGTAAGTTGTACTTATAGAAAAGCTTCTGCAGAGAGAACAAGAAAGAAGGAAAGAACAACAAAATGATCCTGTTCACCTGAGTTTGATCATGAAAAGCCTGTCAAATGAAATCAATCCAAATAATTTTACTTCACAGTTACAGTTAAAACAGACAGAAAATACATCCAAATATAAACATTCACCAGATGTTACTAATGGTATCTGTTCTTAATTTGTCACACTAAATTTAACATCCTATTCAGCCACGCAAACACATTTGATTGAATATATCCTTCACATGATGTGTCTCCTATTCAAGACAGTTGAAACCAGCACCTTGAAATTGCATCATATCTTCTGTAACATACATTTTAGGTGTCAGCTGTATTCCTGTATATTATCTATACTTACGAGAAATGTCCCAGTCTATTTCTGTCCTGTTCAACTGAGCAAGCACATCAACTTAGCCTGACTGCAGCCGGGCTTTTGTTTGTGGGACACTGACACACTGATGTGAGCACCAGATGCAAGAAGCATGACAACAGTTGTTTTTCTCGCAATGCTAAAAATGTTGAATCCCATGTACTACTAAACACCACACGCCATTTTGAAGCGTGGAATCTATAAATATTTACTGCTTCTTCATAAAAACGTTTGCGTTGAATACATAAAACTCATTTCTCAAATGCAACTTAAATAATTTGTTAAGCTGTTAAGCTTTAAATATGACATGTTGATGGAGTTCATATTACTTTTAAAGAAAATCCTAGATATAGTTTTTACCTTCACTTGAGCAAAGTACAGTGTTGAATATTCACTTCCTCTCTTATTTCCTCAAAATATTGAGGTTCACGAGGGTGTTAACACAGTTCTCTAAAAAACATAAACAAATTCATTTGTTTATTTTAAAAGCCTGAACTTTTTTAGTGCCCTGGATTTTATTTATGTGTTGAGAAAAAAGGTTTTATGACTGAAATGTAGGTAAATATGGAGGTTTTTCAAAACGATTAATTGCATCAGGTTTTTGTTTTGTCTGAAAAATCTTAATTAGTGAAGTAACTAGTAGCTAAAGCTACGAGTACAGATAAAAATTAACATAAAATGTACCTCAAACATTTACTTGACACACTACCTGAGTATATGTACTTAATGTTTCCAACGCTGAATGTACCAGTAAAAGGGAACAAGTTTGATAAATCTAGAATATATAGATATAAATGACTCACTTTAACTTTATCTGTGATATAATCAGGTAAATATGAAAAGCTTTTCGTGTCTGCAATTCACTCTTGACTCTTTTTGTCTTTCCACTGTTTCTCCACTTGGGGGCAACACACACTGACCTGAAGTCTTTTACAGCAGGTAGGAGTTCCCAAGGACAAAGGTTCAAGGACAAAACTGCTGTTTAAAGGACAGAAATTATTGGCTGTCAAATTGTGATCACAGTTTTGTTTCTGTGTATTTGCTGTACAAAATTAGCCAGTTAAAGCCCCTAAATATTTTTTTTCTGTCCCTTTAGCTGACATTTTTGAAAGGCTGGTTTCTAAAATCAGCATTAAGCCTGGTACAGTACAAAGAGCATTGATCCATTAATACCTCCATTCAGTTTTGTGATAGTCTAGGAGTAGTTACACTGCACATCAGGCAAACTGCTGGTAGATTTCTCCTAAGATTTCAAGGTGTTTTAAACACTTTGATTGCTGAGATTTTTTTTGTAGTTCTGACCTTTCATTTCCAGTAGTTTTTGTCTTTATTTAGACTTTAGAGTGAATAATGAAGGAAATGATGGAGAGAGTCTCTGTCAGGTCCTGATCTAAGGCCAGCTGGTGAACATGTGGTTCTATTTTTACACAACATGGATCTTATGTGGCACTAATTTTAATATTGCAGAGGATAAAACAAAAAACAAACACTGAAATATTTCTAAAGCTGCGACCTGGCACTATTTATATCCAGTATTATACCCATGAACCACAACAACTGCTTTTGTACATCTGCTTTTGTGAAATCTCTGCCTCGCTGTCTGATACAGCTTCAAAGTGGATATGATTGCCACAAGTTGTACTCAAATCTATGAGTAACTTTCACATCTCAGAATGTCAGCCCAAAGAAACACCAGTTGGACTCTCATTGCTGCAGATGGGGGTGAAATCTGCACTGCAGTATGGCTGAAGCTAAAGGGGACACTTGTTTGGTGCCTGCAGCCCTCTTCACCTCGGTGTAACAGAGAGCTGACACATAATCTGAATCCGATTAGCACCAGACGACTTGTTTGTGAGATGTATCCGATACTGAATACTTAAACTGCTGAAACAGATTTTTTTTTCTTTTTTAGCTACTTGGGGGCAGCAGAAAGAAGTTAACACAACACTGACACATTTTTTCCACCTTTTAAAGTTCATTTATCAAACCTGTTCGCAATCACTTGCATATTTACACATCCAGCAGATACAGAGCAATGTTAGCATTCAAGTCATGTTTCTGGCCATCTGATTAATGTAAATCCAGTATTTACTCTCTTCTTAGCTCTGTTTTTGGTTTCTACCAACTCCTGAAGGAAATATCTGGATCTGGTTCCACTATGTCCAACAGCTGGTCTCTAACTCTGTCCATTGGTCGTTGCTGAAGAGGTAGTTTACTGTGAGTGTTTTAGTTGATAACACTTGATTACTATTAAAGACCCCTGAAGTTCAGTTAATAATGAAAACTGCCCCCAACCATAAATAATATCAAAAACAGGATTTGATATCATGAAAATCACATGTCACATTGCTGATATAGTGTCACATTGAACTGTGATTTATGTTTCATCTGTGGAAAACTGTCCTCTGAAATTTAAGCCAGCTACTGTTGCACTTACTGTCCCGCGAACCCTTTTATTCACTCCCTCCATCTCATGTACTTTTCCAGGTTTCTCCCTGCTTGTCCTCTCCCTTTTCCAATTCTTTTCAGCTGTTCTTCAACCACACACTTACCACCCCACAGCCCTAGGCTGTCACTTTCCTTCGCCACCTAACCTTTTATTTCTTCACAGTCTCTCAGCTTTCTTTCTCCTCTTTCCATTTATGCCTTTCCATTTCACAACCAGAGCTTTTGTCTGCTGCCCTCTTTTCTACCCTGCACTCTCTCCTGGTTACCACAGCAGCCAGTAACTGTTCCATATAATGGTCAGTTTCTTGTAAGGAAACCCTCACTTGTTCTACAGGGCAGAAATAAGGCGTTAAAGGAACCAAAAACCCAAAAAATTAATAACTCAAATTCTTAAAAAGCAGATTAGGACAGCAGCATCATAAAAACTAAACTGTAAATACCATAAGACCTATAAATTATTTATTACATGCTTGAAAAAAGAAGATTGATTTGATTTAAGTTGAAATTGTGAGCTACAGTAAATGCTGTGAAGAGTACAATGAAGGATGGACCATGTTCATAAACGTGTACCTGGAGTTACGGTTTCTCTGTGTTTGTGTCTCTGCTCATAATAACACCCACCTCCCCCGTTTCCTTCTCTAGCTACCCTTTATCAATTTTCCATCAAGTCAAGGATCACACTTTTGGAATTATTACATTTACAACGCAAAAGAATGTAAATCTAAACCTCAATAAATATAAATACAGATTTAAGACCCTTCTGACAGACAAAGCTGCCTGAAAACTCCCACATACAAACACATGCGTGCACACATTTTCTATGTAGGATAGCGTGTGGCTCTATGCTTGGCAATGTCAGTCTGTCAGTTGGCCAGTCGTTCCACTTTGGTCCAGACTGAAATATCTCAACAACTGTTCGATGGTTTAATGGACTGAAAGTTTCAACAGACACTTGTGTTCCCCAGAGGATGACTACAGCTGACCTTGGTGACCCCTGACCTTTCTTCTAGTGGCACCATGAGCTTGAAATTTGTGTTTTTTAATGAAATGCCTCACAAACTATTTGATGTGTTGTCACGAAATTTGGCGCAGGCATTCATGTTACCCTCAGGATGAATTGTAATTACTTTGGTAACCATTTAACCTAGCCGGGATTCCTGAACCAGCAGGAGATGTGGCTCAGGATTACAGCCTGGAGCTGTTGGTGTTCCTGGGCCTCCCTCATCTTCATAATCCTCACAGTCTGAATGGATAGGTTGTGATCCCCCTTAATGTTCTTGTGTGTTGTCACCTGTTCCTGCTTCTGTTCTGTCATAATGGGGATGTTGATGTTTCCCCCTATAGCTTCTCATTATTGTACTGGTTTTGTTAGGTTCTGTTGAGGCGTGAGGTGAAATAATACTCGTGGTTAAGACGAGCTAACAAGGTTTGGAGCCTCTACAGCTAGATCAAACAAGTTCCTTGCAAGTTCACCTGTCCCCAGAACTGAACTGGAGGCTGCCAAAATAACTCTTCCCTCACACTAAATATCAGTTTTCAGTATGGCTGAAGTCTTCATCGTTCATTTACTGAAACCACAGTCTTCTGCATCATGCACTTAGAATCTTTCACTGCCTTTCTGTAAACTCCAGGCTGCTGTCTTCTACCATCTGGCCACTCTCCCACACAGTCCAGATTTGTGAAGTGCAGCACTGACTGTTGGCTTTCCAGTAAAATCTCTTCTAGCAGCCAAGGAACGCTGTAGTTCAGACACACAGGTCCTTGGATCTTGATTACCTCCCTCGACTGGGATCCATTGTTGCTTGTTGCTTGATTTGTGGTCAGATGTCCAGCTCTGGGAAGGGAGCTGAACTCTTTCTCTATTCTCCTAAAGCCCCAACTCTTTTTCAGAAAGAAAGCTTAAATACACTAAAGACAATAGAGTAGGTGCACAAAAAAGATGCAGTATGTGTCTTGTGTAGTACACAAAGATGTTGTGACTGCAGTGGGAGACAGTTTTCATGAAGTTTTTCTGTCATTTTATGCAGTACCTCTGAATACTGCACTGAGTTAAACAGTAAGTTATTCCTGAGGAGATCCTTGTCATGCTTTGTATTTAACTGATGGAACGTGTCACCAAGTGTGCAGTGATGGACAGCAGTGATCCATTTGAGAGCTGCGGGAGCTTAGTCCACATGCTTTCCTGATTTTCTGAGATTTCTGACAGCATCATGAATATTTGCCAATACTGACATCCTTCACGACTATGACTTTTTTTCATTTTTGAATGTTTCCTGACTCTCATTAGATTCTGAAACCCCACAGGGTGTGAAGCTTTTAAACAAGATGCAGAACTTGACCAACAGTAGGTCAGCAATTAATCATTTCCAGACAGTAATCAAAGCAGCAATTCATCCTCATGGTCTCATCTTTGTTCGTCAAACCATCCGCTCTATCAACAGTCTTATTTATTGATTGAATACAAGGCTCGATACGAGGCAGCTAGCTGCAGCAGGACGTAACTGAAAAGGATTTTCTCAAGCACCTGAAAAACACAAAGATAGAGGTCCAAACTTCATAGAAAAGAAAATTTCCCAACAGCTGGAAAAAAAATGCAGCTATAATGGGCCTTTCTCACAGCAGCAAGAAAAGCACAGGTGTAACAAATAACATTAACAATGGCTCTGTTCTATTTAGGTGTGTGTGAAAGCAGAAGAACTGACACAGTGAAACGAAATACAGCCATTATAATGACGATTTGTTACATCTGTGTTTGATAATCAAAATCTCCACTGTAAGAAAGCTCTGTTCCTGTAAACCAGTCTCTTCTTTTGCAAGCAAAGAGAGGGAAAAATATTTTTTTCAAAGCAAGTTAAGAGGATGGACACAGTTGCACAATGATGAGTCACACTGCCATGTTTCCACTCTGGGAAATACTTTATGAAAGCAACAAGCTTTGACATGATCAGGTGAGTGACAGCTGCTTGTCCAACCAGGTTAGGATTCAGATCATCTCAAACCCCTTTTAGTGGCAGATAAACATGTTTATGATGTGCGTGTCTGTTTCAGTAGAAAGGATGACAAACAAGCAAACCTCAAAAAGCAGAACACACGAAGAGATTTAATTTTGTTTGTCTGTTATTGGTTACACATGTGCTTGACAAGTCAAAATATCCTGCCATGAAAAAAAGGTCTGTTGTCCCTTATGAGAACAATCATTGCAGCTAATGACAAACATACACACAATCTTGGGGTGAGACCTACTTTTCAGCCTTGTCTGTTTCTCATTTTTAGTTTTTTTTTTGCTTTCGATACATCTGGTCTGATCAGGGATGCAAACAATGGAGGCAATGGTGGTAAAAGTTTTTTTTTTAATAGCACACTTCTTGGACCTTCTACTCTGCACTGTTGCTCTTGCTCTGGTGAACAGTGAGTTCTGCATTGCAGCTCATATATCTTTCTCATTTTGATTCCTCATATCAAAAAACAAAAACGTACAGGTGTGATCAATAATCAATAATACTGATGATTGCTGTCTTCCATTTAGATGTGCCAGTGAGCCAGCATGCACAACATCAGGGCCCTGTTACACCTGTGCTTGACAGATCCCTCGATAGATCAGTCACCGTGTCTTACAAACCTTCATCTACACAGCCACAAGGTAATTAGCTATCTCCTTTTTTCCCCCTTTTTCTTGTTTGTGCTTTCAATGGATCTATTTAATATTATCATTAATAACACAAATTATGATGCAATAGTCCTTTTAGCATTAATATATGTCTTGCATTTTGCACACTGCATTGCAGATCTAATGACATTTGGCAGAGCTTTAGCTCCACATCCTCTGGGAACCTTCAGGCATTGCCTGATCAATACCATGGCCTGGTGACAGACTGAACAAAACAAACAAACAAACAAACAAACAAATAAACAAAAAAACAGCAGCAACAACTGAGTTATGTACAGAGTGTGGCAAACAATATTCAACTTAGCAAATTCACTCTACTGTCATATCTCTTAAATCTGCCATTTGGTTAACAGCTGTAAAGATATTGCTCAGTTTAGATTTTTTTGCTGCTGGTGCAAAGAACCTGGCAGAGGTCCTCTGTGAGGTCCTGCACATGCCGAACTGGTGAACACTTTCCATTATGTCACAAAAAAGTAATGCAAGTTTATATTATTTCAGGTAAACTCCCACTGATTAAATTTAACCTGCGTCACACACATAGAAAAAAATTACCACACTGCAAGATCAAAATATAGTGCTGTATCACACTAGATGATGTTAAAGGACTTCTCCTTTTATGTTTGGGGAAATACATTTGTCAGGTGTCTTAAATGGAGTTACATGAAAAGATCTATAACAATTAGATTTCAGCATCACCAGGCCAGAGATGTGTTTTGTCTGGCTATGCACATTAGGTGGTGGGAGGCAGGATCTGTTGGAGTAGCTCAGTCTTAGGTCTTGCCATTTCTGTTTTTAGAAAACAACACTATGTTAACAAAGAAAAACAAATGACGTAGCTTCCTGTTGGCTCCTCCCTGGCAATGAAAGCAGAAGTCATGTGCTCCAACACATTCTCATCATCAGTGGCAGAGATACAGGGTATGATGGCATGGCAGACCTGGTCACAGATGGTACATTTAGGCACCCCAGAGGCTGCCTGCTGGCAGGACACACACGTTACACAAGAAACACTGTTATCCTCTGCTTCCGCTTCAGACACGCTGACCAAACACCTCCGTCAGGTCCTTCTCTGTACAGCTATCACTGATACACTCTTTGGGTATCTGGCAGAGTTTTCCATATACCTGAATAGTCCCCTTTTTTTTTAACAAGAGGCACCTTGGCTATCTTGTTTTTTGGCTGTGGATGAAACAAAACACCTACAGCATACATCCTAATACGTGGCAGAAATGTATTAGTGTTTCTTCATATCCTGAAGATCAAAATGATCACCCAGATTTCTGAACTATGCCCATTATCTGAGGAGTTAGTGCAAATACAATGTAGAGTATCCAGATTGTGGGATATGTAAAGATGCCCATAACCTTTTGTGCAACAGATAATTGCACTTTGAGGTGTTAGTTCTCAGTTTCTGTTCCCGAGTCTGCAGGTAGACTCTGAACAGGCTCACTTTCTTGCTTTTTCTAAATTGACCTTATTGACTCCATCTCTATCTCTTGTGATAAAGTGCTTTTGGCAGATCTCATTAAAGCTAGACGTAACTTCTAAAAGAGGCTTATAGCAGATCTCCCCAAGGCCTTGCATCTCTTTAGCAACACTGAAAAGTTCTTGAATCAATCAGAAATTTGAAACCCCTGCTGTTCCTTGTCCTGACAGTCTTTAGACATTTTTAGTCTTGCCAGTTGGAGAGCATGATGATGATGTGAGCTCCTGGTAGCCAAATATATAACTGGATGAAACGAGTCAAAAGTTTAAGAACATCTCTGTTTTTCCAGTTGTTAGTGAAATTGACGTGGTGTAATGTTTCAGTGTTATCTGAAATTAAAGCATACATGTAAGCTGTAAGATTTCTATTAACTTAATGATTTTTCAGTTTTCGATTACCTAACTTTTTTTTTTTTTTTTTTTTTTTTTTTTAACTTGGGCTGTTTATTGCTTAAATTAGTTTTTGTGGCCTGTATGATGGCAGCTTGATTATTTCCCCAGACACCCAGAAACCAACTGATAATACTAACCTGCCCCAGGTTTTCTGGGTGTCAATTTTTTTAGCACTATGCAATATACTTAGGGTCTTTTACATGTGGTTTCTCTATAAGACCACAAGATTATAAAGGACATGTTTTAATTGATATGTGTGCTTTAGTGATGTAAATGCTCGAACAAATGTACAGTTGATCAAATTATGTACAAACAGCTGATATGGAAAGAACCTGCGGTTTTGGGGGCCCCAAGGAATTCAGAGCCTTTTCATATCTAATTTGAATGGGAAGTCACAGGTCTCACTGCACAGTCCTAAGGGTTTTGAAAGCTGACACCTTTCGGGAAATGTACACAACAATTGTTTCCTTATTTCAGAAAACCTTTTCTGTTTTTTTTCCATTAGTGAACAGTAAATACATAACTGAAGCCTTCACTTGAACGCTCAGACGTGACAGTAGCTGACACAGTACTCTGCCATCCATGAAGAATCT
Organism: Toxotes lorentzi; assembly: GCA_037833715.1. Lineage (NCBI taxonomy): Eukaryota > Metazoa > Chordata > Actinopteri > Toxotidae > Toxotes > Toxotes lorentzi. The sequence goes on along the minus strand of JBBMJY010000008.1, from coordinate 14,957,413 downwards.
GCAGGAATGGGATGACTGTGTGAGGAGTGTTTGAGAGAGACATACAAGAGGAGGGACCACAAAAGAGGTGGAAATATACTTCTTAACAGAGTGTAGAAAAACAGAGTAACTTGGGGAGGCTTTTTGAAATCTGATAAAAAGAAAATCTCCAGAATTTCAAGATATTAGAATTGAGGAACATTTTAATATTTCCTGTGATAACTTGAGAGTGCTGTGGAGATGCTAAATATTGTACTAAATTACTACAACCATATACTGTAGCCTATATAAATGTATATACAGTGACTATGTGAATTACTTTTTTTCCCCAGAAAAAAGGTTGTTTTCTCAGTTTGTTTTGTCAGTTTCTTTTGAAAAGTATGTTGAGACTGAGTTGTGCTGTCAAAGCAAAACTCTCAGTCTTCAGGTGACTTAAACTACAGGTATGTCACTGCTGGAGATGGTGTTTACTCGGCAGAGTCGTGCATTTCTTAAATGTCAGTGCTTCTTTGTTGAGGAACTCAGCTTCCTTCCCTTGTGTCACTTAGTTGCCAAGTATTCTTTTGTGTCTGATTTTTTTTTTTTTTATATGTATAGACTATTTCTTGCTCCAGTTTTTCTTGACCTCCATATTGCTGAGTGGTGTGTTTTTCTCAGATCTCATTTTTAATCAGCACAGTTGGACAGGCTGAAATCAGAGAAATGGGTTTGTGAATTCCCTCCTGCTGCTTGAAGTGAATAACTGTCAGTGTTTACCCAAATTCCTGTTTGTTTGCTCCCATGTATTTGGGCAAATTTCATGCAAAGGACAGAGTATTTCTTTTTCTTTTTTTCAAAGCTACGCCTTAATCAAATCATCATCCTCCTTTTCAACAAAAAGGTGCTTTCTTTCCATCTCTTTTTGTGACAGCCACTACTTTATGCCCAAATTTGCTTTTAGACAAAGCCATCTGGAGGTGTGTGGACTCTGCTGTTTTCTGTGACTGTGAGGAATGACGGTCAGGTCCCTGGTGTCCTCAGTGGCTCAAGTTTCTTAATATGAATAAAAGTCATGCAGATGAATGCACCCTGCACCTGCGTCACCTGTGGCTTTCTCGTATCATTGCCAAAAAAAAAAAACACCAGATGTATCAATGATGAGTATGCAAAAATATGCATGTCCAACTTTCCACACAAAGATTTAGATTTATACATGTAATGTGGAGGATTTATCTTAACACATCACATTTCAAACAAATTCCTACTTTCTACATATTATTTTAATACAGTTTTGCAAAAATACTAAGTACTCCCGCCCACGTCCATTTCCTCATTGATTATTTTTTAACTGATTTTAAATTTATCGCTTCTTATTCTGCGGCTGTTCCCAGCTCTACATCGGTTCCCGGTGAGATTCCTCAAACGAGTGAAACAGCGCCCCCCGTGGTTGTAACGGACGTTAATGGCACCAGTCTGTGTGGTCAGAGATGGCATTGCACTCTGCAAGTCGAAGCAGTGTCGTAGGGTCAACGCCAGGTGTAGTTTCCAACCTTTGATTTTGTAAAAATGAAACGTTAAACGGGACGCTGCCGACCTGCCCCGAAAAGGCGAAGGAACAGGACGATGTACGAAAAGAACAGAAAACTCTGAAGTGAACTGTACGAGAAGCAACAGAAAGTTAGCAACAAATTTTAAATAAAACAACCGAGAGTTAGCTTGTTTTCCTGTTACTGATGCTGCCATGTTTTTGTAAGACTGGATAACAATCATGGATGGATAGAAGGAAGGAAGGGATGGAGAACGTCTTTCTACAAAACACGCAGACAAAACAAAAAACTAAATGACTCACAGCAACAAGTGGGACACTACATTACACAGTATGGATATAGACCAATTCATCTGCAATGAAAGACAGGAGAATGGCCTTGCTCATCATTTAAGGTAGGACAAATACACCCCGCCTGTCTTTTTTTGTGTTTCTTTGCCTTCTGCTGTTTTTCCTGATGGTTAAATGTCCCACCTTGACTACTTGCTGTGTTCTGGTTGTGGAGGTCAAATCATGTGCTGTGCCTTAAACAGTGAAGCTGTTGCGTTATTGCTGCTGTTCCCTTATTCAGTAGGAGTGCGGCCTGCTGAGGTTTTGAATAGGTTTGGAATTTCCTTTCCTAATTTTGCTGTTATTTTTCTGTACAGTGGTCTGTTGATTGTCTGTGGTAGTGACAGTGGCATGTGCACACGGTATTGCAGTTGTTTGTGAGAATTTCTCCTTTTTTTTGTTTTTTTGGAGCTGTGCTGCTTAATAAGTGGCAAGGATGTAGCTACTATTTTTGTACAGTGTGCTGAAGATATAGATAGGAGAGCGTAAGTCAGACACCAATGCAGCCCCCTCGGGTTGCTTTAACGCAGGGCTGTTTTCGGTCTGAATACACGTGAAGGATGGAGGAGATTATTCAAAAGCTGCAACCACCGCTGGCCAAGGTCAAGCAGTTAGGCTCTACATCACTTTTACCACCTGTCAAATGAATGTGGAAGAATATGCTGCTGTGAATTTACGCAAGACCCCCCAAAAAACAATGGTGCATATATGCTGCTGTCCAATTAAAATGCCAAAATGCAGTTTCTGATATAGGGAGATTGTCTTCATATCTACTATTCAGCTTGGTCTGCTGAAATTTTCAGACACATTAGATGGTGGAAGTACTACTCTAAAACAAACTTAATTTACTGCCTGAAAGCATGCTGACATCCCTAAAAGCATTACAGAATTTACCAAAACATCAAGCAAGACAGAAAAAAACATCTTTCTCACGGCACACAAACTCTGTCTGACAGTAGTCTTTAAAAATGCAAAGACATTTGACTGAGACACTATCAAAGCGCATCACAGAAAATTCCAAATCACTGCAGATGTTTCTACCAACAAATGTTTAAACATTGTTAGAAGGCGCATCCATCCACAGGCATCCAGTCTCACATCTCCACGCAGCTGTAAGTCTGCAGGAGCAACAGAGAGGGCAGACATCCCAGCCCGAAGTTTTAAAACTGGCATTTGGAGCTCTGATGTCAGCCCCACTGGTACCCTGAGCCTGACAGCTCAGTGATTTGACAAAGATTTCATTTTTTGGCCTGAAGCACAGGCGTTTTGAGGGTTACATACTGCACAGCGGCAGCCGTTTCTCAGACATATGCCAGCATGTTTGAAATATGGCACCCTGATACTTCAGAAGTGCGTGTGGTGGTAAAGGACAGTGTGAGAAACAAGGCAAAGGCAATGGAAGACAGCCAGACTAAGACCCATCGTAAGCACTCCTTACTTGCTTATTCAACAAACAAACAACGTACAAACTTTGCAAACACATAACTGTCACCTTGAAGGCTGAAAGCAGGATGGAACAAGGTGGAACAGTGTACACAATATAGTGAACGCATTTGTAGAGAAAATATAAGCCATAGATTCATATGTTTTGCAGGTGTTACTCTAGTAAATATTTGTTAACCAAGCAGGGGGGAACAGACTCTCTTCTTAGAAGCTGTTGATGCATTTGAAGAAATTCAAATGGACTGATAAAATCTGAGCTTGCATAAACAGCATACTCTGATTTATGAGATTAATTGTACTGACAAAACAGCAAGGGGGAAGATTTTTGTCATTTTAAGATGGCCAGTCAATTTCTACACTCCTCGACTCTCTGACTGAAAACTTCTTTGAGTTTTTATATTTAGACTTTTTTTTCTCTCTATTTTAAATGCAAAATTCTTGGACTCAGATTAACTCACCTACATATTCACTGACTCACTCACTCACTCACTCACTTTTCGTCTGTCTGCCTGTGGTGTCAGGAATAGTGCCTGTATCTATAGACAACACACTGAACCAGGTGTCCTCTCTACAGTGCTACGTGACTCTGTAGTCTGCTGTGTATTTCTACTGTATTTGTGTTGCTGGGTGTGTACTATTACTACACTCATTTTTAGCAATATTCTGTTTTTATAGAACTGCGAGATCAACTTTATTCCCCTGAAAGTTATTGGTATTCATAATGAAGATTCTATCTTATGGATTTAAACGTAATCTTTAGGGTAGTGTGTGCTGCCAGCTTGTGTTGTCTGGCAAGGCTCCTTGGTGTCTTTACAGATTTCTTTTAGCTCAGCCTCAGGCTAGACGCCTCAGGTAGACACCTCATTAATATGAGTGATGGGAACTTGACCAGTTAACAGGGAGGAGATTGTGACTACACTCTGCTGACTCAAGGCATAGGGTTTCATAATGTATATTTAATGATAATACAGGACCAGGTCCCATTTGTAATTATGGATAATGTGTGTCCTTGAGAGGAACACGTCTGTCAGATTTGTGTTTGTTAATTTGTGTGTTCATATGTAAAAAGACCTGGCTAACAGAAATGCAATGTGTGTACAAATTGATGTCAAACCTTTAACACCATCCGAAGGCTGCTGTGTCCACACACTGGGTGGTGGCCTGGCGAAGCATCAATTATTCATTATATTAATGCAGTGTTATTCAGTGATTTTCACAGGTTCAGCACTGCGCCTGCACCACTTTGGTGGTAACAGGTGGAGTTTTAAAGTATAGTTTAATGTAAACAAAGTTTCAGTTACTCCTCTCATACTAACTTTAACTACAGTACCATATCTCTGCTCAACAAACAAACAAACAACTGGGAGGCTGGCTAATTATTCTAGGGGTTTTAATGTTGGTGCTTCTTATTCTTTTCTGTTAGAAAATGGATACGATCACACGTTATATTGTCTCTATCAGAAGGATTTTCTGCAGAATGAAAGCTAACATAACTTTGCACAACTTTGTACCATCTTCTTCAGGTCAGTCCATTTGATATGGATAATAATGTATCTTTTCTGTCATCAGTATTGATGATACAAGCTATTTATCAGAAAGATCATTGTGGACCAGCATTCAGAGAGAAAGTGTCCACCCAGCCCAAACTTACCTTTCAACATGCCAAATGGTAATATGTATGGCACTATGGCAAAGTACCTGTATATATGACAACATCAAAAAAACAAACAAACAAAAAAAAGAAATGTATTTAGTTATTTAGTTTGATATTTGACTAGATGCTGAATATTTTGCTGTGAACAGAATCAATATTTTGCTGCCTCTTCCTCTTTGTTTTGTTGTTTTGACTTTTTCAAAGGGCAGCGAAGTTGAACGATGTCAGTGTAAAAGCTGAACAGGAGTGCTGCACAGCCTTTTAACGGCACAGTAGTCACAGGACTGTTGCGACTCACCGGCCGTTGTTCAGTGTTTTGAAAACATCCTTGAGCCTCAGCCACGGGAGACTATTTTACTTAGACTTAGAACCACAGACTGTGTAAATATTGACATTGTCATTACATGTGATCTTATCTGGGTGTAATAGTTCGACTGTGCATTAATACATATGTGGATATTCATTTCACTGGACTGAGCTGCCTCAAAAACATGCCTTATCTGTCATTTATTTCATTTAATTCGTGCTGACAGCTGTGATGTTGACTAGGGGATGGAGGTGTGAGCTGTAGATAAGGTCCAGGGCAGGAGGGACGGCATCATTATGCCCCGTATCTGTTAGAGGAGAGAGTAAGGTAGAAGGAGACCTTCTACCTCAAATCGTGCACTGGCCAGATGTGATGATCCATTTTCTACATTTTTTTATATTTTTGTTACATATCACTTCCTGCACAAGCTTCACAATAAATGCATTTTAACGTTAAGGCTGTGGTAGCATTTCACAGTGGAAGTAGTAGTAATGTTACATTACAAAAACGTTAAATTAAGTTTTTCTAAAAGTATATTTTCTTCACTCTTTGTCTGAAAGTAATTTTGAAATATTGCATGGACGAGGCAGCAATAGATTTTATTACATGTTTAACAAAGCTTGATGAAGGAGAGTGGCTAAGAAAATGAGAACTGATATTCACTCTTATCAAACGAAAACTTTTAGCAACAGCAGCAAAAGAAAAACAGGATGGAGGAACTATTTAAAATGCTAGTTCAGCAGGTCGGTGTTGGTTTATGAGAAAAAGAAAGAGAAAGAATATGGAGCTGTGCACATGTGAATTGGTTGGTTGGACTTGGTTGAGAAGCTGCAGAAGCATGAAATGAAGCTGAACAACAGCCCTTGCCTCAGCTGTTCTGTTGACACACAGAGGCTTTGATCACTGTTACACTGTTTACTCACTGCACCTCAGCACTGTTTGTATGTGTCTGTACACAACACCAGCAATCCTATAGAACAAACTGTGTGTGACACATCTAATAAATAAGTTGAATGTGTGGTTGTGTGTTTGCCCTCAGGTGAGGATACGGTTAACCAGTTTGCATTATAATGCCACAATCCCATGAACTGTCTTGAAAAATGTAATCAAAATATACATAAGTCTAAACCACAGTGATAAACATTTCCACTTAAGGTTAAGAAGTTGGATTTTACAGTTGCAGTATAGGTATTGCAATATGTGTGGGGAGAGAAAAGGTTGGATTGGTGAATTTCTAATTTTGTCTTTTTAAAGGCTTGAACAGATCTGAGGTCTTGACACAAAGTAGGATGTAGTGATTGATGTGGAGATGTCAGTGTACAGACAGACATGTGAAACGCATAAGGTTTCTTCCTAAAAACCGCAAGGAGCTCAGTCAGGCTTCTTCCGGAGGGATTGTGTCTCGTAAATGGTTTCTTGTACTGCTAACTCTATATGTTTTTACGAAAAGTGATGAAACATGAGATCAGTTTCAGTGAAGCCCCAGAGAAACACAAAACCCTAGAAGAGAAATCAGGTCATGTACATGAGATGGTAGGGCTGCACAAATATGACTGGCAGCTCATCTATCCCCAACACAAAGGATCTCTGAAAAGGAAATCTTAGGGCAATCAGATGTGGAAGCCTGAAGGACCCATGTGAAATCCACATCTGAAAATAATCCAAACAGAAGGCAGTGGTACAGCTGGGTAAACAGCACAGAGATGACAGGGACAAATAGAGACATTTTTCACCAAACTCTGAGTCACATTCAGGAGGCTGCAGGAGGCCAAAGACAAACGTATTCAGCCGCTGTTCTCCCACATCTCTGATCTCTTACACAGACACGCACACCAGCTTTGGCAGGTGCTACAGTCCAGCTTTATAAGTCAATTTACCAGATCTTTTATCAGATGATATGCATTATGTTCATGCTGTGGCTGTGACAGTATGTACTTAATTCTGTATGAGCAATACTTTGTCTTGTTCCCCATCTCTTTATTTTAACAAACAAGGCTTGGTTGTCTCACAGTATGTGCCTGAACACTTTGAAATTTACTTAAACGTCCACTCACTCTCTGTGAAGAGATAAAAAAGATTTAAAAAAATGTAAAGATGTACCAAGTCTCAGAGCTTCTTTTGCGCTCATTATTAAACTATTCAGGGCTGAGATAAAAAAAAAAAGAAGAGAAGCTTTGTGTTGCTCAGAATTTACTCTCATTCATTTTTTATATATCTGCCGATTCATTTCAAAGCAGCAAATCTCAGTTTTGCTCCATTTTAATTTAATTAGGTATGTTGATCTGAATATTCATTTAGTACTGTAATGAACAGTAATGATAAAATTATTGAGTTTTGTCTTGAATAGAGGCTTCATTTGGCAGTTCCAACCTAATTTCATTCACAACAAAACAAATAGCATGATTTTATCTTGATTAACCACGTACTAATGGAATATTTATAATTTGCTAGATGTCAGCACAGATTGCTTTGTGCCATTAAGCCTCTGCATAGAAAAATGCCAGTCTCCTGTCATAAGTTCACAAAACCTGAAATTCTAGTGACTATAGTTATGATATTCCTCTTAAAGCATCCTGTAGCTTTATTTTTTGTTGTTTAATTTGTACGGTGGCTGAGAGAACTGAGTGCACTGCAACTTTAGAAGCAGATGCAAATAAACAAAACACAAGAAAATGAGGAACATCTTCAACACATGCGTCACATTTACAGAAAATACTCTCTTAAGTAGAACAAGCAAATGCTGCAAGCCGTACAGAACACTGGAGTTAAGTGAAAACGCAATAGAAGCTTCCACAGGACACTGCAAAATAAACAAAGTAGTAATTAGTAAATGGCTAATGCCAGTAGGTATTTTAGCATTAGCCTTTTACTATAATACAATATTAGATTCACACATTTTTTTCTTTTTTTGCTCTTCATTTATTTATGTGACATATGTGATGTCAAATTGGCAAATGTCTTTCCTAATTTGCTTGTGTTTTATTTATTTTCAGTTTTATTATGATTTGTTATTTTTATGATTTTTCGAAAAAACCTTAGTCACTCCACCCAGCTGTTGTTTGCCAAGGAAATGTTTCGAATGCAACTCCTCCGTAAAACCACATATTGACATTTGCACATTTCTGTTTGTGCACGGATTAAACACAGAAAGTATGTGTCAATTAGTGAACTCCAGAGATTCGGTTGTATTTTTGGCCTGGAGCCAGGCTAGCTGCCCCCCCCCCACCTCCCCACCCCCGCTTCCAGTCTTTATTTAAAGCCAAGCAAGTGAATAAGTGTAAACTGTTCCATTTGTGTATAAGAACGTTGAACTCGTAAACGTAAACTTATCTTAATTTCAGAGTTTACAAGTAGCCTATTTCAGTCCATGTGCTTCTCTCATATTTCATGTGATGGATTTTATGTTCATATAAACTGAATCTTGTTTTCCTTTGGTCACAGTTGGGATGTTTGTACTGTGTGTAAACAGTTAATCATTAATGCATACAATATACTGCAATACATTTTCTTCTGGTGACTACCTGCTCTCTGATGCACAATGAAATGTGTTCCATTATATAATTTCTCAGTCTTCTACGTTCATAAACTATTCCCTCCAAAGTCTCAGTTCTTGACACCATTCAGGCTCAGAGGGGATGAGCCCTACACAGAGAATAGCTAATACAGCTAGCAGCAGCTCAGGAAGAGAGGAGTTATACTAGAATCCTTGTCTTGTCATTTCTCACAGGCTTAGTCTCTCTTTTATCTTTGATGTACACTGTATCCTGGTGTAATGCAGCATTCATGTCTCTTTATCCATTGTGTACCTGGGCTGACTCAGCAATAGAACATTTCTCAGTGAAATGATGCTGTAGTTTTGCTATGGAAAAAAACACTTGAACGGCATTTTTGCTGAACGCAGTATGTCAGTGGAACAGCCTTGCAAATGTCGTCGACCTCGAGGAGATTTAAAGATGAGAAAATCTGGCTCTGTCTCCTAGGACCATTGTGAATCAGTGTATCTCTACTGTTTATATTATGTAAAATATTTTTTAATTAGCCCATTACTTGTGGTGCATCTGCAAGTAACATTGTCAGATATAAAAGCTCTTTGCAACTTTTATCAGAGTAAAATAATTTATATTCTCTGGACAGGAAAGCAGTTCTTTGTGATTGTCAGACAGGCTGTTGGATTTCAAATTGGAATAATCCATTTGTTATAATGAGCATTCAACACCATGTCCAAAGTGAATGAAATGGATCAAATGGATGACCTGGAGTGATGGCTCTCTTGTCTCAACTTGTTGGATTTTTCTTTTTTTTTCCAACCCACTGGAAAAAAAAGATGTTAACAGCGTGTAATCATGGACACTTGATTGAATGAAAAAAGTACAAGCAAGAAGGCAAATAACAGTCATATTTACTGCACGGTTTACACTCAGTGTAATAAAATGCTCATTTGGAATAGTTGTAAATGTCATTTTTTATAATTTATTGTAACTCCAAACAAAAATAATTTCTACAAAAAATAGTCAAATAATGTCATATAATATTGATACGTGGTTGATATCTTTTCTCTCTCTTTTTAGACTTCTGGTAAGTTAAATTCTCTTAAATTCTGCTTCCTGAATACTGTGTGAAGATTAAATCTCGCTAAGTGTGGCAACAATCACTCATTCCTATAACAACCATAATAGTGACTAAATTTTATTATTTGTAACCCCCTGGATATTATATAATATGTATAATCTCAGCGACTGATAGTGGGCACATTAGATACAATGACTGAAGATATAATTTTTTTTTAAAAAATGCAGCAGAAATAGAATAAATGTAAAATCAAGTCTCATCTTTTGAGAAGAAATGAAACCTGGTTAATGTACTACGTAGGCCTCAGCAGCAGGATCAAATGCACACCCCGCCTCCCAACCTGTTTGTCGTGTCAACGTGTCTCGTCCTCTCACCGAGTCTGACCGCACACACACTGGCCATCAGTCTAATGGAGGTGAGATCCTTAACTCAACCAAGAAAAAAAAAACAAGAAAAAAAAGGTCCTTGTGGTTACAACAGGCATTCCCTTTGAAGTGAAACAGTGGTGATTTAAGTGTTTTGCTTATGCTTTTTGGTTTGATGCACATTGCTCCAGCTCAGGAATAAAGGGAACAGTGGTTGGTATGATTTTTTTTTCCCCCTTTGTCTGCATCTCTTTTCTCTGAGGTCACTCCCCTTCTTTCTCTGTTTGTCCTTCTTCTCACACCTGAGCACACACTCGGTATTATAACAGTCCTGTGAGGTGTGTTGTGTATATGTGTGTGTGTATGTGTGTGTGTCTGACAGGAGACAGGGGATAGTTAAGTGTTGTGAGAGTGTGTCCTCTTTTGCGAGTGCTGCGGTGCGACTTGAACGGGTCCATGACTGGGACGGCCCTACCTACTCTGGGTCTCCCCTTGTCTCACATACACACACATATACACACGCTCCTTGGTCTGAGGGGGGGGCTTTGTGGCTCAGTGGGGAGTTAACGTGGCCAGCAGGTGGGCTAGCAGAGTGCAGAGCAGCAGGGTGGCCATGGAGAGGTGCGGCGAAGAGGTGGCGTTGCAGTCCTTGCCCGCCTCGCAGCGGGACTGTTGGCACAGTACCCCCTTAAACTCTGGAGGACAGATGCACTTCTGGTTCTGGTAGCACGTTCCTCCGTTCTGGCAAAGGAGCATCTCTTCATCACAAACGTTGGCTGTGAGCGGAGATGAAGGCAGACAGAGAGAGCAGCAGAGAAGTAGTGGAAAAGAAGGAGAGTGAAGGAAATACGGAGGTAAGGAGAATGAGAGAGGAGATGGGAACAAAGAGGGCGCAGGAAAGTGACAGGTGGTAAAAGGATAGTGGGGGAGTAGAGAGCACAAAGACAAAAGAAAGATGTATGGAAAAGTGAAAGACAGGTGGAGGAGGATGAGGAGGGGCAATGTTGGAAAACGCATGATGGGAAACAGCGATGCAGGGGCAGGAGGAGAATTCAGGGCAGAAAGAACAAAGAAGAAAAGAAAGCAGGAGGAAGGAAAGAGGCAAGATAAATTCTCCAGTCTTTGCCTCAGGGACAACAACAGGTAACACCTGCCTTTTTTGTTTTTGCAGCCCTTTTCTTTGTCTGTTTTTCTTGAGCCTGCACTTTCTCAGGGTCAAGTTGAAATCATTGTCTCAAGCCCAGCAGAAAATACACTGCATGTGTGATGTGTTAAGTAACGATTGGTGGAACAGATAGCGTCATTAAAATGCTATAAAAGGCATTAAGAAAGGCACAGAGGTAGTTGTACTGCACAAGATACTTGACCTAAAAATGTTGTAGGAGAAAATAGAGGATCAGGCTTCTATGACAAGAAATAATTACATGAGATAACATTTTTTATTACACCAAAGAAAGAAGAAAGAAATTGGCTCTGTTGCACTGGAGTATTTGGAATAAGTTGTCAAACCTAAAACATACTGTGCTCCCACTATTTACTACAGTGTGTCCATAATTGTAATAAATAAACCCACACTGAAAATGCATAAATACCTCTGGAGGTTTAACATGTGTGTGTGTGTGTGTGTGGGTGTGTGTGTGTGTGTGGGTGTGGGTGTGTGTGGTTGTGTGTGGGTGTGTGTGGGTAGGTGGGTAGGTGGGTAGTGAGGGTCTTTCTGAGACTTTGGCTACGGATTAGATGGTAGATGGTAGAGGAAGGCGATTTTCTGTAATGGGGTTAACGTGTGACATCAATTAAAGGAGCAGCTGATGCTGCTAATGAGCTACATGATCGATTCCCTGTGGAGTAAAGAAAACATCAGGAGATGCACTCACAACAGACCTGGAAGGCTAAAACATTTCCTCAACTCTGGATTTTTTTAGAAATGAACCCACCAAAAACCAGTGTGGCTTATACTCACGATAACAGCCTTGTTTCCAATAGTAGCCTGGCAGACAGTCGTCACACTTGGCCCCCGTGGCACCATCTTTACACTGGCAGGAGCCTGTACTGTTACACCGGTCATGAACAGAACCCATCTGGTTGCAGTTACACTCTGAAGGAGGAGAGAGGTGGAGGACAAAGAGAGGGAGTCATTTAGAAACTCCTGCATCTTGCAATTCTTGGGTGGGATCTGATCCAGTGTTCGGCCAAAAATGTGTGCATTTGTATTCAGACCACAGATTTCTTTGGTATTGAAGCACTTCAGAGCTACAGTACTGCGCAGTACACAGGGTGGAGTTTCTCCATTGTACAGAGATGTTCCAAAATGCTGCAGAGATTCAGACCTGAAATTAAGGCTCTTTTCCTATCATAGGTCTCTCTTTTTTTTTGGCATACAGTACACCACCTCTGCACAAAGTGCTTCCAAGGTCTCTTGGAGGTTAACGTTTTAGAACAGCCTTTCAACAAACTCACTGGCATGTGTTTCCAAAAAAAACAGCACCTATCATGCTTCCTAACACACTGTGAAGAGGCAACAGTGACACCTCTCACATCTAAACGGAAAAATGAAATGGCAGCTGTCCTGTGTCAGGAAGTACTATGTATCTCAGATGTTGTTTTGGGAACTAATCCTGTCTAAATAGCACTGCAAGTTCTTTTGATTGTATGATAGAACAGGTTTAGGGAACAATGTGGTATTTTGAACAGTTGCGTTAAAATGAAATCAAACTTTATCATAATTCTGTCAATATCCTTATGATTCAAATGGCCAATCAGACACCACAAACTCCTATTTACCCTCAGAAACACCCTTAATCCTCCCTCACAACTAACCACAACATGAACGTTGACCTGTCAAAACATATTTTTGTTGTACTGAAGTGCTAACTTCACACTGAGATTCATGCCACATCAATTTTACAGAGATTTGCTACTTAAGTTTTCTACTCTTTAACACGAGATGACATTGAATTTCTCTTTGGATTAGTTTTAAAAAAAAAATCTCTGTTTTTCTCCGATGTCTGCAAAGTATTATCATTACAAATACATATATTTATAGAAACTGACTGATATCCGGATCAGTGGTACTTGGTCGCAGATCAGAGATGGTAAAAAAAACCGCAGCTCTGCATATTTGCACTGCATTCTTCAGTTGACTGGTGATGAACCAAAATTTCCCTCATTACTTGATATAAGCCGATTGCTTGTCTTTTACTTAAACCCAAGATCAAATTTAACAAATTTATTATAAAATTTATTATAAAATATTCATAAAACTGAAACAGGCCAACGGGCCCAGATTACACAACCACAGCGAGGCGGTTGATATTCGTGTGTTTGTGGGTCATGTGCATTAATACTGAGACTGTGTGTGAGCCACTGAGAGTGGATGTGTGTGCATAATGTGTAGCCGTGCATAATGTGTAGCCGTGTAAAATGTGTGTGCAAATGCATTAGTGCTGGAGAGCACATCGTTTCTTGCTCTAGAGACGCTGGTGTGAACTGATTTTTGTTGCCATGCTCGGTGTGCCAGTGTGCTGGCAGATGAGCTAATGGGGCCTTATTTGTGCTGACTCCAAGGCCTGGCCCTGTGTGCTCCCCATCCATGGCGAGTTTGCCCTCCAACCCCCTGCAGTCCACCTACAGATAGATCCAAATCAACACCAGATTTTCCCTTCACAGCTATGCAAACAGTGACCTCTTACTAGAACGTGCCCTTAATAAGGCTGAGTGTGGAAAGAGTAAATACTCTGTGAAAGCAGACAAACAGTGTATATCACTGTCCATAAAGAGCACTTATCAACAGTAAAGTCTGAAAGTATTCGAGAAGTTGCGTGTGTGTGTGTGTGTGTCATTGTTTTTGCTCTGTACTCCAGCAGATTGGATTTTGAATGAGGTTTATATATTGACTCTCAGCTTTAAGGATGCTGGAGGGTGTTTGCATCAATATTAGGTGAACAGAGTTGGACTTCTAAACTTTTGAACACAGTAGTACCAGAACAGTGCAGCAGGGCAGTGACCCTAACCACTAAAAAAAGCTTTTATGTTCTGGGCTGACCAAGTCTGTCTTCTGATCACATTGTTGTACTTGCTTAGAACCAGACTGAAAAGAGGTGAAGATGGCTGCAGCATTAATTAATTTTTTGTCCACTTGGGGGCAGCACAACAAGCTCTAACCACAACACTGACATATCATCACTTTATAAAGATAACACACTTAATATTCAAATGTATGCAGCACACCAAAATCCAATCAGATCATCTGTATCTGTCTGTGGCTACTCAGTCTGGGGTACCTGGGGTGTAAGTATCACGTTTCTACTATATATTGTCCTTGAGTTACCAAACATGTTTTTCTTTCATATCAGATATCAATTTAAGATTAGTAAATGGTAAAGGAGTTACAGCAATTGCTGGAAAATCTGTGTTCTATAGTATTAATATTCAGATGTATTCAAAAAGTTTTAAAAAGTATGTAGTTTCTCTATGTATTGTTCTTGAGTTAAAATAAATAAAAATATTGATCGGTTCAGCTTTAAGTTTATGTTAATGTATCCAATTACTTTTTTTGTTCCCTAAATTTATAGGACAATATATAACAATTTCTTCACTGTTCAACTAATGTGGAAAATCACATTCAATTTGGATCTGACAGTGTCTTCATCTCATATTCAATGTTTCAAAGCCCATGCACTGCAAGACAGAGAAACACAAGAATATACAAATAAACACAACAAAAATGCTGTGTTACCTAAATTTCAATACTAGCCTATATGTGGTCACAGTTTAAAAAACACAACACCTGAGTGGGTGCTTGAATTCCAAAGGCAGTAGCAAGCAGTAACAGCTAGCATATCCTTTTCCACTTTCTCTGTCAGTCACACAGAACACACACACACACACACACCACACACACACACACACACACCCCATCGCCCTCCACCCACTCTCACTGTCCCCCCGTAGACTGACCGATGCAGACGCTCTCATCATCCAGTTCAGCAGAGGCGTTGCGGAAGTATCCCAGTCTGCAGTGTTGGCAGTTCTGGCCCCTGGTGTTGTGCTTGCAGCTGACGCATGTGACGATGTTCAGGTAGTCGATGTAGCTGCAGCGGTTGGAGTGGCCGTAGCACTCACAGTCTGAAAAGAAAGAGACCGGTTTGAACTCCTTTCTTTGCGGAGGATAGTCATACATTTTTATGTTAAGCCTAAAGTTTAAATGCTGTTTTTTTTTCTTTTTTTTAAGCTGTTACATTCTCATAGGATTCTTCATTGACAGTGGGAAGTGATAAATGAGTCGCACTGACAGATACGCCTGAAAGTTTTAGTTTTAGATGTCAGTGAACAAATGAATGACTGTGTGTGTGTTTTATGACTCGCCTTTCTGACACTATATTGGTTCAATAAAGACAGACCACTCCCTCTCCATTACTACACTCTCAGGTTTGCTGAGTCTGCTTCACTGTGCTGCACTGATTACTGATGGGAATTCCACTATCCTGTGCGTGCATGTGTGTGTGCACGTTTGTGTGTACTTGTTTGTTTGTGTATATGTGTGCAGGTGCATGAGTACAGTCATGTTAATTGTATCTGGGAATTTAATTGTATTACCAGATGAGTAGATTATAAGCTACAGAATCATAACCAAGGGAGTTTCAGGTGAGTGATACAGTACAGTAAGAGTTTTCAGACCTGGCACCTGGCACTGTAAAATCAGTCTGACCCCGATTAACCTGAGAGAAAACCCTCTTTCTCTCCTCTCTTTTCACTGTTTGTTCTTCATCTCCACAGACTTAGATCCTCTTTCATAAAGCGCTGCACAATCAGAGCTCGTAATTAAATTTTCTCTTTGTAATTCATGAATTATCTGAGAGGATTTGATTGCAAGTTTTACTCTACATGCTTGAACGCTTGATAAATTAAGACTTCTTCCAAATTTCACACCCTAAAACCAAAGCTAAAAATATGATGCTGTGGAGAATGGTGTAAGACCTTTGTATAATTTTTCCACAGAGAGAAAAATGAAAGCCTAATATCATTTACCGTAGGATCTGCATTGTGCAGAGGGGTGCGGTGAGAGGTGGAGGGTTGCTGCTCTACATTCTCGCTACGATTATCTTGGCTGAGGCTGGTACCTAATTAAGGTTTTATTAAGCTTTAGAAGTTGGCTGCAATAGTGTGCTGCAAGGCATCACTGTCCTCTAAAGAGGCGTTTACCAGGCATGTTTATGCAAATACACATTTAAATGCACATTAAAAAGTCGGAGTTTAGCTGTTTAATCAGCCGTCACATTATTATTTTATTATTGTTTGGTTGATGATGCCAGCTGAAATATTAATGAGCTGGTTTAAAGGAAGCCAGCGCAAGGAGCACCATAAAATGCCTCACTCAGCACTGAGGGAACCATGCTAGCAGTGGGGGAAGAACTGCCTAATTAAATATAAATGGCCAATTACTCCACAGACTAGAGAGGCAATGGGACATTGTTCCACAAATTAACGTTACGAGTCAAGATGCTGGTTTATTGGTGTTTATCAATTGTGAATTGTTAACGGTGAAAGACAGAAAGAGAGAGAAAGAAAGAGCGGGCTGTATCGAAGAGCCTGTGAAGTTGAAGGAATAATGGTGTACTTTGCTAACAAGCATCCTTCCTACAATCAATAAACAGAAATGTCAATGTGGGCAGTTGTTTTAAGCTTTAATATGAATTTAAGGTCTAAACACTTACCTTGATCGTGAACATAAAGCAAACACAGCCATGCAGGAGTCACAGATGCGTAGGGAGAAATGAGCAAAATGAAAAACATAAAACATGCAATGAAAGGAATTTTTCCACAGGTTTTATCCTTGAAAAACAGCTTCCACACTTTAGTCAAATGACCAAAAGGCGTTACAGTCCACTGATCTGCGAACCTAACTAATCTCAAGTTTCCTTTCTGGATCTTCAGACCATGTGCGGCTCATGTTGGTCCTCTTACCTTTGAAATCATCGTATATGATCCCAAACAACTGTCTGGCCTGGGGCTCTCCTGAGATCAAGAGTTTCAGAAGCCCTTGAGGGATGAAGGAATCTTTGTGTAAGAGTAATCTGCACATCATTCACTGCGGCACAGTAATCTGCAGCACTATATCTTTACATAGACAGAGCAGGCATAACCTATAGGTGAGCATCAGTACTACAAAGAGGTCGTATGGATTAGGTGGATGGGATTCCCACTAGATTCTACCTTAAAGAAGGGAGTTGCTTTGTTCTATAAAGCTGACAAAATCTGCACCTAGTGGTTGGAGAAACTGGTTGGAAAGAATCCAAAAGTTATCCTCAAGATTTTATGAGAGGCTGCTATTGTAGTGCTGCACCTGACTCAATGTTTTCATGTTAAATCTGATATGAAATCTTAAATTTTTTCTGTCTGGGGTTTACTAGCAATCTGATGTGGCTTGTTTTTTAAAGCACATAGTAGGCTTTCAGATGACTGTATTAAATAATTTTTGGAACACTCCTAAAAGATGAGATTAGAAGCTGATTCTTGACCTTGGAAACAGCAGTTGGCAAAATAATCTCAGCAGAAATGATCATATCACACATTCTTCTTGGAAGATCAAGTGATGGAATAAAAAGATCCAGAACAGCACAATGGACCTTGTGGCTAGATTGATTTGCCAACCACAGTTTCCAAGGGAAAAAAATGAACAAGTTCAGCCACACATGGATGATAAGTCCTAAAAATGCTCAGATAAATGGAAATTTGAACATCTACAATTCCACTTTATCTGCTGAAGACCCAAGTTGATTCAAACTTAGAACATTTTAAAATTTGTTTTTTAAGAGGCAGGCAGAACTTTTATTTTACGCTGATGACACAGGAAAAGATTCCACCAAGAAAAAGATGACTCAGCTGTGGGCTCAAATGATTCAACTCACCACATTTAATGGAGCAGAAACATATTAGATAAATGCAGTACTGTGCCACCTATTAACCTCATCATGATAAAGTTTGGGTCCCAGTATGCAACCAGTTAAGAATCACTGTGCCGTTAGACCACATGTTCAAATTCTACCTTTCTTTTTCTCTTTTTCCTTCTCTTCTCTGTCTTCATCCTCTTTCCCAAAAGTGTGTTTTGTGGTCTCATGACTCCCTCTTTCTCTGTCCGGGTTTTCAATGACGTGGTGAACTACAAAGGAGCGAAAGCTTGCAAATCAGTTTATACTGACGCAGCATGATTATGACTGATTATCATTTTGAGAAACCTCTTCTAATATAGATCTGGTTCACGTACTCTTATGTAATATACAGTAGTTGTGCTTACAAAGGTAAATATTCATGTCATTAAGCGCAAAATTGGTATTTTATACATCTAACTGATCAGACGAGACACGAGTATTTAAAACTTAATGAAAATTTTCCAGTGTTCACACTGTTCTAAACATAAAAACAACATTGTGTTTATTTCCAGACCATCATCAGTGTCAAATTCATCCTCCTTTTCTAGTCTACCTATTTTTCCCACTTCGTCCTCCTGTCTGCTTTTTATTTCTTGCCCTTCAGTGTCAGCCGTTGTCTCAGTTAAAAATATGGCTCTGTTGTTGGTACCAAATTAAGATTTAGCCTTATAGCTTATGTTGACTGACAGGTTATCATGAAGTTGAAGAGATAAATTTAGTTATTTCCAGTTTCCATTTTTCACTGTGAGGTGCATATTTTGGTGCATATTCACTGCACCAAAATTAATTTAGTGTATATTCTGCTATTACTACAAATAAAAGAGATACCTCTCTTGTCAGCGTTTCTGTCTGTATGCTCTTCCTTCTCCCTTTTCTCCCCATGTTCAGATGAGGTTGTTGTTTTGTGGCCATGAGTCTCATGTACATGTTCCTCAGACTTGTGCAGGACTGAAACAAGCAAATATTTAGATGCATATCTGCTGTTCCCACTTTGTAGTTTTCAGGGGCCCATTTTTCTCAGGAAAGTCAAATTTATCTACAGCATATTTCCATCCCTACTGGAAAACTACAGTAAATAAAATTACAAGAGCATTGCTACCACTGCAAATAAAATAGATACCTTTCCTTTCAGCTTTTCTTTCTCTGTGATCCTCCTCCCTGTGCTCAGGTGAGGTTGTTGCTTTGTGCCCATGAGTCCCATGTCCGTTGTGGGAGGCTGACACACCACAATTATCATGAACATAATCAGAAACATTTTTTTAAGGTTAACTGTAACTCTGCTTTCTCAGCAACCTAAGCAATGATGCTATGACTCCAAGGTTAGTGCCAAAAGTTTTAGCTCTAAAGCTTGAATTGACTAACAGTCTATTGTGCCACTGAGGAAACAAATTACATACTGTTCTGCTGCAGTTTTAGACAAGTATTTTTTGCTCTAAGTTGGCATAAGTTCAACTCATGGTAAAAGTTTAGCAACTGCATAGTAAACTACAATGCATATACATCTACAAGGACATTGCGCAGATACTTTTCCATTCACCTCTTCTTTCTGTTTCCTCCTCCCTTTCCTTCCCATGCTCAGATGAGGTTGTTGTTTTGTGGCCATGCGTCTCATGTACGTGCTCCTCAGACTTGTGGGGGACTAACATACCACATCTTTGATTGACTTAGCAACCATTTTTAATTAAAAGTTTAACTTACGGTGAAAGTCTATCTACTGCATATTTCCATCACTACAGCTACAACTACATTGCTATGAGAAAAGATACCTTTCCATTCAGCTTTTCTTTCTGTATGTGCCTCCCCATGCCTTTTCCCACCATGCTCAGTTGAGGTCGAGGTTTTGTGGCCATGAGCCTCATGTACATGTCCCTCAGACTTGTGGGAGACTGAAACACCATGGCATGAATATAATGAGTATAAACATCTCATGAGGTAAATCTTTTTTCTCTGCAACCTAAAAAAAAAAAAAATAGATATACATGTGAGATTTTAAATTGTGCTCCGTATCTTAAATTTACTGAGAGGCTCTCATTTGGCTGAAAAGACAAATTCAGATAAATTTCTGACATTTCTAGTTCTCAATGCACAGTGAACCATTTTCACTGTAATTTGCCAAATTTGACTCATGGTGGAAGTTAATCAGCATCATTTCTATAATGTAGTCCAGGATTAAGCTCTGTGGGCTGCATTTGAATTAATTTGCACATATTACATGCATGTTTTAATTAATTTCAACTTAAATTTTTAAAAAGCTGACAGCCCTACTATAAGCAAACCAAACTGCTGTATTATATCTACCAGGAAATTGCTAACACTATACATGTAAGAGAGATACCTTTGCTTTCAGCTCTTCTCCCTGTTTGTGCCTCCTCATGCCTTTTCTCCCCATGCCCAGCTGTTGTTGCTTTGTGGCCATGAGTCTCATGTACATGCCCCTCAGACTTGTGGGAGACTGACACACCAAAAACATCATGAGCATAACAAGCAAAAACATCTCATGTAGTAAATTTTCATTTCTGCTGCTTCCAGTTATAAGTTTTTTAGGGGCACGTTTTCACTGTAAGCTGCAAGTTTAGCTTGTAATAAAAGTTTATCAACTGCATATTCACTGC
>JBBMJY010000008.1:14885825-14936601 GCA_037833715.1 Toxotes lorentzi | reverse complement strand
TTAGGGGCACGTTTTCACTGTAAGCTGCAAGTTTAGCTTGTAATAAAAGTTTATCAACTGCATATTCACTGCTAGACAACAATGTATAAACCTATGAAAACACTGCCTCCACTACATTTAAAAAAAGATACCTTTTCTTTCAGTGTGGCTTTCATTCTCTGCCTCCTCCTCATGCCCCCTTTTCTCCCCATGCTCAGATGAGGTCGTTGTTTTGTGGCCATGAGTCTCATGTATGTGTCGCTCAAACGTGTGAGTGGCTGAAACAGCAATACTGTCGTTGACATAACGAGCAACATTTTATACGTACATTTCTGCTGTTTTCAGGAATTGAATTTCTGTGAGTTGCCAAGTTTAGCTTGTGAGGAAAGTAACTATAACTGTTATCTACATTATGTAAAGCTAGAACATTGCCTTCCCCTAGTTCTGAAACAGATACCTGTCTTTTCAGCTTTTCTTTCTTTCTCCTCCTCCTCCCTTTCCTCCCCATGCTCAGATGAGGTTGTGGTTGTGTGGCCGTGAGTCTCATGTACGTGCTCCTCAGGCTGATGGGGAACTGAAACACCACAATCGTGCTTGAAATAACAAGCAAATATTTAAATACATTTCTGCTGTTTCCAGTTTTTCAGTGGACCATGTTTTGCTGTGAGTTGCCAAGTTTAGGCCAGCTGCAGCCAACTCTACAGTACATATAAAACAGCTACCTTTTCTTTCAGCATTTCTTTCTGTATGCTCCTCCACCTCCCGTGTCTGTCCGTGCTCAGATGCAGTTGTTATTCTGTGGCCATGACTCTCATGTACGTGTCCCTCGGACTTGTGGGGGTCTGACACACCAAAATCGTTATATGACACAACAATCAAAAACATGAGATCGATGTTATATACTGTCTTAACCTAAACAAATTGTATATTATTTTTTTAACTTATTTCTACTGTCTTTTCCTTTCCTTCCACTTCAGTCATTCTCTACCAGATTAAGGTCATTGATGATATTATGTCATTAGTCCTGATTCCATATAATTGTCGAGCAAGTCTGAAGAAAACAGTTAGGTACGTTTCCATCAATACATACAAAACAGGATACCTTTCCTTTCAGCTTTGCTTTCTTTATGGTACTCCTGCTCCTTTTCTTCCCCGTGCTCAGATGAGGTTGTGGTGGTGTGGCCATGTGTCTCATGTACGTGTCCCTCAGATGAGGTTGTGATTGTGTGGCCATGTGTCTCATGTACGTGTCCCTCAGACCCGTGGGTGACTGACACACCATAATCATCATTAGCAGAACAAGCAAAAATGTAGATAAATTTCTGCTGTTTTTAATTATTTGGGATGCCATTCTTTGCTGCGTTTAGCCCATGGTTAAAGTTTCTACGCTGTGTATTTACACTACAGGCTAACTACATTTAGCTAATTCCACAACTACAGAATACAGAGACAGAGAGATACCTTTCCTCTCAGCTATTCTGTTTGTATGCTCCTCCTCCACACTTTTATGCCCGTGCTCAGATGAGGTTGTCGTTTTGTGGCCATGGATTTCATGTACGTGTCCTTCAAACATGTGGGGGACTGACACACCGCAATCATTAATAACATTTACATTTATGTAAATCTAGGAGAACGTTCCCTCTGCTCCATTTAGAACAGATACCTTTCCTCTCAGCTTTTCTTTCTTTCTCCTCCTCCTCCTCCTCCCTTTCCTTCCCATGCTCAGATGAGGTTGTGGTTTTGTGACCATGCTCTTCGGGCTTGTGGGACACTGGAACACGACAGTTGCCATTAAAATAACAAGTAAAAATTCTGCTGTTTACAGTTTTGTAGGGGACCATGTTTTGCTCTGAGCTGTCAAATTTAACTTTGGTCTACTGCCCATCTATCCCACATATAAACTACATATACAGTACCTATTTATAGATCTACATATAGACCTACTGTAGATTTATATGCTGTCCTCCACTACACATCAAAGTGATACCTGTCTCTTCAGGTTTTCTTTCTTTTTCCTCATTTGCCTCCTCCTTTTTCTCCCCATGCTCAGATGAGGTTGTGGTTTTGTGACCATGAGTCCCATGTACATGATCCTCAGACTTGTGGAGGACTGACAATCAAACAAACATAAGCAGCAAAAATGTAAATACATTTCCGCTGTTTCCACTTTTTAGTTTTCTTGTACTTGACTACAGTTAGCGACAACCACCACTACAGAACAAACAAAAGAAATACCTTCCCTTTCAGCTTTCCTTTCTGTTTCCTCCTCCTCCCTTTTCTCCCCGTGCTCTGATGAAGAGGCAGTTTCGTGGCCATGACTCTCGTGTCCATGTCCCTCAAAATTGTGGGAGACTGAAACACCATAATTGGCACTGACATAACAAGCAAGAGTATGAGGTAAATTTGATAAGATTGCCGCTACCACATATAAATAAAATACCTTTCCTCTCAGCATTTCTTTCCTCCTCTCTTTCCTGCCCGTGCTCAGGTGATGTTTTTGTTGTTTTATGAATAGGAGTCTCATGTACATGTTCCTCAGACTTGTGGGAGACTGAAACGCCACAGTCGTCATTGATGTAACAAGGAAAAAATATTTTTTTAGGGTCTCAGTTTTCACTGTGAGCTGTCAAGTTTATCTACTGCATCTTTACTGCACATAAGTAAACCACAGTATACCTTATACATCTACAACATTGCCTCTACTGCGTATAAAAGAAATACCTGTCTCTTCAGTTATTCTTTCTTTTTCTTCCTCCTCCCTTCTTTTCTCTTCATGTTCAGATGAGGTTGTTGTTTTTTGGCCATGAGTCTCATGTACATGTTCCTCAGACTTGTGGGAAACTGTCACCATCATTAACACAAGAGAAGACATCGCATGAGGTATTTCACATGCTCTTTTCTCACCATACTGAACAACAGGAACTTTATAATTAGGCTGATACTGCAGTGGGTAAAGATTACTGATATCATCTGCCTTTCTTTCTCTTTACGCCTTCCTCTGAGACCTTGTTTTTCTTTTCTCTTCCTCTCTCTCTCTCTCTCTCTCTGTCAGATAGTGGATTGCCCCATCAGGGGCCTCAGCCCAGGGCTTGGGAAAAAGCTGTGAGAGTAAGAGAGGCTTGAGAAACTCCTTCATCACCACACTTTCACTTTGGGTTTGAAAGAAATGACATGCACTTCCTTTTATCTGAATGTCATGAAATTTTCTGACTGGTACTTGCTTGAGCTTTTTTCTTTGTGCCCTTCCACAATAGAGAAAGAGGATCTGTCTGTGCTCTTATTTTTGTGACTGTATTTACCCACAATTTGAATATCCATAGAATGCTGTGGACTGTATGATATGACGCTGAGCTCTCCTCATGTTGAGATTTCATGTTCTCTCTGATGCTGAACTACTAGACACAACTTTGCACACACATCCCGCTCATGCTGCATTTTTAATTGTCTCTTGCTCAGGTTTTTCCCCTTCCTTTCCCTTTTTCTTTGCATGTTCCACTTTCCCAGAGGGCTTTATGCCATTCCCAGGATCCTTTGCTTCAAGTTTTTAGAGATACAGTGAGCAAAAGTAAAAACAAAAGAGATGTGAAACTGGTTCAGTTTATGGATTAAGCCTCCTCTTACTTTTACCTCTCCATTTACTGCAACACAGGCACAATTCAATAAATCAAAACTCAACACTCCTCCTCACAGAGATGATTAAGACTAAAAATACAGATAACCAATCACACAAAGCGACCACACCGTGCATGTCATTGAGGGACTAATGATCACCAGACCGCTAGAGAATACAGTGCTGCATGCTTCCATCTGTGTTTCCCCTTTAGGTGTTTTTGCACGGGCGTTGTACGTCTCCAGTTGTTCTTCTTCAGAGAGGGGCATCCTGCAAGCATCCCGCTCCCCTGCGGAGCGTCCCCCTTCAGGCTATCTCCCGCCCACTCACTCGCCTTCATCCCTCCCCCTCCCTGGGGCTCCAGTGAGACAGGATGCCAGCAGCTGTTCTCACAGCACCCTGGACCATTTCACACAACTGGCATCATGCCATCATTACATCTCATCAAAGTAACCCCTGCCTACCTCTACCCATGTCTGACTCTGGCCCCACTAGACCCACTCTCACACATCTGTCACGGTTACACACACACGTGCATACACATTCCGGCTGGAAAACTCTCTAGTGGGAAAGCAGGATTCTGAATCATGGTTGTTTCAAAGGCTGATGTAGCACAGCAGTGAACATAAATGCATTTAATCTCAGTAACCCATGCTGCCTTGGGGGTAGGAGTGATTCGAACCGTTCTTGGCATTAATCTCAATCAGCTCAGGCCGAACGGTCCGACATCAGACACTGGCAGCCTGAGCATTCGGGGTTCCCGTTGCTCTACACTGACTGAAAGAAGAGTCTGTTAGTTTTAGTAAACCATGACAGTGATGGAGCTCTTCATCTGCTCCCTCATTGGAAGGTTGACACCAAGCCAAAACCAGCAGAAAATGACCTTGAACAACACGCAATCATTTTATTTATATCTTGACACTTCATACATTAACGCTGCCCCCAGTTGTTGTATTTTGTTATGTGTAAGTTGAGGTTAAATTTTGGGGAATGTTTTGGGCTTAGTCCTGATTCTGTGTCTCCTGTTACCTCTTCATATCTTCTCATCACTTTGATCCTGTGGCTGATACACAATCCTCTGAGTTGTCCCTGAATGATGCGAAGACAATGTCAACTGATCTCAGATTTTCACCAACTGTCCACTGCCAGTGCCTGTACACCCCCCCCCACCCCCCCACCCTCAAACTGCTTCTCACTCACTCACCCACATTAACTAGATTTCACTGTCACTATCTAAATTGAAAAAGCGTCTCTGACATGCAATATGATGCTGAGCAACATAAAATGATTATAGCTTGTATATAAGAGCATGTTAGTGACTTTAACCTCCTGAAAATTGTCCATTTCAGAAGAGTTCCACACCATAAAAACCATCACGCTCCTGATTCTAAATTAGATTATTCTATTTTCTGGGGCCTCTACTCTGTATCTACTGTCATCTAGAGCTATGGGTGTGCCTTACCTCTGCTCTCACTATGCCTCGGCTCTGAGTGTTTTTCCTCAGTTTCGACCCGGCTCGTGTAATGGTGAACATGAGTCTGGGGGTGGAGGATGAACTCTGTGCTGATTGGATGATGATGATCAACAACTGCATGATGCGTGGACTCCTTTTGTACTGGGTGAGACAGATGTGAGTGTTCTGGGATTGTTTCTGAAGGTGTGAACTCCTTTGGTGTTAAGGAAACTCGGTGTTCCCCTGGTGGAGTGGATGCTGAAGGAGGGAGAACCTCTGCTGTAACAGGAAGTGTGTGTGATTCTCCCATGGGTACCAGTGGAGGCTCAGACAAAGGGCTGGTGGGTAGCACACTGTCTGTTAGTGGGGCTGAGCTCTCTGTAACTCTGGTTTCTGCTGGTGGAGCTCTTGTGTCTGTTGCATCAGTTGCATGAGGACAGAGAATGTAAATGTAATGAGGAATGAGCAGGCTAAGACATTAGCATAAGAGATGCTGCCTCAGATTGTTTATCCAAAGAAAACCTAGCTTTCCTTTTTTTTTTTTTTTTTCTTCAAATGTGCATATACACACACACACAAGTATGCACATTCATACACACAGAAGTGAGAACACACAATGAAAGTGTGATTTCACACTGCTGATATAGGCTAAACTCAAAAGCTGTTCCACAACCCTTCCAGTGCTGGAAAATTGTGGGGTTTTTTTTCTGCAAAACACAGTGACTGATGAAAGGTGTGACTATTGTTAATATGGTTGTAAAAAGAAATCACACAGCGTTTTCAAAGTGTATTGCTCTGTTTTACAATCACAATGTTGTGTATGGATGTGTACACGTGTTGGAAACACTCAGTTTTGTCTGACTATAACTATGACATGATAGGACTATATTAATCTACTGATGTAACTGTTCCTTGTTTAAACTGTTCTGATGTCCTGGCTAGTCATCACAATATTTTTTAATAATGTGAATCTATAATGTTTTTGTCGCCACATTTCCATTCAGCTGTTAGTTAATGAGAGAACATAACATAATTGTGGTGCTAGACCTTCAGCCTTT
Source organism: Toxotes lorentzi (assembly GCA_037833715.1). Classification (NCBI taxonomy): domain Eukaryota; kingdom Metazoa; phylum Chordata; class Actinopteri; family Toxotidae; genus Toxotes; species Toxotes lorentzi. The sequence continues at coordinate 14,930,501 of JBBMJY010000008.1, read as the reverse complement.
TGAATGCATGATTGAATTACTCCATTTACTGGTCCGACATTAATTGATAATAAAGATTTACAGTCTAAACACTATCTAATTTCTTTTGGTCACTGATCCACAATTCTTACCTAAAACACTGTCATGCCACAGTGGCCACAAAAACACCTCCTGACAGAAAGTGTATCATCAAACTTACTCTACATCCAAACAGCATGTAAAATGATTCTGTAAAGTATAGTGGGTTGTCCACTTCCATGGTGAAATATCTTTTTTTTTTTTTTTACTAAACTAGACAGTTGGAAAGCAGTGATGGAAAGCAGGCAGAAGAAAGTGGGATCCGACAGGCTTTAACCTAGGGCGCTCTGGGGATTTGGGGTCCAGGGGCTTTCGAAAGCTCTACATCATTAATAAAAGCAGCAGTTTACATAATTTTAACCATTATGCTGTTATAGCTCTCTATTCTAGTATCACACTGCGATCATATCTAAATTACATTGCACACAGCAAGTCTCATACTAACTAGTTTGCAAGTGCCTACCTTCACTTAGACTGAGATGGTGAGGGTTTAGAGAGCTGAAATGTGAGTTTCCAGCCCCAGAAACAGAGCTGCTGAAGGCAATGGACTCTGTAAGTGGGGGAAAAAAAAGGAAAACAGGCAGAGGGGGGCAAGGTCTCAGTGTCATTTTCAGCCTTGCAACAGCGCCATCACACTCTCACGCCATGCATCAACAGTCTAAGCTGATTCATTACATAATCCTCTAACATGTGCCTGTCTGTCTGTACAGATGGACTCACTAACTGTCCCATGACACACTCTCTGGCGCACGCACTCTTAAGTGAGCATACAGTATTGCTTCACTCCCTGCTCGGACACATTTTTAGGTCTTCCGCACAAATGCATTTGCATATATTAAGATAATTTGTCGCTTGCATTAATAAAGCCTGAGAAATATAGCCCGCACCTTCCTGACCATAGTGTTTAATACCACCTGTCAGTCTTAGCATTCTCATCATTCATTACCAGAGTGCTAGGCATTGATTTAGCCCCACACTAATGAAGGCATTGTGATTCAGGACCATTTAACGTTTGCTAGAACACCTAATGGCGGCGGGCTGAGTGACAGCATGGATGTTATTAATATGTCACATGATTTTCCAGACATGATCCAATCTCTCTAAGTGTCAAGGCCAAGTTCAGCCTTTATGAAAATGCAAGGATTTGAATAGAAGGGAGGAAGATGATGGTGGTTCACAGATATGATTGTGAGTTTTCATACACTTGTCTAACTGCGTGTGTTTGAGTATGTGACCGTGTTTGTCTGCTAGCACTCAGGCTCTACTGCAGCCCTGGGATCGGACTTTGAATGAAAAGATGAAGTAGGGTCATGTGGGGTTATGGTGGCTTGATAGGTAGATGTATGACTGGGTTTTAGGATTTTGTTTCTCTGACCTCCCTTCCCCCTCGCCAAACGCCCATCTGTCCAGCTGACCAATGGGATGCGGGCTCTGTGGATCAGACTCTCTTGCCAATAGATCGCTAATCCTCATCTGAGCATGCTCACTGACTTAACTGGGGCAGGGACATGACAAAGGGTGCAACTACTATGACATGCTGTCCAACCCATAAGTATGCTGCAATGTTTACAGAGCTACATCTGCTCGGGAAACACAGACAACAGTCACAAACGCATCATTGATCTTAACATACAATCACAATCAATACCTAAGCAGGGATTTCTGTGTTCATATTCCTGGAAAGGGTAATGAAAACATGATTTAACTAACTTTTATGTGGATGAACATTTGAAAAATAAAATCCCAGGCTGCTTTAACACTTTTCTACACAGTTAACAAACTAATTTGACATTTTCTTGACATTTATTACTGCTGCTAATATTTAAAAACAACATACAATCTTCGAATCCTTCTTTCAGAGCAGCTGAGAGTCAGAGAAGAAAACTGAGATTAGAGGTTATATTATTCCAGATAAGTAATGTTATAATGTGATCCAGGTATTAATGTCACAGGACCTTCATCCACATGATGTGATAAAACCTGTGTGTGTATCAGTGTGTGCATGTACAAACAGTAGTGGCGGCCGCTCTGTGAGAATGGAACCTAAGACCTCAGATCCCCGGGAGGAAAAGGAGGGGATGAAGATGATTTATGGGTTTCACTGAACTGCACCATATGCCCTCCATAAATCTACACATACACACACATGCACACACGCACACACACATACATACACAGATAACAAGGGTTTGCTCACATCAGGGTCAGGTTCAAGCCAAATACACTTCTCTAAACCTGAGATAAAAAAGGCACAAATACAACTCACAACTGATATGATCTTCCTTTTTTAGTGTCCCAGAAGTGCAGCTGAGCCGTTATTAATATGTACTGATATTTGAAAATGTCAACCTGTGGCTCTGAGAAGTCATTATGCACATTTTTCACTAATATTTTTAAAATCCAATGACTGAGTGCTCACTTCTGCAATCTGCAGATGAACTGATAGTGAATATAATTGTCAGCTGCAGCTCTATGATGGATGTAAAATATAATTTAAACAATCATGTTATAAATACGACGCGTGATGTTCTGTGATGTTTGTGTCCTTCACAGCAGACTTTAAAAAACTTTCAAAGGACTGTAACTGTTTATACACTAAAGCTTCTGTCAACCCCACCTAAATCACAGCTAATCAGTGAATACTTTGAGTTCCCTACTGATGTCAGCCAAACAACAAAAGTGCTGTGCTGTTCAGCAAACGCTCTTAATGGATTTCCTTCAAACAAAAAAAAAAAAAAAGTTTGACGACATCACTGCGGTGCCGAAATCCTCCCACGTCCTAAGTGCTTTTCTGGTGGAACATGAGTCCACTGCCTACCAAGATGGCAGGTTTAAATTTAGCATGAGGGCAAACCGGGGTTTGAGGACCACTTCACTGTACATTCAAGCAGCTGACAGAATCTGTTCACATCCATCCCGGGTTTCTTAAAGTCAGTCAGTCAGAACAAATAAAGGCTGAATGTCCATATAGTTTGATGCCTACGCTCCCAAGATGGGACAGCCCACATCTCACTTCCACATCACAGATATATACGGCTAGGGAAACAGCCAATATACATCGTAAGACCTCCAGCAAGTCGCAGGATGAATTATATATGATGTCTACACAGACAAAAACACACTGCCTGTCACTGTCCATAAGCACATCCACATCCACTCACACAACTGATTTGTCACAAGTGTGTTGTAAGTCTCCACTACAATGCTGCTGAATCATCTGTTCAGTTGTGGCCGGTGGTAGAAGATGTATACATATCCGTCACTCAGGTTAAATACCTGACTATAACAATAAGTTCTACATTCAAAGTTTTACTTTGGCGAAAGTAAACAAGTTTTATTAACAAAATAATACTTTTTACATTTTAAAAAATAAAAGTACAAAGGTATAATGACCTTTTTTCATATTGTTTTGATATCGTATGGTATAAGATTGTGTTATTATTACATAATCATTCGCCTGTAAAATGTTAATCGACAAAGTAACTAGTATCTACAGCTGACAAATAGGGCTGGATGATATCGACAAAAATATTATCACAAAATCTTTCTTCATATTCATTGATTCATTTGACATTTACATTTAACATCATTATTGAGGATTGAAATGCATTTACCATGTTTTTTTTTTTTAGAGCCCCAAGATGCAAACAGTTTTGAAGGGTATATTCAGATATCCAAACCATTTCCACACCACTGATGTGTGACAGTGGAGATGAGGGTTGACCCAAATGCAGTTCTCATCAGTTTATCGTTGTTATTGTGGGAATTTGTTTGTGATCCAGATCATTTTGTTGCCCAGCCCTACTGTCAAATAATTGTACTGCAACGGAGTAAAAAGCTCTGGTACAGTATTGAGTCAATACATTTTGTGACACTCTACCTCTAGCTATGGCTAAGCTACTTTTCCGCACCTTCCTTAGGGGCTCCAAAGGGCTCCTGGGTAACAGCTGGGGAGCGTTCAGCTTTTGAGGTGGTTGTGGCGCTCTCTGGTTCGCCCTTGGGGCCACCTTCACCTTCAGCTTCACCCTGTGTTTCGCCTTCAGCTTCACTTTCACCCGCTGCTTCACCTTCAGCCTCACCCTCTCTTTCATCTTTGGTTTCACCCTCTCTTTCATCTTCAGCTTCACCATCTCTTTCATCTTCAGCTTCACCTTCAGCTTCACCCTCTGCTTCAACTTCAGCTTCACCCTCTGCTTCAACTTCAGCTCCTCCCTCTGTCTCATCTCCAGCTTCAGGAACAGTAAACGTCTTAGATGAAGTTCAGACTGTGACTATTCAGCAACACAACTAGAAATCTTGATAAAAAACAATCTTTGATGTTTCATACCCATTATTTGTGCAAATAACCACACAGGTGTTTCTAATTGTGAGAGGAGACCTTTTAAAAGCAGACTTCTGCAGTGCAGTCCAATTGCTCAGTCTATCCATGCATCAGCCTTTTACTATTGGGCCATGTGGAGAAAAGCCCAGTGCTGTCAGGGTTGATGTTGCCACTTTGCCGATCGTTTCTGTCTAACAGCTCGGAGGCTGAGAGCCTCTCCACAGAGAGAATCCCTAATCAAATTCCCTTTTATTCCAGCCTCCCCGAGCTCCTCACCCGGAATCACACTGCATTACAACACACTAACATATGCCCACATCCTTCTTGTCCATTTCTCTCTCTTTCTGTCTCTGTTTCTGTCTCTCTCTCTCTTAGCTCCCTTTGCTGCTCCATCCACGACCCATTCTCACACGACCTTCTCTCTTCATCCACCTTTTCTTCAATCCATCAACATCACTGTCTTTAGTCTAAATAAGAAAAGCACAACTGTGGAAGAATTCCTCCTGTGCAGGTTAGTGTGATGTGATGTGATGAAAGGACATGGCGACAGAGAGGCCTATTAATAATGAAGCGCACAGGGCCCGAGCTGCAGCACTAAGAGAAGAGATGCTGGAAAAGAAAAATGACTGACTAGAGAGCCAGCTGAGCATCACAGGAGAGAGGGGGAGTTCAGGAGACACATAGAAGGAGAGATATGAGGTTAAAACTTAAATTTCAAAAACAATGCAATGAAAGGGAGAGAGACAAGACTGGAAGAGAAGGAGATAGTGGAATACCACCATCTTCTGCTTTGCTTTGCATTATTACTTACTAGAACCGGAGGGGGAACCAGCAATTGTACCTGAAAGAGAATAAGAAAAGGAAGAGGAGATGAGATCTTGTTTATTTATGCATTCAATTTGCCTAAAGACTTGACTCTGCCTCATTCATCAGACTCAGGTGGCAGAGAGAGCTTAAGAGCTGTTCTGCAAAATATAGGCTTACTCCAGAACACCTCTCAGTGTCCTGGAGTAATTACTGGGTCTGCACCGCCTCTCCAATTTAACCTGTTACTCCTTCCCAAACCTTCAGATTCCGAGGTCCTCATCATATATGTATGTTTTAAGAGAGCGCTACCACTTTGTTATGCTTGAATCAAAACTTTTTGCCTTTCTTGCATATTTTCCCTGATTGTATTTATAGTTAGCTTGTCTTGGCATGCATAATGCAATCTGTAGAGACCAAACTGCTTCGTGAGCCATGGCCATTTTGTGTAGCATTTCAACCGAGAAAGTTGCAAACATTTTAATTTTTAAATTCCACTAATGGGATTCAGGAGTTTAAAAGGGTGGTGATGGGCTCTGAAGGTGTGTGTTAGTACCATTAGAACTGGGTTTGAAACAGCAGCATGATAAAAAAAAAAAAAAAAAGAAGGGCTGACAATAGAGCCATTCTCTGCAGTGAGTGTGCAGGTACAGGTGTATGTGAGTGTGTATCTGCCTGTGTTTCTCTGTGTGTGTCTCTCTCTGTGCCTGAGAGTGTGTCCATGATTGTTTGAAGGGAGAAAACTAGGGAGGGGCTGCCCTAGATTATTATTTTATCATAGCTAGCTACTGTAGCTGGCTATGCTCTCCAAGAGGATTTCCCCCTACGCACTCCCCCGCTGTTACGCAGCTCTGATCTGCTGTCTGCACCGAGGTGACGACAATTCAAAAAGCGCAGTCTCTCCATCGCCTTCTGTCAACTTCTCCTGTCTTTTCAAGTCTGCCCCTTGATCCTGCTTTTCAGGACCTCAGAGTGACGAGGAGAGGTATCCATCACCTCCGATTAAAAATGAAGTGAATTGCTCTGATGCCACAGGACAGCCTTGGATCTTTATAGTAGCACAAAATGAGAGAACAGGAGGACAGAAGAGAATAGACTAAACTGAATATAAACTAAAATAAACTGAATATGAACAGTTAAATAAATAACATTGTCACTGTGAGAATAAATTGCTCCCATAGGCTTAGAAGATTTTTTGCCACTGTGTCATAACCATCACAATTTTCTTGTAGTCAGAGCCACAAATTTCCCCCAGACCACTTCACTCGCCTTGCAGAAGGGCTAAAGTACTCTCTACTTTCCAAACATTATCTAACAGGGTGCTGGACACTATGGTACTGGGGTTATTGGTGATCCAACATCAGCCAACCAGACAATATGCTAGAAAAACAATAGTGGGTCTGAACTACCAGTAATTACAGCTAACAGAACATTAAGGTAACATGGACAGTGGATTAGGTAAACTCCTGTAGTAGAGACCCCAGATAATTATCATCAACTTTGCAGTTACTCTCAACTCTACAGAGCGTTTTGGTATCTGTTAGTTCTTTAATTTGGTTTTACAGACCTCACGTTTACTGTTTTGTTTACTCTCATTGCTGTCATCAGCATGTTTTTGATTTGTTTCAGTGGAAAAGGTCTAAAAATGTACTGTACACTACCTGCTCAGCAGCATCAAGCAGCAGGCAGGCAAATTTAGCAGTTAGCCAGTGAACATAGTGGAGAATTTAGCAACTAAAGAGACAGTTATTTCCCTCAGGAGTTTGTCTGTTTGGAGACCAAATGAGAGCTAAAAGGAGAGTGGATATTTGACGTCATCAGGTGGCTTGAGACACTAATTTTGTTCCATATCTGCTGCATGTGCAAGTAGGTTGACATTTTAGGGAAAACACTTATTCGCTTTCTCACTGAGGGTTAGATGAGAAGACTGATACCAGCTTAGCACAGGGACTGAAAACAGGGGAGAACAGCTAACCTTTCACTGCCTAACGGTGACAAATCCACCTACAAGCAGCTCCAAAGCTCACTGATTAACACATTGCATCTTGTTTGATTTATCTGTATAAAAACCAAAGTGTAAGAACAACAATTCACTGTTACATGGGGTTTTCTGCTGGCCCATTTCTTGGCTCTAAGCAGTTGCCAAACAAGCAGCTGAGATCTCAGGAAGTAATGAGATAAAAGGTGTTATTCAGTGAGCATTGGAGGTGTTGGTAAGCAAATTTTGGAAGGTTTCAAAAAAAGCAGGCTAGCTGATTCTCCATTTCCAGTCTTTGTGCTGAGCTAAACTAACTAACTAAGCTTCTAATTCACTGTATGAACATGAGAGAGGTATCTCATCTACCTCTCAGCAAGAACGTGAACTGCAAAATGTAGACTTTTTCCTCTACATGCAGAATAAATCATCCTAACAGTGTCTGGTATGATTTTGGTTTTGCTTCAGTCAGATTTAGTAGGGGTGGAGCCACTCATTGTGTCCATGGGAATTTCAATCGACCCTCCCGTGACATGCCTCTGTATTTAGATAAATTAATAGTCCTTGCATAGTACAGTTTCGCAAGGAGTCAGCAGTATTGTAGCTAGATGTGTGAGTCAGATTGATGAGTTGGATGAACACAGAGCAGATCAACATGGTCTGGGTACGTACAGGTGTTAGGGGTTCCATTGGGTGTTGGCAGGTAGGAACCAGCCTTCCAGGACTTGGCTTTGAAGCCCTTCCTGCAGCGCTGGCAGTCCTGGCCCGTGGTGTTGTGTTCACACTGGCACTGGAGGTACCCATCCTGCAGCAGGCACTGGGAGGCATGGAGGTTACACTTACACCTTAAAAGAAAAGAAAACTGATGGTTAACATGTGAAGTGAGATGCACATGCTTGTGTGTTTGTCCCACATAAGACAGCAAGTTCAAGTTCTGATGCTGCGGCAGAGCATATACCTCTTGTGGTTGAATTGCATCATGGCAATAGATTAAAACAAGGTAAAACAAGATAAGGATTAATAGTGTGAATTGTGTATAATATGTTATTTCCTGAGCACATGCTATACACATGCATACACTGTACACCTGACAAAGAAAAAGTAAAGAATAAGAAAAACAGTCTGATTCTGTGACATTTGATTTGACTAGGGGCTTTACTCTTTGCAACCTGAGTAATAAAGAGTAATGAAAATAAATCAAGCTATCTTTACAATGTGAAAAGTCTTCTAAAAGACAAAGTTCTCGATTGACTAAATGTGGAGCTGAAACTGTTTGTCGATTAATCAATCAGTCCGTTGACAGAGAATTAATCAGCAGCTGTTAACATAATCTAATCATCCTTTCCCTCATTTTCCAAGCAAAAGTTATTTCAGAATTGGGGATTTTCTGCTTTTATTTATCACAGATGATAGAAAAGTAAATATCTTTGGATTATGGACTGTTTGTCCAATAAAAAAAGTCACCTTTGGTTTTACTGGGCATTTTCCACCGATAACTAACAATGTTTTGAAGAAGTAATTAAGAGAGTAATGTGTCAGTTGATTTATAATATAACTAATTAGCTGCTGCCTTAACTGTTATTATTATAATTCTGTATTTTCAAAGAATATTTATGATCATTACAACAAATATAGAACAAATAGTTTTGCAGTTTTCTATTCAATTTAACCAGACTGTAAACTGAAACCAGACTGTAGACTAAAAAAAATTACACCAAAACCACCACTCCAGAAGATGTGTGCAAAATAAATGTGCGTCCAAGGTTGTTGGTAATACATTTGCCCGCTCCCTATCCAAGACAACCGTTTGGGAGCAAATTACTGTTTACAATTACTGCCTGTGAAATTCAAGTGTCTGAGCATGTGTGTTTGGATGAGCTTGCTTGCATGCTTAGACTTATGCATGCACACGCCACAACCTCAGCAGAGGGCAGGGCCCAGGTGGGCTGATCCAGAGGTTGAAGTTCTGCCGGGAAGGAAATGAGGATCTTAAGGACACTCGGCAGCTACGACTTCAAATTATAGCCTTTTCCAGATGAGCGACTGGACTCCAATCCAGTTTGTTCCACTGGAGTGAACAGCTATCCGTCTGCATCAAATATTCAAAGAATGCCCCTGTATTCTGGAGAGATGACTACTTCAATCTTCCTTCCTCACACTAATCTGCGCTTTCTCATCAGTTTTTTTTCTTTTCTTTTTTTTTTCTGGTTTATGCTGTCAGCCTATCAACCTCAACTCTAGTTTCACAATTACTTTACACACAGAATAACGATGACTAAAACTCAGTAACACCCAGTGTTCTTTACAGGACAAAAATGGAGACCGTCGATCATGGTGAGTTGTGCCTGATATCACACTGTTGCTCTCATCCTATAAATTACCTGCGTTTCTGTCTGATCACCTGGACGAGCTGACAGGATGTGCCAGCGAGAATCCATCCACCGACAAGGCCTTGTTTCCTGCATGCTTTCTGAAGGACACGAGCTGTCCACTTAGCAAAGAAGGAAATTGAACATCTCTTTTTCATGGAGAAAATAGTGCGTGTGTTGGTGAGGGAGAGTGAATTTGTGTGAAATGAGACAGGTGTGTGTGTTTTCTGCTTGGTGTGATTGTGATGCATTTGTCTGAGAGCGGCGATGACAGACAACAGATCAGAGAAGCAGAGGCACGGTGACTAATGCCTGCGTTGAGTGACTGACAGCACTGAACATATCACTGCTTCTGATCTCCTGCATCTTCAGTGATAAATCTCATCTGTCTCATCTCAAAAGTGGAAGTGCTGCTGAGTGCAGGATCTAGAAGTTGTAGTTTAAAATCAATACTGAAGAAGAGTGATTTTCTAGGTATACCGCTGTACAGTTTGTGTCTTGCAGGCCTAATGGCTGCAGCGCACTAGAGGAAATGGCCTTCCTCTTGTCAATTATCTGAGCAATGGATATACCCTGATGTTAAAGCCTGCACGAGTAGACGCACGTGGATCCATGAATTTTCCCCGATAAAATGTCATTGTCTGTTTGCAAATTTAGTTTGCAGATTGAAACTTTGTTGACACTTTATCCCCTTGACCTGGTTTTCTGACTCCTGCCACATAGTGCAGCCCAAGAAGACCTGGAGTACTTCTAGCCTTGCACTCCTTCCACATGAATGATGTGACACTTCGACTTTTCGAGTGCCGTGTCTCTTTTGCTCCCTCTCTTTTGGATGACAGCTTGCGCTGGGATTTCTCCCGATCCCTCTCCTCAGTCCCTCCACACACAAATAATACATGGGCACAATCATATGTTAATGTGCAAGATGTCTGCCTTCAGTGCAAAGTCATCAAAGTGGGAGTAGCAGCTCTGAGTTGAAGGAAGTTAAGACGGGACAGCTGGATCCATCACAACCCTGTCTATTTACTTAGAGAGGGAGGGAGAGTGAGAGAGATGAAATGGGAGAAGGTGAGTGGAGGAAAAGACAAAGAAGGGCAAGAGAAAGCAGGACGAGATAGTGTCTGGGAACAGGATGAAATAAAAGATGCAAATGCATTCCAGTCTACATTAAAAACCAAACACACACAAGGTGGTGTTTTAATTAGCTGGTGTAATTATAGGTCAATACTTCTGTTTTTCAGTCTGTTTGCTGTGTTTCCTTAAACGTACTCTGTTCAGTTTTTATGCCGCTGTGGTTTTGGATTTGTCGTTCACACGCGCGAGTACGCACACGCACACGCACACGACATGATGTACATTCCTGCTGATGATTTCACTCTAATCCACTGACCGACAGGTGGCAACAATGTGCTGAGATGGGCAGCAAAGGCAGTGAAGATGAGCACTGCTTGCTAGCTATTTAAATGCAGATGGATTTAAATAATGCGTTTCAAACTTAAAAGATCGGCTCTGCAAAAGTTTAGCGAGGAAGGAAACAAATTCAGCACGACCTCAGGGATACAATCTTTAGGTGAGAAACACTGAATGCCAACATAACTTGTTTGTTTACAAGAAAGCTCCACAGGGCACCTTTTAAAGTTATAATCCTGACCACTGAGGGTTTCAGCTGGTTGAACTGGCAACACTTGTCCTAACAGCAGGTGTGTTTTCACAATACAGGTGCCAGAGTTCTGCTTGAAACAACATTGTGTTGACTGCCGCGGGCAGTAAATTAAAAGTTAAGTAAAGTGTACAGCGTAGCCAAACAAACCACAGGCTGAGAGGATTCATTGTTTTCATCAGGAATGAAGTGTGGGATGAACTTCATGTGATTTTCTGCATCACGTGAAATACGCAGTGCGATATCTTTCATCTTCCATATCACTTCCAATATATGCACTGCTTCTGCGAAATTTTAATTCATAGCAAACTACTACCGATGAAAACTACTATATACGTATCCAAAGAATCTTTACTTTTTTCACTGCATGTGTGTTCATACAACATTGTCTTCTAAACATTACAATTAAAGATTAATTTGCACAAAAAGTTTTTTTAATCAGTCTAAAGAATTAATGTATTCGCATTGTGAAAATGTTCATACTGAATGAAATTGTGGACTATAAAGTACATCATTATACTTTACTTGATAAAAGACTTAGATACTGTAAGTAGTGACTAGTTTTGCTTACTCATCAGTTTTTTTTAATTGATCATTCCTGATCAGCTCTGAATCCGCTGCGAAATGGCAAAACAATAACGTGTCCACTTTTTCTAAGCTTAACCAAACCCTATCTGTGCTCAGGACACAGGATATAAGACATGAAACCTGCTCTCCAGTGTAAAAGTCCTGTTTGATGAATGGCTAACATGCACCATAATAACAAAACACAATAACCTCGGCAGTTTCCTTCAAAACATGAGGCAGAACCATTTTGTAGGATATAAAAGTACATTTTTGTAGAAGGGGTTGGTACACTTAAGATCATGTAATGTAACATCATACATGTATTATCTACATATCTGCATTCTCGCACTAATATAGACAGATAAAACAGCCTATAGATAGCCAGCCTATGTGTATCAGTGTCCAGGTTTGTCTGGCAGTGTGTGATTCTCTGTCCATTCTCGTCATGTCGACTGTGTGTGTTTAATGATACGAGGGCTGCCTGTTTCAGACAGCAGCGATACAGCAATTAGGGGAATAAATAAGAAGAAAGATAAACAAACATCAAGGGGGAGTCATGCGGTGGCAGAGCCTGAGAAAGCAGCTGGAAGCATCAGTTAATGGGGCTTTATCTGTCTCTTTACTGTAGCCGACACCTATTCCTCTATTCCTCTCCGGGGACACAGCTATCACTCCCTCTTATTTTCTGTTTTGCACCCTCCTCCCACTGTATTTTTTATGTTTGCTCCCAATTCCGTCTACTGTAGCCGTTCCAGTCCTACAGTCTTTGCTTTTGCTCTTCCTCTCTGATTTCTCATTTTATAATCATCTATCTTTCTCTGTCTTTCCTGTTATGTCTGTGCAGCTTTACCCCTTCAGCTCTTCCGCTACTGCCTGTTGCACCAGTGCTCACTGAAGAGTGCACTGGGTAAATTGGGTTGTGGACATGTATCTGAGAGGAGTGGGGGGGCACAGACAATGTGGGGGGGCTGAGCAGTCAGTGCAGCAAGGAGTAGGGCAGTTGTGTCAAAGCCATGACAGTCTGCCTACCTCTCTGACTACAGCGGTGAAGCTCAGAGGAGGAGCAGGAGGAGGGTCTGCGTTGACGTGCTCTAACCTATGATGACAGACTGCATCGATGCAGCCCTGACCCAGCAGGAGATCTCCCTCCTCTCCTACTCTGTGTTCGATCAGCCGTCACTGAGAAGGCCCACTTGGTACTCGCAACAGCTCTCTCCCTTGATACCACGAAATACACAACCGGCTACACAAATTGCTGGAGTAATAGTAGAGTGAGAGCCTAATGGGCAATGAGTGTCAGTGTTTCTGTCAGAGAGAGAAAGGCTTAACCAGGACAGACTGATGATATGGAGGTCCATGTTCATATGCTGGGTATGAGTAAAATTAACCCTGCCTCCTAGAAATTATATTTATATACTGCTAATTTGTTGTCCTAGTTGCGTTGTTTTGAGCAGCTTAATCACTGTCTGGACAATGTTTACAGAAATACTTTTTTTTTTTTCCCAGGTAATGAATCTCTACATTTATATACCGCACTGCACGTGTAGGGATGTGGCTGAGATAGATGGTAGGGTGCACGATGTGCAGGTGTTTGGTGTTAGACACCAGAAACTGGGATGTTTATCCAGTATGGTGATTCGGTTTTGTTAATAAAAGCACACAGTCCAGTCAAATACAATAGCCCTACAGTTAGCCTTACATTTGTGATGTCTGGAATACATTATTTTTGTTAGAGGACTTGATTCAGCTCACGCATGATGTCCTAAGGTTGTACTCTTTTCTTATTCATTCTTAGATCCTTTGTGTCCAGAGTCCACACAAAGCGATTTGCTTATTGTTACTTCATGTGCATGTTTGTCCTTCGCTGTGCTAAATGTCAGTCAGGTGTTGGGCCACAAGAACAGCTTTAGTGCGTCATTGCATCGATTCTACAAGTCTCTGAAAATCTGCTGGAGGGATTGAATGCCATTCAATCGGGGGGCGGGGGGGTTGTCATCCTGTTTCTCCAATCATTTTTCAGGTTTGTACATACATACAGTCAGAGTCATAAAGAAGAAGGAGTCCTTCAACAGATGGTCTGGCACTCACAGAGCCCTGATCTCAACATCGTGTAGTCAGTCTGGGATTACATGGCGACAGAAGACTCTGAGACAAGTTCTTTAAGATACTTGGAACAACCCACCTGCCAAGTACCTTGAAAAACTGTGTGCAAGTGCACTGAGGAGAATTTAAATCTAAATTTGGGAACGTGTACATACAAGCATCATTTTGTGACACTGCGACTAGTTTGAAAGTCTAAGTGTGCAATTTACACAAGTGTGATGTGGAAACTTGAAGCCTCTGGCAGATTTAAAATGAAAATGGACTTTTCAGTGAAGTAGGAGACATCCCGTGTCTGTTCGCTACGCTAACATTTTTAAAATGAAAAATATTTGCATAATCTACAGATTCTGGATTTTCAGGGAGAAGGAGAAGATGTAATTTTAACAAGGCAACTGAATTTTTCTGAGGAAGGACCATGACCATCATAAATCAGCATTCAAAGCAGAGTATGTTTTTATTTCTATTATGCCCATAAATTAAAATGTGATTGGTAGAGAGTAGCCTGTAAAATAAATAAATAAAATAAATACAAAAAAAGTTGAGTCCTCCAACCCAGTGTATCCCAAGCACAGTGGGAAGCAACCAAGCGAGGAGTGGGAGTTGTGTGAAGCTGGGATCATTGATCAGCAGCACGCCTTATTGGCTTCTGCTGAAGTCTTTATCACCACATCCCCTCCCACTTCCTCCCCCGCCTCGCCTCGTAAATTCAGAGCAGCTAATTGGACATGACTGCGTTTATGTTCCAGCTTCATAAATTTCTTTCTCTGAAGGGAGAGGATCGATTTTCCTCGAGTGCAGCCTCCCGTAGCAGGGGAGCACCATGAGTCTCTTCAAACGTTCCCTCTCCTCTCCTCTCCACCCCACGTCACCTTTTTTTTTCTCTCCACCATCCATCCTTTCTCATGTGTGCTCCCTTTCTCTCTCTCTCTCTAAACTAAACAGGTAATCTATAACTGACCTCCCCTGCAATCATGTGATGAGCAGGAATTACACTGTGCCTCCTTTCTTAACCATAATAGTTTTTTTCACACATTTCGATCACTCTTGCGCATTAATAACTGAACTGACAACGTTTTTTAAACAAAGCACTCCACCCAAGCTCATTATCTGTCATATCTAATCAAAGTTGTTGACAGGAGAGGACCACAAATGTTTTAGATACATTTCCTGCCTCAGTCCAATCTTCCTGTCTCTTCTCTAGTGTCTCAGTTTTCAGTCTTTTTTTGGGCACATCCCGAAAGCCATCTGAGGAAGAAAACACTTTCTACTGGAACATCTAAGGGAGCAAGGGACAGGCCTTAGGGACTGCGTTTGGGGTCTCCTATTCTTTCTGTCACAACACACAAACACACATAAATACATGCACTTGCTAAATATGTTCAATGTCAAGAGGTCACTAGATGGTTTTGAAAAAAAAAGTGAAATAAAATGTCTAGCAAAAAGAAATCTTAAATTATTCAAAGCACAGGAATGACCTTGATCGTCTTTGCAATCCACACCGTGTGTGTTTGTTGTGTGTGTGTGTGTCTACTGCGCGGTGCACAGGGATGTGTGACCTCCCTGGGTGTGTATGTGGGATGATTCATTATATTAGCACAGACTGCTCTGAGTTAAAAAGTGTGCCTTTAGTTTGGGATCATGCACTAGATAGAGGGATGGATATAGAGATAGAAAGACATAGAAAAAGACGGAGAGAGAGTGTGTGAGACTAAGCATATGAGTAAATTATTTACACAGGATACAGTAAATGGCTATTGCGTGCTGCCTAGCTGGCGTTCAGATCTAAGAACAGCCCTCTGATTGGTTGTGGGTTGGGTCATGTAAAGAGCAGCAGGCAAGCTCAATTTGAGCTACCTGCTCTCTGAAGTATAGACAGGAGCCTGGGCACATCCTGTTACTCAGTCCAGACCTCAGAGGACCAAATCTCATGAGTGCGGCAGACACTGTGTGTGTGTGCATGTGTGTGTTTGTGTGTGAAAGAGACAGAGAGTGAGCTATATATTGGAACAGTTCAGTTGTGGTTTACATGCCAGCTGTGGGAAAGTTACTGGCTTTGCTGGCCTTTCAAACTGCAGGGGTAGTTAATATGCAGCTTCACAGGGTTTTGTCACACTGGCAGTTTTCAGTGATACTTTGTGTGGGAGGATAAGACATAATTTGTAAATAACTTGTTCACTTAAACACTGACTGTAGCCCTTGTTTTAAGAAGTGCCTCACTGAGATGTTTTTCTGTCTTTATTTGGGGCAGATTATCTGATATTTCTGCCTTGAGATTGTCACAGCAAAAAATAAAGTGCAGCTGTGATAACTTTCCAGAGCGGTAAACTTTTATTTAACTGCATTATAAACAGCTGTGCAATGATTTGCTTCTAATGACACTTCAAACTCGTGGATCTGTTACTCTAACTGGACTTTGTGTTTGGCATTTTACCATCTCACCGGTGCCTGAATCAGCACACCCTGTGTGTTTTTTAAAGATTTAAAGAGCCTCAGATATATGGATCCTTTATTTCAGCACAAACTCAGCTACAAGTCTGACCCATCATTTTCTGTATCAACAAACTATAGCTGCCAGAGTTTTTAAATTAATTCTGCAAGAAAAAACAGAAATATTGCATTTAATATTAAATAATACATAATAACTTACACTATGCTGAAAGTCACCACCGTTGAATAGATGCAGTCTCAAAAGCCACTGACCACTGTGATGGTGACCCTCATTAATTCGTCCACATGAGACATATTTTACTGGCATTTAGCACTTGGCGGGTGGTAATTTAAGACTGCTCGCCAGCATTGTAATATTCATGCAGCATGATGCAGCATGAGGGTTGCAGAATGGCTGACTGGTTCTTACTGAGGCAACCATGTCACTGCATCTTAAGGCTCCCTCCAGCTAAAGAGAGTCTGGCCTCGCTCCATCCAGCCCTGATCGTCCAGAGATCACCATGTAACTGTCCTGGATATTAGAGTATAACCTCCCTGCGGAGTCCTTACTGCTGCTCAATATGTTTTAATGAACACTACAGCAAAGACCAACACCTGGGGAGAGAGGAAATTGGGTGTGAGTTGGAGTGGGGGGTGTTTTATACGTCCTCTTATTTTAAGATATGAACGAGGAAGAAGAAGTAAAGGGAGATGGGAGGCAAGGGTAGGAATGAATAAGTGATAAAGAGACAGAAACTCTGGGATGACATGGGGTTTGGTGGGAGGTTCTTCCTGTTGTGCGGTCCCCTACAGAGTCCTCAGACTCCCCAGGGCGATATGGATCTTTGTAGGATCTTTATGTCTGTAGTGTGTGTGTATCAGAATTAAAAACTTTGGAGTGGAGAACAGAATACACTCGGGATGTATGGAGCTTCTCCCTGAGACAATATGCCTGCCATGCAAACGTAAGAGACACAACACACTTTTGAACCTCTAATGTGTGAAGGCATGTTATTATAAATTAGCACACCAACACATTTGCAAACCTGCACCCATCTTCACCCATGCACCTAATTTTTCACATAAACAGAATTACTGTACATATGTGCTCCCATTTTCTTGGCTGCATGTGTGATAAACTCATTTGGAAAAAGTCTCCTAAAAGTCACCAAAACTTGCGCACACACCTACAGACATACACACATGCTAATACAAAACACACATTGGTGTACAACAGTGTGCTCCTGTATACCCATGTGTGTGTATTAGCGTCTAATACAAGTGAGACTGTGAAGGGGAGGATGCCCGGGGAAGAGGAGCTGAGCTGGGATCAGCCAGAGGACAGGGGTTAATATAATTATCCTATCTAAAACCTTGAGACTCAAAGAACATCATTAGTCATAGAGAAGAGAGCTACCCCAGCCCTGGGCCAGAGGAGGAGAGGAGAGAAGAGAAGGTGAGGACAGAGGAACAGAGGAGGAGACGGGGAGGAAAGGAGAGCTTCAAAACACTCCAGTGCAGTTAGCAAGACAATTAGTACAAGGACTAAAACTTGGGGGTCTTTGTTAAAAAACAGAAAGGACCATGTTTACCAGTGCTCTGAGCTGTTACAGAAACTGCTTTGCTTTTTCAGTAATTATGATATTTTGTTTAATAATCTCTATATAAATAAATTACTTGTGGTGAAATGGTTTAGAAATTAGATTTATGTCTGAACTGAACATATAATGATACTCTTGTGTAGCAAATACCGAGAAGTATTTTGCAATTAATGAAATGTCCTCTGGTTTGTGCAGACTTAATATGAAGCAGTATTTATTGAAGGACCACATACTTCTTCTTCTTATTATTTTTTTTTACAACTCAAGCTTTTAGTTAAAAGTCAGCTCCTGTTTTGTTGCATTGAAAACTTGCAGACTCTCGTCCTTCCTCGGCCCTTTGTGGGACATCGCTGCATCAAAAACTGACTGATCACAGTATGAGACGGTGTGTTTCTAATTGACAAACACATAGACTTATTTTCTGTCTCTCACAGTCAGGCTCCTATTGATGTGTTGTTTATCTGTGCCCATCTACATGCTAGTAATGACAGTGACATTCCCGCAGTAAAGACTCCGGTATGTTTTTGAACACACCATGCCTGTAATAATGTTATGCTAATTGATGTGGCTGACTGAGAACAAACCATCTTTCCAAGGACACCCTCCCTCTACCTCATGTTCTCCTACTTACAATTCCCAGCATGCTTTTCAGCTTTAAAGCATGCTTGCGGTATCAAGAGATTCCCCTCTCACCAGATGCTGGGTAAGGCACAGTACAGGCACTAGTAGGGAGAATTCTTTATTGTATTTGTGAATTTAAAAGGATATTTATGGGATGAGTAAGGTGTGGGTGTGGGTGTGTGTTGGTGGTGGGGGAGGGGAGGGGGAGGGGGTGGGGGGGCAGGAAGAAAAGAAAAAGCTATTGAAGAGGGTGGGGATGAAAAAAAGACGTTCATCTGTGAAACAAAAGATGGGGAATGAAAGGAAAACAGACGAAATCGCTGACTTTAACTTTCTTCCCTTCTGAGGGGAAATAAACTGTGATTATCAAATCAGTTACAACCATTGTGTCATAAATCATCGCATATGAGAGGAACAATGACACATTCCTCATTGCGGTCCCTCAGCTTTCTGCATGCCCTTCTTTTCTGGGGAGTGCTCATGAATGATTTAAAAAGTGATCTGTTTCCGAGCCTCAGCTGCCTCGGAGGGAGATAACTCGGAGGGGAGGAGTCTGAACGGGATGGGAGGGACCACGCGTGAAGGCTTCCTGTCTTCAGTGACAACACATGAGCCGCCGCTTCTGTGTTTTCCTCATCACACATCAAGAATGGATCGTATATTTCATTCATGAGGGGAGAAAGGTGGCAGCATTCAAGTGCAAAGCGGTTTTCCTCATGAAACAGAATAAGACGGGGAAGTTTTCAACCGTGGGTGGAAAATGTGGAGAATATGTGGGGAGACTGTTACTCTGCTCTGTGGTGGCCATGTGAACTGGAGAATAATATTTACAGAGCATCACACCTCACATCATTCATCACAAAATCACACACCCCAGCTAGTCCCATGAAACTAGGAGTTAATCCATCATCTGCCTCCCTCTTTTCTTTCTCTCCCCCTGATCCAGGCTTATACCTCCCATCCGCTCACCTTCACTCTGCAAAGGACAGAGAAGAAAACTTTGGTGTAATTCAAAAATAGCGGTGACAGCTTCCAAAGTCAAAGTCACCCTACGTGGATAGTAAAGACACAAAAAAGACTGGAGGCTCCAAAAAGGGAGCAGAGGAGAAGCATCTGTTCCTCCTTGTAAGATGGACAGGCCTCTAGGCCACAGAGATTTTTCTCTATCTGCCCCGTCATCCTCATTCATGCTTCCACTACAACTATAAACCTTTGTAACAGTTGGATTTAGCCAGTGTAAGCCATTAACGGTCTAATTAGTACATTCCTCAGGAGGCAGTGTGACTGCAAGTACAGATCAGGGTTATCGAAAGTTTTGAGTGTGTTTCAGTTACAGTTACATTTTTTTTAATTCAGGTGATGAACTATGTGTTTTCTTCTTTCCTGCTCTGTACTCCACTGTACCTCACTTCACCGTGAGACTCACAATGGACAGTTGTTTTTGTTTGTTTGTTTGTTTGTTAAAGGATCTGAATCAGTGCAGCAGAACCGGAGATCACCTTTTTTATTCCAAGAATTCTTCTTCCTTGGCACCTACATTGACCACAATGCAATTCCAAGAAGGGATTTAGACTGAAAACTGCACTGGTGGGGGTGTGTTGTTTAAGGTTCAAGTGAGACAATGCATTACAATCCAGGAAGTGCAGGTGGAGTAATAGATTAATGCATTTAAAGGCTTACCAGACGCTGAAACACTGCACAACAGCTTGTGAGGCTCCTAGACAGGATTTTTCTCTGACTCTGGAAAATTATCAAGACGATGTGTATGTGATTTTGAAACCCCTTAGATTTATTTTACAATCCTTTTAGGGGGTCTGAACCCCCAGGTTGGGAACCACTTTTAAAGCTGGTTGAAGTCATAGTGAAAAAAAACATGCACAACTTTGGCTTAAGGGAACAATTCCACTGAAATATTTTCTTGGATTTTTGCATACCTTTGCTCTTGAAGAAATCAAGTAACCCTTTGAAAAGTGTATTAGAAATAATATTCACACCACAGTTTCATATTTTGAGTTGCAGAAATTCTTCCATTTGTTGAATTATTTGAATAACAAAGAACTTATGCTGCTCCGGCTGTCATGATATAAGCACAAACAGAACACTAACAGAAACATGAAAGAAGTCATAAAAACTGCTTCGACCATCCTATCTCTACTCTCTGCAACATGTTAATAAACACCGAGAAAGTCTTCTGTGCCAGTCTGTTCCAGTCTGTGAGGAAACTGAGAGCTTAAACCTCTCAGCACATTAGTTCTGTCAGCAGGGGGCCAGGATGGCACTGAGAGAAACACAGACGCACAACGGATAAATGAGTCAAGCAGACATGAAACAACATGACCATGTAAAAACCCTCTGAATATCATTAGCATTCATATGGCTTGTTTTCTGCCAGGACTGCTCTTAACTAATTTTCACTACTGGAAAATAATTAGTTGTTGGTAAGAGATGGGGCCTCTAGGCAAGACTGGGCCTATCAAATGTAATTAAGGGTTAAAGCCCATGGAACTAAATCACAACATTGTTTTGCACTTATAGTAGCAGTAGTAGTAGTAGTAGTGGTGGGTATTAATATAGGGATGTGGGAATGGCAATGTCAGTCTGTCAGTTGATCAGTCCACCACTTTGGTCCAGACCGAAGTATCTCAACATCTAGTTGAGAAATTGGCTCAAAATTTGGTGCAGACATCCATTTTTCCCATAGGATGAACCTTGCTGAATTCAGCGTTCATATAACTTTACCTTTGAATTTACGTTTGAACTTTTTTTTACTTCTTTTTTTTCCCTTCGATCAACCAAACTGAGACAGCTGTGGTCAACTGCAGTGCTTAGCAAAATAGCAGCATTATTATCAAATAAATCCCCGCCAAAGTTGCGTGGAAATTATTCCGTACATATGTCTGGCTCCTTATATAGATTTTTTTCTGGTTCCTTCACTGTTCTGTAGTTTGCAGAATCCAATTAGGGAAAACTCATTTTCAAAAAATCAATACTTACAGTGCTATTCAAAAAAACACTGATGGCGTCAAATGCCAATAATTAGGTAATTCTTTTTTTTTTTTAATAAATTGTTATTGCCATTGTTAACTTTTCCCCCAGTGGAAAAATGATCAGTGGTGGTGACATCAGCCACAACAGCACTGTAGTGTTGTACATGTGCTGAACTTTTCTCTTTGCCCCTTTACTCACATGACTGACAGGGGAATAAGAGACGCTCAGACTCCATACTTGGCTTCTCTTAAATGTCATTTTACCCCCATCAGCCAATCAAATCAAATTGAGAAGTCTGGGGGAAGAGTGCCTGATGCTGCAACGACTGCCAGCAAGGAGAAAAACGACGCAGACTTCGTCTATCTCCTCATCCTGCTCCATCTCCTTCCCTCCGTCTTGGCCCTAATCCACTTAGTTGGCTCTTCCTGAGCTTACCGCCTTTCCTTTATTCCATTATAAAGACCCACCGTACGACCTGCTGCTTATTTCATTAAAAAGGCCCAATCCATGACCCCACGTCTAATCCATAATGCAGACTACAGGCTGGTCATGGCCCGCTATAGTCCATGCCACAGTCCAGCGGGATGCCTGACAGATGGGACAGAGGGAACAGGGATGGAGAGATAGAGGTCCAATGAATGAGGGGAGAATTTGAGAGCTCCGCTTATGAGGGAAGCTTCCTGGTGAATATGATTTCACTGATGTAAATGATGATAGAGCTGAGGCTTTGCTACTCTATCTTTGATGGTTGGAGATGGCTTTCACATGGCCCATCAGTGATATGGAAATGGCCACATCTAAGGTTTGACTGTAGCCTGTAAAATGAGCATAAAGCCCGAGGCTTTTAAAACCCAAAACACCTTGGCTTAAAATCTATACTGTAGTCACTACTGTAGCTCAGTTAACCTTGGGAGAACTTTGCAACACAAAGCAAGTGATGCTGAATCATATAATAATATTCTACTCTGTCCAATTTGACTTTGCCTCCACTCGCCCTGCTTGACCTTCCCCTCTCTCTACCTACTTACAGAATCCTTGCTCCACCTCTGGCTGCCCTCTACCCTAAATGCCCTCTCACAACTTGCTCAAGATCCAGCTGAGTGTTTTCATAGCGTCCACAAATCTAAATTTACAACCTGCCTCTCGTCAAACCTAGCTTGCCTGCATTTGCACTTAATGGCCTATCAGGTTACGCATTTATTGATAAAGCAGCACTATTTAGCCATGAGTACCTGGCTTCCCGCATACCTGCGCCAGCTCTTTAGAGCCCCGGCCAGTCACCCTGGCAGTGCATTGTCAGTTAAAAGAGACACGTCCCACAGAGGTAACATCTTACACTGGTTGATGGGAAAAGGGCTTGTTTTGCTGTCTCTGACCAGGCTCAGCTCAGGTCATTAAGAACAGATAACTAATAATAATTACTTTTAACTGGGTTCAGCCAGAGAGCCACAGCCAGAGGCCTGGGGACATCCAATATGACCAGGAAGTGACTACAACCCTCTCTTCGTCGATATCACCAGCGTAACTCATTACCGTGGCGACCTGTGGTACACTGCCACTCGGTCTTGGTCATATAAAACCCATTTCAGTGCGCCGTCCCCGCCGGAGCACCAGTGGAGTGGAATATTCATTATTCAAATTTTAAGCATTGGAAATCCCAATATGTTACTAAGGCCAGATGAGATGAGATGAAATAGCTTAGCCTTTTGTCCAGGGAACATTGACTAATCGTCTCGCGCCCCAAAATCAATTTCCCAGCCGTAAGCATCAGACACTCCTGATTGTACTGTACTGTTGAGGACCCCCCATCACTATCACCTAATGCTCCTGCTGCCTGCCCAGAATAACTTATTGATTAGTGATTATGTTACGGGAGGTGAGGGTGGCCGGGGCGGAAGACGGACTGGCCTCAGTCATCTCCACAGAGCTAAATTTGGGTCCTCTGTTACCAGATCCAGCACATATTGACACTATCACCAGCTGCCACCATCCGTCAGCTACCAGCCCCGCTCTTTGGATAAGGAGAAAAATAAAGAAGGTTTTCTGGAAGTATAAATATGGAGAGATTTTTTTTAAAAGGCTTACAGCGTAGGGGGTATTTCAAGTAAAGCGGCACAGCAGGGATTTTGTGTCCGATGATAAATTCTTACATTTGGTGCTCACTGGTGGACTACTAAATAAAGAAATACGTACAAATATTTCCACAAAATTTTCTTGGTTTGGAGGAGATTGTGGTAAAGCGATGGACTGTTTCACCCCCAGGGTGCTGAACTGATCTCTCCCTCTGTCTCTGATTCTGTGTTGAGCCTGAAAGGTGGCTGTGATCAATACCTGCAGGCCCTTTCCTCAGTGCCAGAGGGCTGTTTGTGCGTGTGTGTGCGTGTGTGTGCGTGTGTGTGCGCGTGTGCTGTGTCAGCATCCACTCAGGACTTCATCAAACACCACCACCCATACCCTGACTCCACACACACACACACACACACACACACACACACAAGACGTCCACATCGGCTGACGCTCTGCTCAAATACTCGCTCATTTTCACTTTCCCCTTCTCACCCACCCCTCCTATCAGACACACACACAAATTCACACCCCCTTCCTCCTATTTCAGGCCATCCCAACAAGGATGTTAAATACCATTCAAATGTCAGCCTGCCGTATTGATTGGAATAATAATTCTGAAAGGTAGGAGAGATAGCTCGTTGATGCTAAGCAGGCACGTGATGGCCCGAGCATCCTTCACTGTCACAAAGTTGCCATGTAAGGGTTCCAGGCTCTCCTGGCAGAATGTGGATGGGGGTTTACGTTAGACCACCGAGGCCGTATGTTTCTGTCATTAATCATTGTGCTCACACGCCGGTGACAGGTAGACCGGGATCCATGCTGAGAGAGAAAGAGGGTCATTTTAAATGCCCTCAGATCACAGTGGCTATGTGTGAGTGAGTGTGCGTGAATGTCAGACCAGAGGGTATGTTCATCACCAGGTGGTTCTCCTTTATGTGTCATGTTTGAGTGTAAGAAAAGACAGAAGTGATATTTATCATATGGCGTTAATAAGGTTAAAACTATATTCTGATAAACATACCTCATGTAACTGATGCTTTTTAACTAGAGACACATTTACAGACTAAATATTGGTGTTGGACATTACATTATATTTTGATCAGCAGCAATTTCTGCAACAATCAATCACCAGCTTCTGTGGAATTCATGTCAATAATTCTTGTCAAACTTGTGTTGAATGTGTAATTCATGTGTGAGCATAATTGTAGAGGATGAACTATCAAGGATCACTCAAAAAACAATACAAGACATAATTTATTGTTTACCTTTGGCTGTTTCTAGCCCTGCAAATTATTGTTATTTGTGTCCCAGTGAAGATTCTTTTACTTCTGCACTGAAATAAGCATTTCAGAGGGGAGTGATTCACATTTAGTGAGACTGAAGAGCGATGTTTGATTTTGGAAGATGTAAGAGTATATAAAGGATGGTTTTACCAAAACATAATTATCATGTAGCTGAATGATGTTCTCAGTGTAAACTCAATGTTTTTTTTTTTATCTTGTTTTAGTCTATTTTGCAGTGTTCAGTTTTCTTACAAGTGAATTTAGTTTTTATATTAAGAGGTGTGAACATGTTTCAAGACATTTGTTTATAAATGTGCATACCTAGTCAGCATTAACCCTCACCTGGCAGGTACCTCGATGTTTGAGATGGCATAGAAGTACTTGAGCAGGTTGTCTCTCTGGACGTAGGTGCCTCCGAGGGCGGGCCTGAGAAGCCTCAACCTAAGGTTGGTGAAGGTGAAGAAGTCTCTCAGTCCCTTCATACTTTCCATGCGAGTGTACAGACTGTCCATGTTCTGTAGCCGGGGTCCGGCAAACACAGCGAAGCGCGCCCGCACCTCAAACTTCACATTCTTGTCGTTCTTGGAACCGACCCAGCGCGAGTACTGCTCAGTGCAGATGACCCTTGTGACGTTGGCCGCTGAAAGGTCACGCACTCGTTTGGGTGGTATGTTGAAGGCGTCCAGGCAGTCGTCAGCATAGAACTGGTAGGGCTGCCAGGAGCGTCCATGGTCCATGGACTTGTCCAGTACCATGATAGTAGGACGACCATACTCAAAGGTTATCAGGATGTCGTCTGTGAGCTCCAGACTCTTGTTCCAAGACATAGTGATGTTGGCCAGCAGGGGTTCTGGGTGGCGTCTCCATGTGACTGTCTGCCAGTATGTGATTAGGCCGTTGCGTTCACGGTCCTGCATCAGCTGAGGAGGGTGAGCCAAGTCTGGGTTAGAGGCATCACACTCGTCACTGCACAGGTATGGGTTCTCCTAGAAGAGAGATGAAGACAGAGCAGTAAGATATCAGTCAGGGTTTGAATGGATCTAATGATAGTAACCCTTGACATAAAAAGATTTTCAGAATTGACCTGCTAATGGGCCATGGGGCCAGGTTCTCAGGTTCCCCCCTGGTCTTTGTGCCCTTTTGCCTTTAAGTACCCATCAGGTGCAGAGCACACGGCGGACTATCCAAGGCAGTGTCAGTATACTGTAGCCCAGAGCACCAAAAACAGCAAGTACTCCAACACCAGAGTATTAACTTGCCCTGGGTGTGAGCCTTGGTATCAGCACTGATTCAAAAGATGTGTACTTTTACTGCTTTCTGACTCTCCACACAAACATCCAAATATTTCTCACAAAGCATGGAGTGTATCTAAATGAGAAGAACCAACTCCTCACTAAGGGCAGAGGGACAGAGAACTTAAAAAGAAACTTGCCAAACAACACAACAGGAAGTGTGAAGGTCAAGAGGATCGTGCATCATCACCATCTTTGCATAGACAGCAGAGTGCTGCTTCACTTTTAACACCAGAGAATTGATCCTTCTCTTTTAGTGATGCCAAGACTTTGAAGCCACTGCCTCTCTACACGGCTCACACAGCTCACAGAGAGCTACGGACCTCCTTCCACCTGCACCAAGATTGGTTGGACAAAGCAAACACAGTCACGGAGTCCATATCCAGTAGATATAGAATAGAAAATAATCGCCAGTTGCAGTCCTACACAAAAAGATTAGCTCCACCACAACCAACTACAACAGTAAAACTCTGTGAACACATAAATGGATGAGTAAAGTTAAAGATATATAGATACATAGATATAATAGTTTGTTAAACTATTATATCTATGTCTCAGAGGCCATTTTTCTACATTGAGTAAGATTATAAATACAGAACTTTTCTTAATAACATAATGGAATATTTTTCTATTGTGATATTAATACTTTTCTTAGATAAAGGATCTGAACACTTCCTCTGCCACAGGAAAAGGTAATCCAGTCAGCATTACATTTCCTTCAAAACGCATTTGCTGTTGCAAATTAGTGGTATATGGATGTAATTCCTAGGATACAGGTACAGGTTGGTACCTCCCCTGACTTATATCAAAAGTTTTCATAGCCCTTCACCTCGATTTAAGTTCTGTTTCAAGGTCCCAGAATCCCTAATTCCACAGTTGCTGACTCCTCATGTTGAGACATTTGCAGACATTTCAGCAAAATTGATGTAGCTTACTGTCGTAAGCCAGTTGTCTGACATCCACATCACCACAGAAGTTAAATATTTGCACAAAGAAATCCCAGAGATCCACGCAGTCGTCTCTCCTGGTGCTTAATTTGCAAGATTCAGCTCTAACGTTGTTTGGAATCTATCACATGCAGAAGGCTCATTGTGCCCCCAGGATGCACTAATTAGACTGATAAGGGGTTATTATTTTCTTCAATATTTAGTCACAGTCATTCATTGTATTAGAGGGGTGATAATGTATTATTTTTCCAAGGATTAACCTAATCATACACAGCCACTGACTGCTTTCATTTGATTTCACTGTACACATTTGCAGTCTTACTCAAGCAGTAGTAGTACACAGTAGTATTATTTCTTGATCTATTAAATATTTGAGAAAAAAAACATCTACACCAAATGCAGTACATATATTTTATTTAGGGTAAGAATTAGCTGCTGGTGTCTGTGGAATTTCCTCCCCTGTTTTCTACACTTGTAGTAACTGATTAAATTTTATAGCTGATGTTATCCTTTTATTTACTGGGAGTCCAACAGTCTTTCAGAATTTTACTGCATTCTGCTTAACAAGCTCTTGATGGAGTGCAGAATATAAATATCCTGCTTTTTTTTTCTTTCACCTCCTTTTCCTTTTCTCCTTCTTCCTCCATTTATATATTTAAATACTATAGAAAAAAGGACAGAGCAGTGATAAGAAACAAAACAGGCAAAGTAAAGACTCCTTTCACAAGACAATTAAATATTTTCCCTGCAGAAGAGTCTTTGAGAAAGGCGCAAAACTTTAACATTTGACCTGCATATGGAAATCAAATGAATAACAGTAGCTTGTTGGCAGTTTGCACGGTTTACATACTAGTAAACATGTAAACAGTAAAGTAAACAATAAAGGCACATTTATTAAGTGACTCACTCCTACATGCCGTCAAGTGTCTGAGTAAACTTTCAGATCAACTCTCAGGTGATCACATGATCTCATATTGTTTATTAGTCTGAGTGACTTATTGACATTTCAAGTTTTCAATGTGACATTAAATGTGAAATCCCTAATATCTCCAGTTTAAGTTGACATGTGAAATTAACAACAATCTAACATTTTTATAAATATAAATTGAGATTAGGGACAAAAAGACATTTTACTTCTTGTAGATGAAGTACATCAGCAAACTCATATAACAGGGCAAATTTATTACCACATTGCTGACTGCACATTGAAACAGTTAAGATGCTTGAAAAATGAAGATAAATGCAAACAAAAAGAAAAGAAAAAGTGGTGAAACATCCTATTAAATGTTCAAATCAAAAGCTAATACTGGGTTAGAACTGCCCAGGTCTAAGTTGCACATATTGCTTCAACTAACACATTATTCATCATGACCAGTTGTCATGCTTTTTGAATGGTCATTTCAAAGCAGTAGAGGGTGTGTGCTCACCTCCCTTTGACATTAAGCTCAAGAAAAATGTAGTCTTAATGGGTGTTGATGAAAACCGTTGCAATGTAGAACGAAACCTTTAATGGGGATTCATGCTTTCTGTGATTAAAGTGATGCATGAAATTAACTCGCCAAAATTACTGCCTACTTAACCATTTATCATATTATAGCTATGACTAAGATACTGAAGTTACTCTGAGAAAGTGAATCACCCAGCATGAATGTAATGTAATATCACAACTGCTTTAGTTCAGTGAGGCAGAATTAGATCATAATGACTTTTAAGTGATAGTCCACTCAAAATCTATTTTTAGAGCATCAAGCTCTCACCCCCCTGTAGAGTTTAAAGGTGGCTATAAATAGTTTTTGTAGTCAGCAGGAGACGGGCTCTTTAACATGAACAAACCAACACATGCCTCAACAAGGAGCTCAACGGAGTTATGCATGAGCACTGGGATGCAAGTTGTGTACTTAGCCATATGTTGCATGGAAATATGAGTGTTTGTAACATACTGCGCCTGCAGATGGAGAATGGAGAAGTGGATTATGAAGCGATTTGAAGAGTTCCTATGCATGCTTTAATACTCTTCCACTGGAATCCATTATAACTAACACGAGTCCACACCGGCTGAACTTTTTACAACCACTTTTCAAGCCTGCGGAGGCCGATTGTTCAATACTCAAAAGATTTTGGGTGGAGTATCACTGTAAACAGCAGTTTCTGCTTTATGATCTAAGCTCTAACGCGAAAGCAATACTGCATCATATCAATGTACTGTGCAAGCTCAGATCATGTGTCACCACTTCTTTGCCAACGCTCACTTTTTCACGTCTGTTGCCAAGAAGCAGCATCTGCCTTTTGAATAAAGTCATTGGACTGTACCAAGGGAAAGTGAGCAGTCACTCAAACCCACTCTAGTGGTCTAATAACAAAAGCAAAAGTTACAATCCTGCGAGGCAGAGATTATAAATCATCTGATTTATGGTGACAATGCAGAGTGGGAAAACTCCAAACATAAGCAAACCCTGAGCCTTTGCTGAGGGAAGCTGTACAGCACAGAAGACACTATACAGGACCATAATGCATGTGAAGATATAGCAGTGAAACTACAATATCTTTAGACCAAAAACTGCAGCTAATCTATCCCTCTCCTCACGGGTACAGCATAGCAGCATTGTTCTCTATCTGATAACCCAATTATCTCCTTTGCACTGGCTCACATAGAGATCACTGTCAGCGCAAACACATTTAGGATGATAATCTACAATGCTCATAAACAAGTGCAACCGGAAAAGATAATTAGAATTAGATGAAGGGGGTGGGGTGGGGGCATAGTGAAAGTGAAGAGCTTCTTTTATTCGAAAGCTCTACTGTCGTGGGCTCGCTGCTTTTGTGCCCTCCATTAGTGCATCCCCTGACCTTAGTCCAGACACACGTTTACACACACAGGACTGGATTAGTAGTCTGTTGTTCTGGGGATGACCCTCGACCTACAAATCCAATTGAAAATGATCGCACTGTCACACTGTCCCAGATACAGTGGAAGCTCCATATTGGTTAGCTCCTGAAGTGTGTTTGTGACAACGTCTCTGTGTCTTAGAGGAAACACTTCAGTGTTTTTGGACAAGTGGATCCAAAAACTAGAGAAGAAGCAGGGATCAGTACAATTTTTTTTATTATTTCTTGTCACTTGTGTTGGGTCAAAAAGCTTTATGTTGTCATTCACTGGTCTGATCTGACCACCCCGAGCCCTTTAGGATTAGCTACAGTAGAGGTGACATGTATAGTTATATAGGCTGGAAGATTTTTATCCCCCATGAGAGACTTATGCGTGAGGTTATGTTTAAGCCTTTTGTGTGCCCTGTCCTCCTTATCCCACTCTGCCTCCTGCCACTATGCCAGGATACACACATGCAAACAC
The DNA here is from genome assembly GCA_037833715.1 of Toxotes lorentzi. Lineage (NCBI taxonomy): Eukaryota > Metazoa > Chordata > Actinopteri > Toxotidae > Toxotes > Toxotes lorentzi. Next base: position 14,900,070 of record JBBMJY010000008.1, on the reverse strand, counting down.
TCTCTCTCTCTTACACACACACACACACACACACACACGCACACATACAGACGTACACACACAGATCCTGGGCCAACTGCTGCGGCAGGTGGCCCGCACTGCTAAGCCCCTCCAGCAATTATCCTCGCTGGGATCCTGTCTCCACAACAGCCGCCATGATGCCCCTGCCATGAGTGACTTCCTTGTTTACACTTGCGGGATAACAATGTGAATCTAAACACATTAATAACTCCTCAAGTAGCTAAAGTTTGCCTCATGCTACAGCTACAAGGACTGATTCATCTTTGAGTTATGTCTGCAGTGCTTGTGATTGCGAAACTGTGACTAAAACAATGTGAGTGAGCTCTCTGACCTGAAGAAACATCAGTTTAGAAGTGACTTATTGCATTAACAGCAGTGACAAAACATTACTGGTCGCCTATGGAAATAAGCCTGCCATTATATATTTACACAGGAATAATGCATGAAGAAAACCTGTCCTTCCCTCTCGCCTACCTCACTTTTATGACCATTTCTGTCCTCCCAAAATATCTTCAGTCACCGCCTTGCCCTCTCTCCCCTCTTTATTTCTTCTTCCACTTATAGAGATTTCTAAGTTATATTGCTAGCAAGGGGAATAAATGTAGGGACACACACTCAGAGAACACAATTTATTTTGTTTTGGAAAAACATCAAATGAAATGACCCTCCCATTAAAAAGGCCACAGAGGGGAAGAGAAAGGGATATTGCTTTTTCAGTTCTAACGTTAATTTTGTTGGAGGGTTTTTCCATCATACTGGAGATTCTTGTTATCCTGAGTGAAGATGGTGTGTCGCACATGCGTGTATATGTGTGTGTACACGAAGTGCATGTGTAGAATTACAAATCATATACCTGCCTTTTACTTTTAATTACCTGAAACAGTGATTTTTCACTTGCTGTAAAATGTCTCACTCTGTGCAAAACAGCAGCTGGCAAGTGTAAATGTGTCTTAGGTGTGTGTTCGCGTGGGTGGGTGTTGTTTATGTCTGTGTGTGTGCGTGCAAGCAAAAGTAAATGTTTACTGTGGGCATGCATGATTGTGCTGGAGGAGGAGAGAAGAAGGACAGAGCAGAGATACCATGCTGCTCCAAAGCAGCAGCAGCGGCTTGTCCTGCTCAGATCACCACAGTCAGACCAGGACGAGTTATATTAGGAACTCATCTTAGAATTCAGTTAACATTTACCGCAGATACAGCGCACTGAAAGAACAAAATATCAGGGAGAGTGAATGTTTTCTTGAAGTGCACTGATGAGATGAATTCAGGTTAAAGCTATTATCTTTTATTGATGTCTTTTATTAAATCTAAACCAATCACGAAGGAGGAGATGTAGATAAAGAAAGACAGACAAGCTTGAAAAGGAGTTTCAGCTTTGAGACAGCTGAGATGTGGATTGTGCGTCAGAGACCTTAAAGAGTAGTCCACTGATTTTTCGTTGCACTCTTATAGCATGCAGCATAACCTTGCATTTTTTTCATTATAAAAACGTGTCGCCTACATTTTTCACAATGCAGCTCAACTGTTGACAGTTTAATCTGAGATTCCAGTGCGTTATCCCCCCAGTGGTTAATGTTGCCTCGAACCACCTAGCCTCAAGCACTGATGAGGAGCATGCTACAGAGGTGTAGTAAGCTCGCTTCTTTCTAACACCACATTAACAGTTTTTTTTTCTATCTTTGAATTTGTAGTCTGGCGCCCAAAGCCACACTGCATTTCCATGTGCCGTTATCAAACTGGATGTTGTCATATGGGTTTTTCCTTGGTTATGATATATTTCACCCAACATTTCCATTGTAGAGGTGTTTTAGAAAAGGTAGACTTGGGGGCAACATAGAGCATAAGATCTACAGATTTCAAGAAAACTGTAAATTAACAAAAATCATCTCAGACATTTGCCTTTCAGTCCAGCTGAAAGTAAACATGGAAAGTATTTCCTTGCAGAAAAGTATTTTGAAAAGTATTTTGGAGAGAGAGTCACGCCTTGTGCCCTGACACAACATCGTTCTTGCCGTTGTGTGGCATCAAAATAGTGGCAAAAAGCACAAGGCTCTTTGCACAGCTTTCTAAACACTTCAACAGAAATAATCTCAAACGGTTACCTGCAGGCACTGCCATGGGACTACTTTCTCTGTTTCATTTTCAGATGGATTCTGCTGCATTTAAGTTTATTTTGGAAAGCTATGGGAAGCTCATGCACCTTGCCCTTAACTGTGCTTCCTAAATCTCTGCAACGGAGGTGGTGAGCATCATTTTGGCGTGAGCAGTGGTCAAAGGGGACACAAATATTGTAACAGCATCCAGGTGGACAAAATAATTTCACACACTTGCAAAACCACAGACATACACACATATGGTCTATCCTCACCAAACGGCCATCAGTCCTGAGGTCCTGGCTGGTGAGACAAGGCGGTTTGCTTAGTTCACTTCAGGCTGTCTAAGCCCTTGCGGCCAATCCCTCTTAGTATCACCTGAGTCAGGGATAAATCTCACTTATAACTATCCTCCAGTTCTGCCAACACATCTAAACACTCTCTGATCACTTTCAACTGTGTCCTAATGGGGAAGCAAGCCATGCCATTACATCACTACACCCTCCCCCACCTCTCTTGTTCGTACAGTCTCTCTTCTTTGTCGCTCTCTTTTCTGTAGCTGTCTGTTTCTTCCTCTCTCCGTTCGCTTCGTTAATTATGCCCTACACTGTCAGACCTGCTCATGCTGTGCCCAAATTCCCCTCCAAGGGTGTATTATTAGGACACTGGCCACCTGGGCTATCTTTTACCCCAGGGAGGTGCATCAGGGATGGCCCACTGCTGCGTGTGGGTGGCCCTTTTTGCGTGGCCTTGATGGCCTACTGCTGGGCAGGGCAGGCCGGCTGGACCTGGCAGGACTATACTGGGCAGGGAGTATGAGGTATGGCCATAGGCCCAGTCTGGGAAGCAGTGATCCACGCTACCAGCTGCCATCTTCCTCCCCTTCCTGCATGCTCCCCTTCCGCTGCTGCACGGCTATTCTCTCTTCCCGCATCTATTTTTAGAGCTGGCTGATTTCTACCTTCTAAAACAGGCAAATGTGTTGTGGAACAGGAAGGTGTTTTTTTTTTTTTTTTTTTTTTTTTTTTTTTTTGTTTGACATACCCCCATGCGCCGTCGGAAAACTCATGTGCATTATTCCCAAACCCCTGCCGGTCCCCGTTAACGTCACCGCACACTGTACATTCCTGTACACATGCACGCATCCCATCTGCATTCGGCTGCTCTCTGTTCTCTGCCCCAAGGGAGACGGTTGATTGAAGGTTTCGGTTCAAAACCAAAAACTGAAATAACAAACAACAGCACAGCGAGACCTTCTTGAATGCAGCATTTTTATATCGACACAGTGTGTACTACTGTGGAACTGTGGTCTGATTTCATCTTTCTGCTTAGCTAAGCTTGGATCTTCCTTACCTCTCCCTCATTATTAGCTATCCCTCTCTGCAACACAGTGCCTCAACCCCCTCAAACCTCCTTACCCCATCATCCTCAACTGCAAGCTAAGACTCTGTAGTAGCTATCATAAAGAGAAACTACAAAGAAACTACTGAAGCTCCTAACACAGCACTAGTGACAGTAGCATCTTTGTCAAAGTGCTGGAAGCCCGTCATGTTGAAAGAAGCCAACATGCTGGCCTGTTTGGCTGCGGAGAAAGGATGCTGCATTCCCAGGGAACAAGAGAGATAAATAAAGTAGAAAAAAACACAACCCCCGTGGAGATGGAGAGACCAAAAACTACTGTAAACCAATGCAGGCAGGGGAAGCTACAGTACGCCTCAACATCAAAACCCCCAAAAGTGAATTCTTCCATAGGTTTGAGAGAAGAGGGGAAAAAATGATTTTGCATCTTCTGCAGTATGTCTCAAGTCTTATTAAGGATGAGCAGCTCTGCGCACTGGGTGATGCAGTCTTTTTTTTTTTTTCCAGTGCCCTGACTTTCCTTTCACTTGTGGGATTGCTGAATGACTGAGTGAGTGAATGTAAATGTACACCAATTAGATAAGAAACCAGCTTTTCTGTAAAGCTGCCAAATCCAGGGCAAAGAGAAAGAGGGGGAAAAAAAAAAGAAATTGCTGCTTGCCTGAAAATAAATTATCTGTATACTAATAACCTTCTACCAATACCCCAGTTAGTGTGTCCAAAAGAAAGACGAAGAGATGTGATGGCCTTGATTCCCTGCTTTATTGTGTATACATAGATTAATCTGTGAGGGGAAGTTCAGTGATTTTAACCCAAAATGTAGAATTTCGGTTAGTTAAATGCAAAAATATTGATTGTTGCATGTCAGAAAAGGACCCTAAATGAATGATAGCCAAAAACATTTCAGATAAGATTGAAACCTACTCTACTTTCTCATTATATAGGACTTCGGCTCTGACATCTCTCGCTTCTTAAGTAAACTTTCATCTCAGAGCTTCTTCACTCTCTAAATCCCCTGCTAGTACACCAGGGTGCCTGGTTCAATCCCCACCGCCACTGATGACCTGAGAAGAGCCAGAACTTTCCACTATAAAGACCCCATCCGATGGAAAAGTGCTGACTAAGACCATACTCCTTCCTGTCCCACCCTCCATCCCTCTCTTTCTTTCTCTCTCATCAGCTGGGCAGCACACTCTGGATCCTTGGAATGGAGCAACGCTGGCCAACCCTTGTAAGGAAGCCCATTAAGGAGCCCATCAATATTTCATCATTGCTCACTCAGAAACATAGTTATAGAAGTTTCCAGGCCGGGGCCATTAGGGGGCAGACGTCAATACGTTATGGCAGCGAGCATCTCTCTTCACTTCTCCCCCCTCTTTCCCTTGCCTCTGTCCGTCTCCCCTCTCTCAAGAGGAGTCATCAGAGAGGCTTTCTCAAGACGACAGTGGTTTCCGCTACTTCTGCATTAAACAAATCATTAACCATTAGGTATCCAAGGAGCACAGTATCCTTTCCTGCTCCTGTCAGATGACCCCAAGTCCTGTTATTAGTCTCAGTGAGAGGAAGGGAGATAGACAGGGGTGGAAGATTGTTTGCAAAATCTATCTTAAGGTAACAAATCTCCAGTCACGCTGAATACAAGCAGCTAATTAACAGCATGACATGATTGTATAATGTGATGTAGACAGGACTAAACGCTCTCTACAAACACTCTTTGTGAAATTTTGACTCATGGCTGTTGAGCTGGGTCTAGCACCTTCAGTACTGGCCAACTCAGTGACTGGACAGGGCGATCATCAAGAGGATGAACTTGTTGTCTGTCACACACAGTGAGTCAAACGTTGTGAGTCAAATAAAAAACTTTCCACTGAAGAGACAGGAGGAAGTCTTCTTAGGATTACAATGATTTTAGAACCCTTATTTCAAATTATTACACCTACATTAGCCAGGATGGGAACTAGCCTGCAGGCTAAAGCGTGTTAAATAGTGCTGTAGCAGACATTTTAACGAGTTTTGCTCCAGCTCACCCTTCAGTGTCCTTGGAACTAAAAAGGTCCCGCTATATGCATTTTACCAGAGGAAATGTGAGGTCCTCTAGAAGCCCAAATCACACCGGATCCAAGGATGCCAAGTCCATACTAATGTAAACAACACCTCCGGTGCTCTCTGAGGGAGCTCAGGCCATGCCAAGTCATCACACTTATGTCATCCCTTTTAGATCCCTATAGTTTTTATAGTGTGAATCCTCCTCTGACCTTAATTATACCGTTTTTTCTGCGTGTCCTTACTTTTTACATTGTCTGTCTATTACTTAGCTGCATAACCCTGTAATCCTGGTGATTCCCAAAACATTCTTTTTCAGCTTTTTACATTTTTAACTATACTTTAACTATATTTTAGTTAAGTTTTCCTGCAAGTGTTGAGGACGTTTGCATTGTATACACACTCTTTTCACTTTGAAATATTCCTGTTTCTTTGCATTTAAAAGTTACTAATTAAGGTGTAAAATACAAGTCCCGACATGAACTCACCAGAGTGCAGAACCTCTCCGGTGGGTTTCCACATGTGATTCCGGGCGGATCCACCTTGATCCGCATGTGGTCTTTCATGGACGCGGGTTTCGGCTGGCATGCGTAATGCTCCCACACCGAGCCCTCATCCGTGCTCACCAGGGACTTACACAGTTCGTACTGGCCCAGAGTGGAGGCCAAGCAGTGCAGCAACAGTAACACGGCCTGGAGGAGCATGGCAGGCTGGGGGGTGTCTGGAGTGGGGTCCGGCGCAGGGTGAGGGGGCCACGGAGCTCAGAGGAGAGGTGACGCGCATGGAGCGGTGATCATAAGAAAATAGTGGACATCCCTACCACCATACTGCTGTTCTGTAAATGGTGAGGTGCAGGTAACTTGACACAACTCGCCTCCAGGCTTATAAATTCCCTAAATGGCAGGAGAACACTGTATCGGCAACGTTCACTTAGTGTCTCTTCACAAATATAGACGGTCCCCAGAGAGCCGAGAGAGGGACACTTTGTTGTTTTGACGGTTGACTTCCTGAGGAAGATGGGCGGTGGATGGAGAGGCGGATAATGTTACAGAGATTAATCTCGGCATACACTTTAACCATAGTGTTTCAGGGAGTTGAGTGGGAGATGTTAACGCGGATCCATGTCTCAGAGAGCGGTGTCCTGCAGGCAAATTGAGGAGCTTGTCGGGGAGGACGAAGAAAACGTTGCTGTGTCTTCAGGTATATCCATTGGACGCTGTAGACTGGCCGAGCTCCTCTGATTGTCCTGGCAAAATGGGGACAGATGTGAGAGAAGCGGGGAGTTAGTGTGGTGGGTAATGACTCCTCATCTATTCATCAAATCCTCAGTCTTACTGTAAATCAGAGATTAACTTGAGATGAAATTCCTCTTTTGCATGAATAAAAGTTTAATGTCTTTGAAACATACATGTGAATGGGTGGGTTGCGTTCTTATGTCGTGGTATAATGAACTCTTTAATTACAACGTAGTAAACTTAATATGGAGAGTTGCACATTAAAACGCGCTAAAAAGCGCCGCACTGTGTGGATAATCTTGTGCGTAAAAACACGTGCTTCTGCCGGGTGCCGCCTGTGCGTGCAGGAGTTGTCATTGCTCCTACAGCTCTGCATTGCTGGAGATGGAGGCTACAGATGTTTTTTGTTTTGGTTTTTTTTTTTTTTTGTTTGTTTTTTATTTATAATTGTGCGCCCAGAAATAGCCATCCGAAAGAGACATGTAAAAGCCTAGATCATCGTTTTCTTATAATTTCAGAAAAAGGAGAGAGAGAAAAATTATACTCAGAAATGTATTTGTTTAAAAAAAAATCTTAAAACAAATTACATTTTCTTGGGTTTGTGAACTACAGGCCTGTTTTTAACTTTAGCATGCTGTCATTAATTTAATTAGAAACTTTAAACAAACTGCAGTGGAAGTTACCAGTTCATTCACTTTAATTATAATACGAATTTAAACTGAGTACATGAATAAATGAAGAATTATGGGTGACGTTTTGTATGCAGTGTGGACTCATTGATCACAATCCGAATGTCATCCCACACTGACAGGAGCCAGGTCCTTGCGCAACCTATCGCACGCTACCCTGTGGACTCTGACTTACTTCAGTTGCCAAGTGAAGTCGCCAAAGCAATTTCCCGGCACTGACAGTCTTGTAGGGGTGTGTCAGATTCCTCAGTAGTGCATCCCACCGTGCAGCATCGCTCACGCTGTGTGTGTCTTACATATGCACAAATTCATGCATTAATGCTTTCTGTCTAAAATTAAACTGGAAGTGCCCTCGCCACTCTCATTACCCCGGAGTGGTCCGGATATTGTGTATAACTCGGAGCAGCTTCTCGGTGCAGACTTCAGAGAGCTTTAGCAGAAACGCATCGTGTTGCAAGATGTTTTATCATATCAGATAAAGCACTTACTTCTAACGTGCATCCGTGAGATAGGTCAGCACTTTGCGTGGCGATGGAGTGAGTGAACGTCCCCCCTCTTTGGCCAAAAAGATCCTCCCGATCAGCCACTGTACTCGTTCCCCGTCGCGGTCCTCACTGTACTCCGGCTATCTGCCCGCCCCGCTCGCTGTTTGTTTTTGCCTTCTGTCGGATACTTTTTTATCACACCGTGGATGGCTGCGCAGGTTAGATCGGTGTCCTAGATATGGAAACGGCGGGGAAAAGAGGACTGAAATCCAGCGTCAAGGAGTATCAAAAGTATAAAATATTGACTTTGAGGAAATGCTTGTGCCCGCCCTTCTTCTCCCCTGTACTCCTCCTCTTCCTACTTTACAAGCTCGGGTTTACCCGGGATGCTCAAGGGCAGAAAGAAAGAGAGAAAAAAAGGCTTTATGGAAAATATCTCCCTCCCTCCTTCCCCTCCTCTCTCTCTCTATCTCCCTCCCTCTCTCTCTGTATGTCTCTGTCTCCCTGTCTCTCTCTCTCTCTGTCTGTCTCTCCCTCTCTCAGTTAATGCCGAGGCTAAATCCTTTTGCCATCACTTTCAATCACTATCTGAGCTTTTATCTGCTCCAGTCCTGCTGCCTGAACCGGGGCGGTGCAACTTCGCCACTCCGCTCCTGCTCCAAACTGTTCCCCACCAGGTCCGGTCTGCACACTGCTCGGCTTAAAGGACCAGCAAGGAAAAACGGGGACCCGGTGTTATTGTACTCTCGCCCCTAATACGTCCAGATGTGTAATAAATATATAAATACACTTTGTCTTCATGGAGGCTGAACTCTGTCCCTGCATCAGAAAAATTATATTCCTCTAATACTAAACTGGGACTTGTGTGTCTGCGGTGCAATATAACGACCTTATCCTACTTCATTATATAAGTTATCTCCTGCAAAAATCCCGTTAAAATTCCATAGAACATTAACTAACACGATATTTTCTTGTGATATTATCTTTTTTCTGTGGTTGTTTCAGCCTGCAGCATGTGTAATCTTAATGCTCTATAGGATTATTATGCAGAATTATCAGTGGATCTGAACTGATGATTTAAATGTGGCAGGCAGATGCTGTGCAGTGAAATGCTTTCATCCTGCAGCAGAGTGGTGCTGTCCATGGTGCTGGGCCTTTCACTGTCCACACAGAGGACACCACACAGCCTAACTCACGTTAATCTACTGCACATTTTCTGATTTTCAGTGGATTTCTGTTGTTGTTAGAAGCCCGTGGAGTTCGAAAGGGTGGAGACCCCATCAAAGGGTCATCAGATCAACAACATTGTATGAAAGCAGGAAAAAAACATATTCTGCTACACAAGGTTATGTTTGTTTATTCATGTTCCTTCAAAGACACAATAAAATGAAAAATATATTTTTGAAGTTCCAATCCTGTGTCCTTGTGTCAATCATTCAGATGCATATGAAGTCCAAAATAATTATTTTATAATTTATTTTATCAAAATTTCTGTCTTTCATTTGCCTGTAAAATGTAACAATTACCTATTTTTCATAACTCATTTTGAACTCGGGTGGTTACATAAATTTATCCAATCAAATGGGGTGATTCACTAACTGTTAGCTAATGGGTAGCTAACAGAGCAAAACAGCTAGTCAGATGGTGAAACGGGTTTTTAAAGCTTTCAGTCAGAGAGGGCAGTAGAACTCTGCTTTACAGCCTGGTGTTAAGTTACTCTTCATTCCGTCTCTTGTGAGTACCCCAACTTTATAGTGGTCACAACCTGTAGACGAGATGTAACTGATGAGAAGGAGTCACACGTAAACATTTTGTTATTTTAGGGGGTTGCGAGTCAAAAAGGTTGGGAATACCTTGGGTTATTGATGGATACTAATCAGAACCCCTCTCTCCATTGTAAGCATCAGGTACACAACAGCTGTGTTCTTGTCTGTCTTGGCATTTGTGCTTGAAAATGACTTAAACTATTATCAGAATAGCTGTCAGTTCATTTTCTGTCAGTTGACTGACTGATGCAGCTCTAGGTATCTTATGTGAAGTGAAAGATTAATTCACACTGCCGCCGATCTGCTCCAACATCCTCAAGAACCCCAGAAGTCCCTTCGCCTAATCTTCGAAACCACTGAGGTAACGTAACACCATTGTACTGCCAACACAGGAGCAGATGTGTATAATGAGTTCATAGCGAGCCAGGACACTGTAATTCACACTTCAGAGGTGAATGACAACCGTTTGGGCTTACATAATTCACACCTCTGGTCTGGTTTTAGGGCAGCAGAAGAAGAAAGAGGTCAAAGACAATGGGGGGTAAAGGAGAAAGAGATATACGATTCAGAGGAAATTATGAACCTCTGTATGAAACACTGGCAGTGCACCCAGGACAGGATCGATAGTTTGTCCTTGCAGGGCCTTCCCTCTCTTTTCGCATCTTTGAGATGAGTCTTAACCCTTTTTGTACCGCCGAGGCATTTTACAGGAGAGGACCTCCTTTTCCATACCACTGTGAGGAGGTTCAGGCTGAAAGATGAATTCCCCCCTCAGAGATCAATAGAGCATCACAAATACAGCATTCGCTGCTATAACAGGGTCTTGATATAGAATAGCACAGGCTTTTAATCGACACAGCACAAGAACAGGGGGGAAAAAATGGGCCTGCTGAATTTGTCAAGCAGCAGCTGAGTCAAAGATAAAACAAACTACATGGCGTTTGTCAGAGGTTGAGAAAAACAGTGTAGCAGTGTATTTCACCTTCAGTATTAGACTTCCAAATGGTTTTCAGATTTCACTGGTTAGAATTTGGGACCTTGTGCAACAAACTCTCTTTTTTTTGGTCTTCCTCTCATTTGCCCAGTGTGAGTGATTTAAAGCAGATTTAAATCATCACTGATTCAGCGATGGCCAGAGTGTCTGCCGCGCTCGAAACATGACTTGGTATGATTAAGCTCCAAAACATTTATTTCACAAATGGATAAGGATTACATGTGTAGGCAGGGAAGCTGATTGCATTTTGTGCAGCCTCTATGATTTACTCTTCTGGGTCTCTTAAAATCGTGATCATATTTAGCCAACTACACATTTTTGGCTGCGTCTATATATGATTTTACACTTTACCAAATTCACCTGAATGTGCATCACTCACCTGATAGAAATGTCAAACCTTAACATGATGAATGAGTGATGTTGTATTTTGGAATTCAATTATGTCTACCTAAATAAGAACATCAATAACAATAGAACAGCCTGTCTTAATAGACTTGTACTCACTGCATTATATAGCACCAGAGGGCATTGCTGCATTCATTTCCTGTAACAATGTTAGTGACCTGACCATGCTGTGTTCAAAGTGGCAATGTAAAATTAGACATCGTGCTTTTGAAAAACCTGCTTCATTCAGATTGGGCTGTATGTGAATATTATATAATTTCTGTGATTTATTTAACAGTTAATGTAGAAACCTGCTCTGTGAATCATTCGACTCCCTGGAGTGCGCCTACCGAATCTGAAAAGTTGAGCAAAACACTGAGTGTCAGTAAGTGGCAAAAATCAGATGACAAGACTCTCTGCCGTTCTGTTTAGTTTTTTGTTTATTTATTTATTTATTTATTTATTATTTTGACACTCTCCTTCTTCCTCTATGCTCTCGCTCTCTTTCACTCTCTCTGTATTTTGGCAGAGGATTGAACTGTCAGTGTAGCCTAGCTGGCAGACCTTGATAAAAAAAATATACCCTTCATCGTGGCAGCCTGCAGAGTTTGGACAAGGTTCAGGAAGGCCTCATCCCTCTCTCTCTCCCTCTCTCTCTCTCCCTGTTTGGCAAAAGGATGACGCAAAAGTCAACTTGTGCGGGAGTCACGCTCCCACATAAATCAGTTTTGAACTTTGGGAAGGCCCCAAACAAGTTGTGCATGATCAGATATGATTTATCTATCCATGGTGAAGTGCTTTGACCAGATGGCCGGGCTGTAATAGCACACACACACACACACACACACACACACACACACATAAGAGTACAGTATACACTATTCTTTCTTGTACACACGGGTTTACGTCTTTAAAAACATCTAACTCCTGAGGACGTTAGCCCATGAGTAGATCAACATTGTTAAAGGGGAACTCCACGGATTTTAAACATCTGTTTACACATCTTGAGGAGCACTACTGTATATGTGAAAAAGCTGTATAAAGTCAGTGTTGGTGAAGGAATACAAGATTGTAGCGTTAAGTTGGATTTATACTTAAGGGGCTTCGACACACCAACTTTAGCAACAAGGAGAAAACTGGTAAAATGTCCAAAAGACAATCACATTTGTAGGTCAGTCAGACCCTAGGCAGGCCAAAGAGTTTTTTGTGGATCAACAGGGTGGCAGTAATAGCAGCAAAAACATTGCTAGAAGCAGCGTTTTTAGATCAGTGGCACCTACAAACACAGCTTTGAGCTTGAAATAGACTGCCAGGAACTGAATGGTGTGGACATAGGGAGGATTCTCCACTCTAACGTGGCATGCTCCCACATACAACATCCCATTTCATCCAAAATGAAAGGAATGCTTTGAGAGGATAGTTGATTGTGCTCCAAAAAAGCGGACTCAAACCGTATGTTTGTAAATAAAAAGAGCGTATTAATTTTGTATTGTAAGCTTCAGTTGCCAGAGATGGCTACGCTTGACAACATATGATGAAGACATTGTCCTCAAACTGTTGGATTGTTTTGAGGATGCTAACTTAAATGAGGCATTTCTCTCAAATACGCTTCACCAGCCTCACGTGACGGTGCATCTGGCAAGCTTCGGCACAAGAGTGGAGTGACAGTGAGACTCCGAACCCTTTTACCAAACGTATGGCACTGCTCCATGCATCGGCTTGAGCTTGCAGTTGGAGATGTGATGACAGAAAAAGGGGGCTATTAATTATTTCAGAATCCTCATGGATAAGATGTATGCTCTATACAGCACATCCGACATAACCTGAATGGAGCTAAAAGACTCTGCCAACAGTTTAGACACTCAGTTGTGTCAAATCAGTTGGGTCCTGGACAACAGGTGGGCAACATCCAGTTTCAGAACTGTCAAAGCTGTCCAGTGAAATTACCCTGCCCTCAGCTGCCTCACACAACAGCACGACTTGTGAAAGCTCCAACAGCCTGTCATCCCATGCTTCTGGAAAGTATTTAGGACTCATGTATGATGCACTACAAGAACTACTGGAACTGTCTCTCGAGCTCAAAAAACAAGACTGCACAATCATAATGGCACATAAAGCCATTTGTTGGGAGGTCAGGGTATTCAAGGCCATGTCAGAGCGGCCGGGTCACCATAGCCAACTGAACCAGAGGGGAATCCAAGGTGTCCCCTTACGTACAGGACAGTCTAGCGATAGAACCTTGGACCAGAGGGTGTTTTTCGGAAGCCTGGCAAAGAATCTGGAGAAACGTATACCACCATGAGGGAAAGACCAAACAGAATATGACAAATTAATCAATGATTGAAAAGCACTTTTCTCACAATATTGGCCACATCTCAAGTGTGGAGCGTGAGAGGGGCTTTTCCCAGATGAACTTAATCTGCACGGCCAACAGGTCATCTCTTCTCACATCCACCATCTCCTCGCTACTCTTTTTTTTTTTTTTTTTTGCCTTGTTGGGCCACCACTGACCCAGTTCAGCCACATTCCATATGTGATCATGGATTACCAAAGGACACAGAAGTGCCTGAGACCCTAAGAGCCAAGTAAGAAGCAGGGAAAAGGAGGCAGAGGGCTCTGTGGATGTTTTGTGGGCATAGATAAACATGTATTCTTTATTACTATTCTCTGCTGTGTAGTGTTGATGATTGATTAGGAGGGTGATGATGAGTGTGACGATGATCATGATGATGATTAATGCATCAGGCCAATGAATGGGAGAATGCAAGCCCCACATATGCTGGTAGATGCACTGTATGCTTGCAAACGGTTTAGTGCTTTTTGGTGTCTAAATATTTTTGGCAGATGAATACTGTAAGCCCCACAGCTAAGCCAGTGGGCGTTTGTGCTGTGAAATGGTGAAATGAGTTTGGCTAATGAAAATTTGCAAGTCCCATCGTTATGTGCACATGCGGTTAGTATTTTTTGCCCCCTGTTTTGCCCCCACAAAAATGATTGGCTGAGGTACATGTGACTATCGCTTAGCTGTATGCCCCAATTTCCTCAGACATTTGGTCTGATAAATTACATTTTTTTTTTTTTTTTTAGCTTTAAGGGGAAGCTGTGGCGCAACAAGTTAAGAGTGCGGCTTTGGACTTGGGCTGGCCTGAGATCGGTGGGTCGTGGGTTCGATCCCTTGA
>JBBMJY010000008.1:14852232-14884411 GCA_037833715.1 Toxotes lorentzi | reverse complement strand
CACACACACACACACACACACACACACACACACACACACACACACACACACACACACACACACACACACACTTCTTTCTGCTCTTCAACAACTGCAAAGTGTCTGTCGCCACTGAAGGTTACGGTAACAAAGCCAACCTCTCACTCACCCTCTTACTCAATGGATCAATCAATTAGTCATTCACTTTCTCATCCCTCTTCACTCACTCATTTGCTCACTCATCTATCACATCACCAAGTAAAGTTGCACTCACCATCGCCAGCAATCTGCACTACTGGCAGATCTCATCGCCATGACTGATGCAGTCACTCAAACACTCGCATTGCTCACTTACTCATTCATACGTTGAATGAATGAGTCATTCATTCATTCAACTCACTCACTGGTGACCTCACTCGCTCACTCTCACTCTCTCATGAAACTGCACAATAGCTTCAGGAGTCAAGGTCTGGAGGATGACTCCTGAAAGTGGTGTTAGCTGTTTATTGTTGTCATATTTATGTACTGATATCCTGTTGTCTACAAGGAGTTTCTGTAGAAATGTGTTGATGTTTTTAATGTACGGTCTGAGGCTGCAGTTGTGTGTGAACATGGCAAGCATGCAGAGCTTTAAAAAGTGGGATAATTTACTCAGTCTAGAGTTTGGGGGATTTCAGTAGATGCTATATGCTTCAAAAGCCAAAACCAGTCATGTACTCACTCACTTTCCACAGTTCTCACTCATTCAACCACTCATTTCCTCCCTTGCTGCCTCACTCTTTCACTTTCTCATTTGCTAGTTCTTGATAAGTTGCTCTTACTCACACTCTTACTCATTTACTGGCTGACTTACTTGTTCACTCACTCATTTGCAGTGTGTCTGCATTTCAACAACCTATGTGGTCATTTAGTTTGGAAAACCTGTTGAGCTGATAATGTGCAGCATATTCCATGTACATATTGTTAGTGTGTAAAAAAAAAAAAAAATTTGTTTTTGCTGTTGCTGTAAATTAAACTTGGTTGTGGGGAAGATTTAATAGTTATTTTTGTCTTCTGAGATCTTCCTGGAGCTTCTTTCACCACCATCCACAGTTTTTTTTTTCCAGCTGTGACACCAGCTCTTCGATTTCCTTTGTGCAGTCAATTGTGGGAAAAATCGTGTTCATCAAGAGCTCACTCAGAAAGTGTTTTTTTTTCTTTTCTTTTTAAAAACTGAATCCAAATACTGGAATACTCCAGTACTCCATAAATTTATCACTCTGTGTTATAGAGTGATGTATTTATGTTGATTTGTTACTGACAAAAGAGAGGGTTGAGAACTTTATTTAACACTTTCAGCTTTTATTGACTCTTTTCCTTTTATGTTGGGGATTATTGATTTCTTTCAACAGCATGAAACTAATTGGTTTTGCTCTAATAGTGGTTTCTGTTCAGCTTGAATGCAACTCCATTGGAAATATTAAATCTTAAAAGAGCGTGTAACCAAAGACGAACACATTATTTGCCATGTGCTACCATAGCCACTTATAGGCCATTTCAGATTTATAACTCAGGCTTAGCAGCAAATTAGAGTCACGTCTAGAGGAGGATAGAAGATTTACTGTCTGTTCACCAGAATGGTCTGCTAACAGTCGTTCGGCCTACTCACACCATTATATCCTTCATTAAATGAGCTGTAGAGGAGAGAATGAGATTTATCCTGGTGCTCTCAGGGCAAACAGGGCACAGTCTCTTCTTCAGACTGACGCTCTGTGTTGACATTGGGGGGATAAATCCAGCAGGATCAATACCAGCTTTTCGTCTCATTGATTTGCTCATACAACCTTGCCCTCGTCCCACACAGAGGTTCTTCCGCCACGCTGACCCTCCTCCGTCACTCATGGACGCTGTTCATTCATCTATCTACATATAGTGCCTCTCCATTTCACCGACAGGAGACAGTGACATTGCAGAGTGAGAGCAGCTCTTAGTGGTCTCATGATGTCATGTTTTAAGATGAAGAGGATGGAGGTTTTGACTTAACAGTGATTCTTGTTCTAGTTTTACCTACGGTGTGTATGTTTTGTGTTTAGGTGAGTTCTTCAGTCCTTCACCAAAGCTTGAAACCATACAGCCAAAATGTAACCGCTCAAATCAAGACAGAACAATGCAGTAAGAACCACATGGCTATGGTTAGGGAGTGATTGTTGTCATGGGTAAAAGAAACCAATGTTGAATATTCAGTTGGGGAAATGGAAATTAACAGTGTCCGTCATTTTGCTGATTCATTTGTCCACCACAACCTTCGTGTTCTGTGAGCTTTGTGAGTCTATAATAACATCAAACTACTTTGCTTTTTTTTTGGGAATTTGCTGAAATAAGTGAAGGTTTTGTTTTTCTTGAGAGAACAGTGTGAACTTGACACTTCATGACATGTTCGTCAAATCTATTATAATGTAATGATCCAGTTTATGATGCATATTCATAGCTGGAAAATTTGGGAGTGTTTAAATTTTGCTCTAGCAAAATTCAGCCTCTCAGTAATAATGATTTCAGCCTGAGCATTTCTCTCTGGGTTAACATTTCTTTCATAATTGAGATGTCACAGATGAGCATCATTGTGAGTTTTTATTATTGAAAGCCAGTGGGCACTGAACAGGATGACGGCCACCGTAACCTTTCACTGCAGCAGTGTTTTGTTTCCATCACTCAATCAGCGGTGGGCTTTGTTTATTTCTGTCCTTCCTCGGGGGTAAATAAGACCCCGCTCTGCCCGAGAGGAGCCTGGGTAATGAGGCTTGTGTCTTAGGAAGCTCTACATCCAACAGGTCATGGGTCAACCTCTGAGATACGGGGGAAATGGATAAGAGGCTGGAGGAATCTATTTATATTATATCATATTATATTATATTTCTGTGTGTGTGTGTGTGTGTTTTGCCTCATGTCCTGTAATACTATCCGTGCACATTGTTATCAGCATGAATGCACATAAAACAAAATAACAAAACCAGTAATGCACAATGTGAGGAAACAAACAAACAAATTAAAAGAGAGAACACGAACATGTCACGAAAACAAATCAACAAAACTCAAAATATGACAGAAATTAATAAACACATTAGCAAGAAGGCAGTAAGAGGTTATGATTTGAGTTTCTTTGTGTAATTTCTGACAGTAAAACTTTAGCTTAAGAATCGTGTGTAAACAATATATTTCTGATAGTTTTGAAACAGAAACGTCCCCCAAACCTTGTCTCTGATTTCATGGTGCCTTCAAAGGAGAAGACGATTAAAGATTAAGAAGGAAAATAGGAATAAGAAAAAGCAAACATTATCCCTCTGTCAAAATAAGATGTAAACAGCTCTTCATCTGACTGCCACCTCTCTCTCCAAACAGTTTGCCGTAAGTCCTCCTTGCAAAAGAAACTTTCATGAGAAACTTTACTGAATTTGTCAGCTTTAATTCCGAGTTTCAGGTTCTGCCAATTTCACTGTAACCCACATCTTCTTATTGGCCTTTCCACTTCCAGAGCATTGCGACCATCTGTTGGACACACAATTACCAATACTAAGTCTAATAATATCATATACATTTCCACTGTGAATTTCCCATTAATAGAACACATGCACTGTATCATTAGTCAAACCAACAAAGAGGGCGTCTTATGCTGTTTGGGTTCTTGATTGACAGCCCAGCTAATCACTAATTAATCTTCTTTTATTGCTTTTGGAGTGTGTACCAATGTCCCCATTTTTACTCTGATCTTTTAATTAAATACAGAGGCTGCAACTGCAATGGCTGTAGATATGAAAACATGAACACAGATGATTTTTACCAGCTGCGACAGCGTGTGGCTGGTATTGTCTGCGAGTGTGTCCTCATGGCAAAATGTGGTCGTGGAGACACCTGCTGCAGCAGGAACTACCACTGAGGCTGATGTTTGTATGTCTCTCTGTCTGTGGATGGACTTGCGTCACTGCGATAGCGTCACAACCGTGCAAGATGCAGTCACAGAACTTTACTGGTGTGTAACTGAGATAAAAATGAAGGCTGAGTTCCAAGGTGGGTGTGGTCTGACCCATGAGTGCTGAGTTCTCATGTAATAATGTAGTGCTGACAACTGGGTACTCATGGTTTCGGATGTTAGCATGTTGACTGGTGTCGCAGCTGGTGTTATCCTGTCACACGATGGCCTTTTCTGCATTTGATTTTGTATTGAAACAGCATTTACTTATTTAAACAAACAAATTGAAATTGTTAAAGCTGCACTGATAAATATTTTTGTATTAACAATGTGCCAAATGACCACGTTTAATGTGAAAGGTGTTTCTCATGGTGACAAGAATTACTTAATATTGCTTTAAAACATGAACGCCAAGGTTCTGTGATTAAAACCATTAAAACCACTGAGGTCCTTCTGATTTTAGCTCTATACATCAATAGGCGATGTTCAGTTCATCTTTCCATTCCATTTTAAACACACAGTGTTTTGTTGCAAGTTGTCTTTGGCACTTACCACCCACTGCTGATCAGGCCTGGCCATGTCATGTTTTGTGGCATTTTGCTTTTTCTTTCTCCTCTTTCATCAAAAGCCTTTAAAAGTCTGTGAACGTACATCAGCAGCAGTTCATCGGGACCCAGTGCCACCAGTGACAGTCTGTGATGAAAGCTGTTAATTACCATCAGACCCAGCACCCCACAGTAGCTGTACACTGTTGGGGGTTCAATGTATGACTTCAGTACAGACCAAAGGTTTGCAGAATTTAAAAGCGTTGCTTCTCCCACTCTCTGATATCTCCCTTATTAGGCCCAGACAAAGAACATTGATTCTCACGCAATTATTTTTTCTGCTCAACCACAACTGGATGATTTCCTTGCTTTTTAAGTCTGTCTGCTGGGGTCATGGCTCATCAGAGTGTGTGCTGTGTTTTCCTGTGCATGAATGAACAAGTGTGAGTGTGTGTGTGGGCCATCATGTGTGCATGTTTCCTTCTTTCATACAGCGTGTTCACTTCCCCACTCAAGCGTTTTCACTTTCTTGTGTTTTCAACTTTTCCTGTGCTGTTTCTATATAAGTACAGTCTGTGCTCTTATGACTACTTTGAGCAGTCAGAGCCTCGTGTGTGCCAGTATTGACTATTTTCCCACTGCATACTGATTTGGGGTGATGGGGCAGAGGCGGTAGGTGTACCTCTCATGTCCACTCAGGGTGGGAATGAAGCAGGCAGTGGGTGGAGGTCTGGCCAGAGATTAGCCGTCCTCTGTCTGAGTGATCCCGGGACTGCAGCAAAGACAGGGCCGGCCTCCCCTCTGCAGCTCCCCACGTACCCATTAATGTAAACAGGATCAATATGTTTGTTGTGAGACCTGCACAACTAAAAGGAGAGAGTGAAACCACAGACCCATAAGGTCGGAGACTTCCCTCATTCTCACTGTCTTTCTATTACCCGTGTCCTTTTTCTTTTGACTGGACTTATATTGTAGTCTTTGGGTGTTTAAATTATTCTGTTGAAACACCTTTGAGCGCCTGAAGCTTTGGTTGCTGCTTGCTTGGCTCTCAAGCAGCAACGATTATAAATACATTGTGAAACAGTGTCAAAATACATGAAAATCTCTGAATGGCTGGTTTGAAGCCAGACACTGTACTAAAGCGAAGAGAAAAACTTTAAAAATTATTTTTTTGTCTCCATATGTCTTATTTATTCAGTTTCTAATGTATGAAATATCACATTGTTCATAAAGTGAGTTAAGATATAAGTTAGATGTGCTATAGAGGTCAAAGTCCTGATGTCGCATCTGGGGTAGCATCTGTTCCACTATCTTTCTCTAACTGTCATTCAGTGTTTCTTTCATCGGCCATATTCCAAGACGTCTGCAGCTGCTACGCTCTTCTTTTCTCCCAGCTCCTGACTTGCATGTAGTCCTGTCCCCTCACCCGGAAAGACTTTTCTGCATTTTAATGACATGGTTTTTGGTTGACAAGGGAGACAGCAATTCATATTTCCTTGTTGTGTTACTTCTGTCGCTCTGTGCTCAAGTTCACAGGCTTTTTTTCTCAGGAAAAAAATCTGCGTTTGAAGGTTAGGAGCATATTTGAACCTTTAATTCTCAGCAAGGTTAGGTTAGCTATTATTCACCCAGCGTGCCAGCGTCTCTATGTGAATATTAATATTCTGTCTGTTTCCAAAGTAAAAAACGCTAACAGATTTCCTCTACTTTTTTTCTTACCTCCCCCAGCTTTTGACTACAGTTATTGTTTTTTGAAGAACACGTTGGTTGAGTGCAGCTATAGCTTGTTCTAAAATAGCAACTTGCCAAATTTAATAACCCCAGACTAAAAGAATTTAATCTTTTTAAGCGTGCCTTATTTTATCTTACTGTCATGGTCGCTGTTGATCAGTCCTCTCTGTCTTCTCTCCTATGGCTTCTGGTTTTGCTGCCTGCCTTTTTTTTTCATCAACTGGGGCATTCCTCACCTGTCCACCAGATGCCCTCGGTGTACTCCCCTGTACTTCACACCTGTGTTTCATCCCTAATCAGCTGTGAGCCTCTGCCTGTCTTCACAGCTGCTCCTCATCTCTAATTAGTGCTCCAGCTTTTTCTCCTGTTTCCTCTGACCTGCCGAAAATCTGTGCTCTGACGTGTTACCTGCTGTCTTCCTGTTCCCTGACCACTGTCCAAGTAAACTGCCTTTAATCCTACCTGCCTGTTTGTGTCTGCAACTAAAGTCTATCATGTAAAACTGCTGAATGATATGTGCACTAAAGTCTTCAGAAAGAGTCTCTGCTTGGCTTTGCTATGCCAACTGTACTGACGTTAGCTTTAAGCCACAGCTAGCAGCAACATGCGCAGCGACTGTGTGGTAGGGCGCCTGTTTGTGTGGCAACTCAGTCTCTGATCTCAGAGTGCAGATCTTTGTTACAGGTGTAACAAAGCTAGCAGAGTAGTCACACATTATACACGCCTACACTGTCATTAGAAGACATCTCATCAATCAAGAAATGTGAAAGCACTAGTGTGGGTGTGGGGTGTTTAATTAAGGAGAAGAACACAGACCTGCTAACAGATCTTTCTCAAACATTTCAATGTGTCAGGGGTAAATAATAAATGTGGTCCTGGTATTTTACATGTTGGCTCACCATCATGCTGACTGTATTGTGACACCTTCAGCTGAACCATTGTTAATTTTATTAATCATGCTCAGCTTTCCCTGCTATGAGTGGTAAAACTGGGGAAAAATTCAGTTTTCATCCAGTTCACTTTTTTCATTTTTTAAATGAAAAGTGAGCTCATTGTCATGTTCACGTAACTAGTTTGAGACTTTCACTTTGTCACATGGTGCGTTATCATGCTGGAAGATGCTAAATTGAAATTGGAAATAACAGGATTCAAGCAATGAATGATTGGTATTAAGGGACCTGACATGTGCCAAGAAAACATTCCCCACACCAGTACACCACCACGGTCTGCAGAGCTGGTGCTCACTGGATGTTTTTTGTTTGTTTTTCACACCACTTGTGTAAACTGTAGAGACTGTTGTCTCTAGATTGATAGAAATGTCATTAGTTTTGCATGTATTTGGTCCTAAACCAAAGAACTGGACAAACCAACATTTTGACCTGATGATGGTGCTATATTCACAGTGAAGAATCATGAATTTGAATATAATTCATAATCAAAGGAACATGAATGTGGGCACCAAATTTCATGGCGAACCATACTAGATAAGAGGAAACTTTGACCAGCCGATGGGATGGTGCCAGGGAAAAAGTAAAGGAATCACCAGTGTCTGCAAGATTCATCCTCTGGGAAACATGAATGTCTGTGCCAAATTTCAGGGGTAGGCCAGGGGTGCTTTAGTATGGACCAAAGTGATGGGCTTACTGACACAGTGGCATTGCCACCCATACAGCCATGCCACCAACGTGGCTACAACTCATCCCCAGTGTTAACAGTGTGTCCCAATCTCCCACCACAACCAGTGAACATTAGTCTGAGAAAGAGGAGATATATTTTCTAAAGGTTGAGCCTCTTATCCACGCTCGTTCTCATGGCGTCTTGTGGGAATTGTGCTCTAACAATAGAAGCTCAGAGGAATCTGTTGGAGCTGTGGCACGGTCCGATCTTTGTTATGTGACTTGTGGGCCCAGGAACATTTGTTCTCCTTCATCCCTCGATATGTGTGGGATGAACAGATCCTTCCCAGGAGAGTCCAAACTGTTTGCTTGCTTCAACTCTCTCCAGCTCTCTGCTTCATCCTTCTTGCCATCTTTTTCTCACTTGCCAGCATTCTTATTTTTCTGTATCTGGTTAATCTCTACAATCTTCTTCTATTTCTATTTTGTTTGATTTTGCTCCCCCCCCCCCACACACACACACTCTCCTTCCACCTCCTGTTATCACAGTTTTGTCTGCCTGTAATCATGTGAGTAGAGTACGTACAGAAACACACCTACACCAGCAAAATAATGAGCACACCCACACATCATTGTAGGGCTGCTTTTATGAAGTATTGTTGAAAGATGTTATTACGTGCCTGTCTCCCTGGATTGTTTTCATGAAGCTGAAGAAGCTGAAGCTCACATCTGTAATAATTTTTACCCTTGCTAGCAGTGTGTCTCTTAGGTTGGTAATGTTGGTCCATTTTGGTGCAGGCTAAAATATCTCAGCAGCTATTGGATGGATTGCCAAGAAAGTTTGTTCCCCAGAGGATGAATCATTTTGGCTTTTTATCTCCTGACTTTTCCTCTTGTGCTGCTTCAAGTTTGACATTTGTGGCTCAGAGTGAAACATTTTATACTATTGGGTGGATTAGCATTAAATTTAGTACAGACATTCATGGTTCCCAGATGATGTGTCCTAATTTCTTTGATATGCTGCTGACTGTTTCTCTTGTGCCACCAGCAGGTTGACATATTTTGGTTTTGAGCGTTGTTTAAATATTTTATTTTGACAACTGTGTGTATGGATTGCTGTGAAATTTTCTACGGATATTCGGGATCTTTAGTTGATAAAGTCTCAAACCTTTGGTGATAATTTTTCATGTGGCAGCATCATCAGGTCAAAACTTAACAGTGCCCAGTACTTTGATTTGTGACAAATACCGGCAGTTCTTCTAGCACATCATGACGTTAGCATTTAGTATTTACAGCAAACGCTCCTACACCCCGAGCAGGGACTGTTTTGTTGGTAAAACAATCTCTCTGGAACTTCATTTAGACCCTGGCTCCTCCAGTGGAAACACATGTGGGGTAGGTGAGTTCCTTTGTGTTTAATTACTTTGTACTTGATTTATTTTGTTGTTAATTTACCCCTCATAATCAATACCACTCTCTCTCAGCCTCACTATAATGTAACCCTACGAAGGATACAAAACCATTTTAACTGCAGTGAATATAAATTTGGGATAATAATGTTATTCTCAATGAGGAAACTCCAAAATTCAAGGGTTGCAAGTCCAAAATGTCTCCCCAGTTGGAGTTTAGGACTGAAACACACATACATACACACACACTCCCCCATCACTAAGCCAGTGGCTTTCTTCTGTGCACTGGGTTTCTCTCCAGAGTCATTAGATCACTGTCGGATTAGCCCCCTATTTCCCTGCAGGCAGTTGGGGTGCCCCAAGTGTGTGTGTATTTTTCATTGTGTGTGCCTGTGTGTGTGTGCACAGGCATGCATGTGAGTGAGATGGCAGAGAACACGGTGATTAACACTGGATGTGTGGTTGCTCCCGGCGCTGGCACAGTCATAGGGAAGTGCTGAGCCGTGTAAGCACCTGCTTTATTCCCCCCTAGTGAGGCGACAGAATAAAGACATCAAGCACACCCCTACACCCCCACACCCCCCTCCCCCCTTCTCCTTCACTCACTCATATATTTTGTACTTAGATACACACACACACACACACACACACACACATTGGGGCCAAGTATGAACAGCTTATAATCAGGTTGAATCTTTTCCAACCAAGAGGACTACATCAGACCTGTGTCTGCACTATCTTTCTAAACATGACCCACACTTTGCACAGAGCTGAGCTGGAACGGAACCGTTGTACCACCTTAAATGGACCATTACTCAGATCAGTGGTCAGCTCTGTTCCGGCTCTCTCTGCCACCGGTCCTTGGACCCAACCAGCAGACTTCACATCACAGTGCCTGAATCTTTGGCTTGTCTTGCAGTCTGGCAGTGTGTTTTAAGGAATGAGGGTTTGAATCGAACAGAACAGGCTGAAAGGAAAACAGAAATCATGAAGGGATACCTCATACCAAGTAAAAAGAAAGAGGTAGAGTAAGCAGAGGGGGCTGGACGGGGGAGGACAGGAGGGTGCAGCTGCATGTATTCAGTGCTGATGTTAGTGCTGACTAGCAGCATGTTTTTATTTTTCCAGGACATAGAATTTAGTAGTAATTCTATTTTCAGTTCTTTTTTTGTTATGTTTGTTTGTTTATTTCTTATATACACATGGCCATCTTAGCTGAAAGGGTAACATATTGTATTGCCGTCTGTGTCCCTCTCTTGTGTTCCAACAACAAAATGTTCCTTCCCTAATAAGAAACCCTGGTGCAAGAGAAAATCAAGGCCAGGAAGATTGCTTTTGAATAGAGCAACCGTGGGTCCAGGTGTGGCTTACTTAAGTTGATCAAATACAAGACTTTGTGGTGAGTGTGCAACAATGACAGTCTGCGGTAGCCATTGCCACATGGATAATTATAATTGTTTCATTATTATTATTCTTATTATTGTTGTTGTTATTTTTTTAACAAGAACACAAAGCATTTTGATTTTTGACACATACCATTCAGACACAACATTAAAACTGGTAACTGGTTATGACATTTTGGCTGACTGGTGAACATTGGTCCCACATTGATTAATTTATTATTATTTTTAATGCTGAAATAATTGTTTGAACCACAACACTTTCGTTCACTTATAAATTATGTCTCCTTCCCGTTCAGTCAGCTTAGCATCTGCTGGACTGACTACAGAGACCTTCTTGCCCTCAGTTTTGGCCTTATTGTCTTGCAAGGCCAGTGAGGCTGTCGTAACATCTGGTGCCAGGGCTGCAAAAAAATAGGTGCATTGTGGAGGCTTGTGGCTTCACCTGCGTGCAATTTAAAATTGTAGTACTACAGAGAGAAAACATATTTGAGACGTAAGCATGAATAAGGTTGAATTGAATTCATTATGTGCAGTATAATTATAATCTATGTGCATTTTAATAGATCTCTGATGTTCACAACCGCTTTCTGAGAATACACCTTAGACCTTTCTTACATCTGATACGAGCTGAAGATATCAGAAGCACTGAAATATCTTAACTGAGATGAGAACCTGGGAAGTCAGAGTTATTGATGGTCTTTAAAGGAACAGATCAACATAAAACTGGTGCTGGTAGGGAGATGTTTTTACCTTCAGACAGAGCCAGGCTAAATGTTTCCCCCTGCTTCCAGGCTTTATGCTAAGCTAAGCTAACTGTCTCCTGGTCCTAAATTTATAGTTAATGAATGTGGTAGTTTTCTAATTCAACAAGAAAATAAGTTTAATGCCCAAAAGTATTCCTTTAACTGTGAGACCTTTGTCGCAGAGCTACTCTGAAAAAGACATTCTTGATAAACAATAAGACATGACAAAGATGTATTATTGCACGTTATCACAAAAATACTGCACATATTACAATTATAACATTTGTACAATAGAGTTTGATAATTTAGTTCTGTTCTGGGGACAGTTTCCTTTTACCTTATGGTGTTGAAAAGGCTAAAATTAAGGCTTTACTCTCCCGGTGCACAAACTTACCTTCATATATTTGCTGGGGATAATACTGGCTATATTATATTCTCTGTCAGACTCTGTCGGTCCGTCTGTCTGTCTATATTTATACAAACAAAATTGGTGAACTGCAGGTTATATGACATGCTGAGCAATGCTGTGTGCAGAAGCGCTGACACTGACAGGGTCTAGTGGTGATACTGGGACACTGGAGGTCTCTCAAGTGTCCCAGAGAGCTATGGCCACAT
Source organism: Toxotes lorentzi (assembly GCA_037833715.1). Taxonomy (NCBI): domain Eukaryota; kingdom Metazoa; phylum Chordata; class Actinopteri; family Toxotidae; genus Toxotes; species Toxotes lorentzi. The sequence goes on along the minus strand of JBBMJY010000008.1, from coordinate 14,872,427 downwards.
AATTTGATATAGCTGCAGTGGTGAGAACGAAGAAAAACACAAACAGCAACCTTTAATTATGCTGCCCCGGCCTCTTCTCATAGAGCTGAGTCTCGAGGTCAGTAAATCTCATCATTTTGTACACAAGACCTTCAGCAGTTCATTTATCAGGCTAATTCTACGAGGAACCAGGAGCCAAGTTTTTTGATCAACCTTCTCCCGTGTGCATCCTCTCTCTTTAATCAAACGTGAGATCTTCCTTCACCTCAGATCTCTCCACATGACACTTCTTCAAGGGTTAATTGCCAACAGCCATCACCAGACGTGTCAGTCAGTAGTCAAATGATCTCCCTTGCACAGAAACTGTGCTTTTTAAAATTCACTCCATCTCCCCTGCCAATCACCGATGGCTGCAACAGATCAGAGTTTTGTCTGAGCTGAGCTGAACTTGGTGGAGATCAGTGGTGTCAGAGAATTCCCCTGGCCTCCCTCCATCCCCAGATGGTCACTTTGCCGCAGGCCCTCTTTTCCTTTCTTTGGGTCTAAGGGTTGCAGGAAAGCTACTGTGCCCCGACTAATGAGAGAGAGACAGACAGGGAGAGGACAAGAAAAAACAAAAAAACAGCCAGCAGATTAGCTTCAGATTTCAATTTAATATGTTAATCTGTTGTCTAAAGTTGAACTGTGTGTCTGTGGCACAGTACCAATGATCTGTGTTACTGAGCAACTGAACATGTTCTGCCACTGTCGCTGCTTGTGAGGCATTTTTGTGGACCAGCTTTCTCCTGAAAGCTGATCAAACGCTGTTTATTCGCCTGTGTGTGTTGCAGCACCACTGTGCAGATTCCATCTTCGTGCGTGTGTGTGCTCACTGTATGTTTGTTCCTCTCTGTCACCACTGGCTTTAATCATCTGTGGAGCGAGGCCATGGGCAGAAGTCAGTGGTGATCCACCCACACTTATTTAGAGTGTGTGTGTGTGTGTGTGTGTGTGTGTGTGTGTGTGTGTGTGTGTGTGTGTGTGTGTGCGCGCGCACATCTCTTTATGCATCGTTCTCCCTTGTGCTGCAGTCCTGTTCCACTGCTAATGACCCTGCAAAGCACCTAAATGACAAGGAACACATACTCCCTGCTGTTCCCTGAGCCACAACTAATAAGTTGGTCAGTCAAACAAGGAAAGTATTGTAACGCCTTTAAAAACAAAAAGAAAAAAGAAAAAGAAAAATCAAGGAGAACACAGCAAAGCACGAGCTGCAACTGGCCAATAAGGTTTCACAATTCTGGTGTTGAGCAAAGAAAGCCCCCATCACTCAGATCTGCTCGGGTCTTTGATGGGCAGGGGGGACGAGCTTGGCGGAGAACTGCAAGACGAGAGTGAATAGTAAAATCAGAATTTGTTTGTTTATCTTTTACTGCTAATTCCTCATTAAAACCAGTCAGAGGCAGCAGGAGCCCTTTGATATGAAGCAGCACAGTGTTTGCTTTGCTTCTCTAAGCGCTGTCATCTGGTAGGCCCACTGTGTGAGTTGGCTGCTGACGACGGGAGCTTGTGTTGATTTACCTTATTTAAAATGTATCATTTTCATAACTCCTTCATTATTTTGTGCGTGGCTAACTGTTTACTCAGTTGTAATCTGGTGAATCAGAGCATTCAGCGCTGCTCAGGCTTTGTCTCGAGCGAAGACTTTGTTATTAAACAGCACCCTGCCAGCTCCCATCTCTTACATGAAATACCGTTCACGTAATAATTGCTCTGAAACTTGGCATGTGCATGTGTGTGCGTAGGATTGCACGAGCGCAAGTGTTTGTGTGTGTGTGTATGTATATGCAACCCACACTTTTAACTCTACATGTGTGAAACAAGGGCTGTGTTGTATTTAAAGACAAGGCTGTATTTCATAGGTCATTTCCTTCTGCTCCTCCAGAACACGCTACCCAGACTGCGTCCATCTAAAGCCCAGATTGAGTTCAGCTCATTTTTCAAGTCTGCCTCATGTCCAGGTTTTAATAAAGCTGGTTGAAGGGTTGGGAGAATTAGGGGGTTGTTGGGTGGAGGGAAGGGAAGTGGGGTGGGGGGTGGAGGGTGGCGCTGTGTAAGGCACTAATTCCAGCGTCGCTTGGTGCTGGTTTGGGATCTCATTAAGGCCGTGTTGTACTGTCACACATACGCGTCCACTTGCTCAATCATACCGAGCACAAGACGTGCTTAAATCCAAAATGAGTTTCTGGCTACAAACCACGTACCCAGAGGAGTCTGAGTTATGGGGGTGCGACCTATGAAATACCACAGACCTCCGTCTCAGTGCCACCATTTTTTATTCTTGGACATTATTTTTGTTTTTTTTTTCCCTCTCCATTCTGTCTCTCTCTTTTCCTCTCTCTTTTTCTGTAACTTGAACAACTTCTTCCAAATGTCTTCTTCTTCATCTTCTTCTTCTCAGGGCTCCTAATTGCTCTCTTTCCCTCCTCTTCTATTAACTTTATTTTACTGCACATTTAGTGAAGAATGAAACAGGGAACATTTACTTGATGATGAATAAAAGCCTTCAGCTCTCTCACCTCAAGGTTTTAACCATTTATTGTGGCAATACGCATTTTAGTTTTGGGAATGTGGCTGTGGAACAAATTTGAGTGAGCCAGACTATCCCTGACTTCACAAGCACAGACACAAACATATGTTAAAAACATTCAGAATTCACATACAGCTAAATGCTAACATGGAGGAGGCTGTGAAAGTGGAGGGAGTTTCATTTCTGAAAGCGGGCAGCAGAGTAGCTGTGAGGATGCAGAGCTCAGCATTGTTGCATGGAGCCTGAATTAGCAAGAAATGATTACATGGGCCACCTATTGTGAGGGATAGTTCATGGACATACATGACTGAAGTGTGTATGGGAATATATATGACTTCCATGCCCGCCTTAACTACCACTGGAAAGTATATTTTATTATTGACTTGCATAAACTAGATCTGTTATTCCCAAGCTTGGGAGTTTAGACCCCCCAATGGGAAGAATGTTTTTCTTACTTTTCTCTGTTTTTTCTTGTGGAATATGGGATTTTAATCAATTATACAATCTGAGAAGGAAGATTTTGGGCAAACTGTTCACAACTCATGTCCACACAGAGTCCATAAATTGTAATGAGTCTTTTCATCTTTTTAAGGACCACAAACCAAAAAGGTTGATGATAAGAGAGAGCACACTGTGAACAATTTTCATTTAGGGACCATTTCCTTGGTTGAAAATACAGTAATTCCAGTAAAAGGCTCCATAGCAAGACATGTGCATTATTCTAACCAGGACGTTTTCTCTGGAAGGAGAGGTTGCAGCTGATTTTTTAAAAACTGTTTTTTCATTACTTGGAGCGCCACAAATGAAATTGCACTCACCTCAGCTTTATTGTGGTGCAGTAGAAATATTAAAGACACTAATCTTAGAACCTGAGAAATAAAACCCAAAGTGAGAAAATGCGTTTGTTTTTTGTTTTGTGTTTTAGTTTGGGTGAACCTGGTGAACCTCCATCCTTTATCCTGGTTTTATTGTATTATTGTTAGATGTTGACGTAGTTGTGCAGTAGCAGTGGTATTTTTTTCCTGTTTTCCAATTTTTTCTCATCACGTGATTTTAAGCATGTAGGAATTCCTTGCAAAAACATTTAATGCTGCACATGCTTATGCAACACATACAGAGTCTTAAAAACAGAAAGCTGTAAGATACTGTAGACACTCCAGTGCAAGCTTGTCAGATTTATATTATTAAGATGAGTCAGGTTATTCCTCTCTCACTGAAAACGCGATTTGCAGTTCAAACCATGAAACTGCCTCTCATTTGGCCCTCTCTACTGTAACGGTGTGTACCTACAGTATCTCATTTCCCTGTACACCGGTATCCTCCACACACTCATTAAGGGGCCTGACTATCCTCTAAATCCGCCAGGGTTTGATCATTAGGACGTACGGGAGGAATCAATCCGGTGAGTGAATTCACATCACATACACCTCCAGCTCTCATCAAATGACCTTGACTGCTGCCACTGCCGGCATCGCTTGGTTTTAGATGAGAGGCTAAGTATGATAGTAAGAAGTGTGATGTGCAGATGAAGTATAGTGTTGCACATTAGCGGGTTCGAGGAGGTAAATTCAAGCGGGGCTAATGAATGTTCCATGCTCACTAATTACTAAAGTCCAGCTCCCACGCACAGGTAATGAGAGCCGCTGCACAGTTACAGCCGTGTCCACAGTTGGTCTGAGAGGACACGATGGTGGTGGAGATTGTCTCAGGGCTGTTAGTTAACGGTGTAGTTCACCGCACTCCTCATGTCCTGATGGCGATTACCTCATCAGCATGACACTGCCTGGTCTCCTGTGTCAGCTCCCTGAACGCCGAGGCCTCATCCGCAGACATATGGAATTACAAGGCACCGCAGTTTTTGCTCATGGGCTGTCACCTCACTGAATGCATACATAGACACTAAAACACGCTGTCACAGTGTGATACTGCAGGTCTCTGCTGTTGCCAGCTCGGCAGCTTCGTTAACATCTTTCCTCACTGTACTACACTAGCTCCCCCATTCACGTGCAGTAGATCCCAGCAATAAAACAAGTGTCACCTGTGTGTCACAGAGATATTTTTGCTGGTGAAGATGTGATATCCGTAGCCAGCAGTTCTGAAAATGCAGGTGGTTGGGAGATAGAGATGAATGTGCTTCAGAGTGGGGCAAATGTCGCTGTTGCACAACTGAAGAGTAATAACCACAATGAGGGCCAACTCGTTTTCTTTTTCCTCCGCTGCTGCTCTGTGCAGGAGACTGGGCAGAGTTTCAGAGCCTCCTCTTTTCTCACTCTGACTCAGTTGGAAGGAGAGAGAAGAAAAAAAAAAGTGTCCTTCTCCCACATTCACATGGGAAAGTCATCATTCTGTTTTCTGTATGTGGACTAAAAGATTCCAGGAGTGAAAGACTATTGTCCCCTGTTGTCTCCGTTACTCCCTGCATGTCATGGTTATCATCCCTAAACCTTTCGCACTATCGCTCACCCCCTCACACACAAATACACACTTACACTTTGACAGTTTGACATTCCACTGAGACTCTGACGCCTCGTACGCATCGGTGTCAGCGTGACTGTCGTGCACATCATATTCAAAGTGTAGTGCTTATTTATCTATGCATGTACTCTTCTTATTTATACACCTTGTAATTTATTTATCCGCACATTTTGTTTTTTGAGTGTATGATCCACGGTTCTAGAGACAGGAACATGCATGCTGCAGCAAGATGTCGGGTTCATTTTAACCATGCTCATTAGCTGCAGAAGGCGGCACCGGTTAATTAAAATAATTCCCTGTTATCGCGGCTGCTTTGGTCAGCCAAACGATACCGGGGGACTGCTATGCAGCACAGACTGCTCTCGCTTGGCGAACGGTGCTCCTCGACCACAGCTAGCACCTAATTAGCGCTGGAGGAGGAATATTTTACCGCGAATTAACATGCCGTGCTTCGGCCTGTGCTCTAATTGACGAGCCTCATCTGAGGGCCGGTGGAAGACTGCAGCTGTACGGCTGCTCAACTCAAGCGCAGGAGAGAAACACGCATAGAATGTTTAACCATTCCATCATTAGTGAGAATCAAAAAACTGCTTGTTTAGTGGCAGACTTAAGTTGATTTTTTATGGGCGTTGCACACTTACCCAGAGGAGGGCCTCGCTGTGTTCTCCCATGACCTCCGCTGCTCTCAATGCAGCATGAAAGCGGGTGGGGATGTTACAGAGGTCAGAGGGCAACAGTGGTAAATATCCTATAATCCATGTTCAGATCAAAACTCAAAGGTCCAGCCTAATGAAAGCATTTGGACGAGCCATCATCCAGAGTAATAGGAAGGGATCCGACAAACACTCCTCTCATCAAGTCACTCTGTTGAATAACATTAAAACCCAAACAACCTTCAAGATACATATTTAAAACCCTGGGGTGAGCTTTAGCACATGGCTATGCTGATAGGCAGTGTTTGGAAAGAAAATGTAGCCACGCTAGTATTTGATTGGAGTTTCTGGCTTGGCAGTGGCTTGCAGGCTGCTGATGTGACTGCGGGAATCAAGCTTAAAGGACAGGTTCACAGTGCTGACATCCCAGTATGTATATTGACCGAGTTATTGTTTGATGCAAATGCTCCTCCTGTCCATGCTGGCCCCCGAGGACATCCCATCCTAATGTGATTCCAGTGTTAAGAGTTGGGGGAACAAAGTCCACAGTCCTTTTTCTGAGCAAAAATGCATTCCAGTGTTCAGCCACAGCCGGTATGAATCTTTAACCGTCTGAATCTGTCAGATAAAGTGGGTTTCTTCCAACGTTACTTTTCCACAAATTTCTATTTGTGTTACTATCCCTTGGAAGATACCCACCAGGTTTGACTATTTCAGACAGCCTCATTTTTTTACACGATTATAGCAACTAATGACAGTTTACATATTTAAACCTACAAATGAGAGCCTATTCTTTGAAGATGTTTAAAATGCAAAGGGATGTATATCTTAACCCATAAATTTATTACTGAGGGCTAAAAAAAGTCATACTAAATGGGTAAGTCACACTTTATACCGATGGATTGATTTGTATTAAATGTAATCAATTTAAGAATATTATTAAAATATCATGCACGCACAGATAGAGATTTCAAGCTTATGTATGATATGTCAAGGAGTCCAGTACAGACCAAAACCCAACTAAAGTAGCACTACCAAGGCCAAAGCATCTCTCGGGTAAGACTGTATATTTTAAAAGGATAAACTTGGGCGACTCACAGGAAACAGATTAAAATCTAAGCACTAGAGGCCAGTCATATCCTGATTTTTACCCCTTAGTATGGATCAAGTTCTAAAAACACTGGATCCCACAACCCCCTTAATGCAACAGATGGTGTATTTTTCTGTTTCCATGCCCAAACCGAGGTGACTCTGATATCACTCTTACTACAGTAGTGATGACTCGACAGAGCTCCTCCAGAGCCACAGAAGAATTATACAACAGTTTTTACGGAGTAGTACTCCCATTGCTTATTTTGATACAAAAATTGGTGTGAAAGATGCATTTTAGAAAGAATTTTAACCTCTTACCTCCTGGAAAAGAGATTCAGAGCATCATGGACCAAAATCCACTTAACATCACTCAATAGATAGTCAGTAAATTATTTTTAATGAGCTATGAATTTCTCACTTGTTTCCGCTGAAGTGAAGTACTGAAGGAGTTACTATCCCTGATTTTGAAATTTGTTTCATTTACAGTACAGTTAATGCAGCGCAAACACATTTCACTGTGTGTGTATTATGGGAGTTGTGCAGATTACTGGAGGTTTTGCTGCTGTGATCAGTTCATAATCCAGAAACATTCTCCTAATATTTCTTCTGATGATATTTTGTCATATATCTGAGATAACTACAGAGACGAATGCATTGCTCTTTCCAGCAGAAAAGATGTCCCTTGTTCTCTGCCTCTGGTCCTCCCTTTTGTCTCTCTGTGCACTGCTGTAACAACATTGTCACATGTTAACATATTGGTTGTGAGGAGAGTGGGTGGGAGCACCGACTCTTCTTAAGAATGTTTTTATTTTTTTAATCCGTCTATTTGTATGGTGGTGTTTGTTCTCGGCATGCTAATCTAGCAGTCAACAGTGGTAAAGCCAAAGTTGTGTATTTCAGAGACCCGGGGATCTTTTGATCAGACCAGCAGCTCTGCCTGCTGATGCCCTTGGCAGCTGCACACACCGTATGCACAGGCTGCTGCTGGAGTAGTCGTTCAACACAGGGGTTCACACTGTATGCTTTCACACACACCAGAGCATTAATGCTTCCTCACAGAGAAACTTTGCTCCCATTTTGATAGTGAAAGCAGAGGCATTAAGGTATACATGGGCCGCACGCCCACGTACACCCGCTCGTAGCAGCTTGAAAAAACATATTATGGTTCAACTTCACCGTGCACTCTTTGTGGGGTTGACGCACACGTTTGAGCGCGCTCACTGACACATGAAAGCAGACACAGACACGAGCAGCCTCTATGGGCCTCAGGGAGCTCTAATGGCCTTGTAGAGTGCAGTCGGGGAGAGTGAGGGTGAAGAGCAGAGCAAGGTGAAGGCGCCCAGCTCCACTTGCACTTAAACACACACACAAACACATGAACGTATTTTACGCAAGTATGGTGAAAAGAACGGAACACAGTGAAAGCAAAACTAACAGACATGCCACTACAAGCAGAATTCAATGCAACGCACACTTTGTCTCTCTCACACACACACACACGCTGCATTGCTACAGTCAAGCGGCCCTGTCCTGATGAAGCTGCTGTTTCTAAAAGGAGCAGAACATGAATTATGCAGGTTCGTATTCACATGAGGGGGTTTTTCTCCTTCTTCGCCGCATTCCTCTAAGCCAGCTGTTTTCTATTCCTCCTCTGACTTTCCTCTGCTCTCTCCTTCACTCCTTTAAACTCATCCTCTCATCTCAAACACTTCTATCTTTTTTACTTTAAATCATGTCTCCCAAACCCCACCCCTCCCCCCCGGGCTCCCCGTGCTTTTCCTTTTCTGCTCTCTGCTGCATCAACTAACCCCTTTTTCCATTTCTTTCTGTTTGTCTTGACGCTGCACCCACACTCTCTCTACTTCTCGCTGTATTTCTGCTCATCTATCCCCTTGGATGAAGTGCTTAGCAGGGGAAGGGATGAGGGTCCAGTGGTATCAGATTCTCATAAGTGTGTGAAAGAAGAGAAGCGGAAGTCTTATGGTTTGTCATCTGCCCCTCGGTATAAGTTTCCCTATTAAAGAGACCTGGGATGAATAGTCAGAGTGATCTGCAACCATCAGATCGTGCATTGTTTGTTTGTTTGTGAGGAAGGTGAATGTGGGCTGGTGTGTATTTGTGTCAGTGTGGTGACAGGGAGGGTGAGACAAATGAGATTTTTTGCACCAACACCTTGTCTAACAGTTACAGTGCATGTTTCTTTATGTGCATGTATGTGTGTTAAATGGTTGGATAACCACTCACTGTATTGAGAAAAAAAGAAATCAAACAGCAATATTGCTTTCCAGAAACGATGTCTCTGTTACTCTAAGAGTAACAAGGACATCTACACTGTGAGCAGTTGTCACTGGAACTGCTCTCTATGAAGAAACAGTCTGAGAAAACTATTCACAGTCACTTGTGTGGATTATCTAGAATAACACGGGCACTGTTTCTGGAAAGACTTGTTGCCGTTTGGCAGGCAATATTCTACATTCTGCATTTATCTTATTTTCGTCAAATCCCACGAAAAGACCAAAACCGTCCATGGGTTAGTCTGTCTGATGTGAAACCGAAACTCGCAGGTTCTGTACCAGAAGTATAGAAAGCTTACTGAAAATCCCTCTGACCTTTGTAAGAACTCAAATGATTAAAAACCCAGCCTTGGAATACAACATAACTCAACAGTATGTTGTGCCATTTCTTCAATATGTGAATTTGATTGTAACCTTGAAAAAATCTGTTATTGTTAATGTAGTATTTCTGTTTTTAGCAGCCTTTAATGGATACTGTTTTCCATAAATCACATCAGTTTACAAACTGACTTTGTGTACGAACAAAGATACGATTCAGCATAAATGAAGAAAATATTTATAATAATGAATGAATGAATAGTAAATATTCCCTGGGGTGTAGATGGAGTAATTTCTTTATGGAAATTCTTCTGGAAGTCAGTATAAACTGAGAAACTAACTAAAATAACAGTCTCAGAACTTTGTATTTTTGCTGTGATTACCAAAGTACCAAACTACACTTTACTTACACGCCAATGTTCATCAGGCCCCTAACTATTGTTTTAAGACAAACTTGAAAGATTGTGAACCTGTCCTGGACAGGAAGCGTCGAACAACATAGACATTTTGTAGACAGCAGAAACTACACCTAAGAAGCTGGAAAGATTAAATTAAAAGAGGGTTTGTGGGTGGATATTATGGATATCGACAATCAGGGAGCTGTATTTCCTGAGTACTAACAAATCAGTTGTTGTTTAACTATGTTAAAATCACCAAGGCTTCAAACTTGAACATCAAGTGCTGTTGTAGATACTAATTAATTTTCAGAATATGGGTAGTAAACCTCAGAAACATGAAAGATTGATGAAAGAAGCCTTTTATGAGAGATTGCACTGAGTTACACAAGCTGGTGGCACAGCCTGGAGGTGATGTCAGGACTGGCTCTCACTGACTTCCACACTTTGATTGTGGCTCTCAGCTTTAAGCCGATTTGTTCCCACTTTAAAAACCGATCACTGATATATGGCTAAATAATGTCCTAAAACAGGCACTGTAGTTTTTAGCGAGCATTTCTAAAACCGGTGTAGATTGTGTCGTTTTTGGGGACTATTTTTAGCTGTGAATTACTACACATTTGGTGCACTGGTGTATGTGTGACTCCAAAGAAACTACAGTGCCCATATTTATCACAATAAAGACCCAGTGCAACAGTGTGGCTCATTGATGTTTTTAATAGATTTTGGACCACAGTGCTGGTCTATGGAAGGGTACATTCATTGTTGTTTTTGGTGTTGTCGTGGGATTTGCTCACAAAAAGAAAAATGTAGAACATCTTTATCCTTTAACTGTAGTTTTTGTTAAAGCTGTGGGCATTACAAACAAAATTCCACTCACTTCCATTGTGTTCGTTTGAAGGCAGAAATCTCAGAAAGATCAGGGCGGCTGCTGCTAGAATCCAGAGACAAACAAGGTCACCTCCCTCGCCAGTTGTGCGGTAGGAAGTCACCAGTGGGTCAATCACGGGGGCCATTTTCATCTCTCTCTCAAAGCAGCTGCTTTGTCCTTGCGGGAACGATCCAAAGTGGCATTGTCGGGTCGGTTCTGCCGTGCCCCCGTCAGCGGGGAATCCAGGCGTTCCTAACAAGAGCACGTCACATGGCCTTGGTTCCCCTTCAGGGTCCAGATTCACCCAGCTCCAGAACACATGTGGTCTGGCCCACTGCCATCTCTACAGGGGCAGCACACACATGACCACAGTACCTGAGTCTGACTGTGTGTGACAGTGTGTGACAGTGTGTGTGTGTGTGTTCATGCAGCTGAAGTTTATGACCTTCTTTCTACCTGTGGGATGACAGAAGGTCCTCACATTTGGGAGCTTTTCTATCACTACTTGCAAAAAAAAAAAAAAGTTTTTCTTCAAGGGCGATTTATGAGTTTGGACAAGATTTTCAATCTGTCTGTACACCTAGAATTCTTGTTTTTACAACACAGAGGTCCTTTACGCAGAGAATGATAAACATGTTGAACGGAGAGTGTCATGATGATCTGATTTTTGCTCTGCCTCCTTAAGCAGGGAGTGGAGTTAAAGGGATAGAAGATGAAAGACTAGTGAGTGATGGTGAAGATCTCTGCATTGTTAACCTCGCAGTACCCTGTTCTCCTCTGCTGGAATACAGACACGCTGCTTCCCACTCAATCCCATTACCTCACCTGACATTGTGTTGCCCCAACAATACTCACACTCATATTGTCTCCAATTATGGGGAGACAAGCAAAGCTACAAGGTGTTTACACGCAGGTTAGAGCAGCTGTACTGATGTACAGATCCTGGCATTAACCTCATACAGATAAAACCTTGTTCTGTTTTGTTACCTTTCTCCCCTCGTTCTTCTCATACTCACCCCTCCACTCTCTTCCCAGGGCAAACATCAAGGCTGTTGCGCAATGGGCCGTAATTTTTCCAGCTCTTGTTCGGACATCTTTTTGTGTTTAATCGTGAGAGATTGAAAGGATTAAGCTAGAGATTACCAATGGCGGGATTACACTGACCCCGATATCGGGAGGCCTCTGGGATGGGTTGAGGAGAAAGAGGTGCAGCTGAGAAGCATGGGGCTTGTCAGGGTAGACGAGGGTAGATGAATGACAAGAAAGAGAGGTGGAAGGGAAGAGGAGGGAAGAGGGGATGTGTGAAGAATGGGAAAAAAAGGTGGAGAAACAGAGCAAAAGATTCACTGCACAGGGGCATGAAAAGGCAAACAGAGTCAGAAGAAAGGACAGCAAGTGTTTTTTGGGGGACTGGGTCTGGACAGCTTGATTCTCACTTTTATAATCTTTATCTTTCCATTTGGTAATAATAAGATTATACTAACGTATACTATAACGTGATCGCTGAGATCTTGGAATAAGGCAAAAAAGTTAAACGGGGTAAGAAACATGAGCAGTCAGACAAACATACAGGTTTTATATAAATCCCAAGGTTAGTCAAACTTATCTGGAGGGCAGATAAGGCAGATAAGTTTTATTACTCAAACTGTCATGGCCACTGCCTTTTCTGTGCATTGAGGGATTATTGCCAGCTGTCTGGGTGCCTTCAATTTTACCAAGTACAAAAATGTTAGGGAGGGATTTAACAGTTTGTTTGTCTGCTCTACTGTAACATGCAAATGTTAGCATTTGTGGCTAACACCCAACAGTGCAGTAGTGACCATGTTCTGCATTTGGTGAACTTGTGCATGCTCTGTTCGCTGACACATGGAAAAATGCATTCGTACTTTTATGTTCTCACGTAAGCAATAACACATACTCAGACACTTACATGCACACACAAACACTTACGCCCATACAGAGTGGCTTATTACAAATCCGCATCCCATACTGATGGATTTATTCATCAGATTCAGATCAGATTGTGTGTCATCACTGCTTATCCATGTTTCATTCATTCAGAACTGTTTTGGTCTAACTGGGAGTCAGAACAGATTTATTAGAGCTATGGAGAAGAGTCAATATAATGTGTCTGGACAGAGAGAGAGAGAGAGAGAACAGATGCTAATGGAGAGACACTGCAGTTTTAGTGGATGGAAACCTTGACTGTGCAGCATCATTCACTCATAACTGCCACATCATGTTGTAGTCATTGTACTGACGATAAGGAAGGAGTCCATTCATGAAAGTGGCTATTAAAAGCTATCTGGTGTTGCATGTAGTGAATTTACAACTTGGGTGAAGTTCATGCCGTAACAAAACACTTCCACTGCGCAAGTTAAAACAAAAAAAAAAAAAACTCTTCATGCATATGGCCATAAAATGAAAGATCTACCTGTAAAGGAAATGTGAATATAGCATTCAGTGTCGAGGCCACTCAGGCAGAGTGACAGGCACTTCTTCTGCATCCACATCCTGCCCTCCTTGTTTACTGCGGACGCTCTCCTTTGCATTGGTTACAATACCTTGATGTCACACGTCGATTGTCAGCAGTTAGAGAGACGTGCACAGTGCCCTGATTTGCATACAATTAGGATTGACCTGCTGCCCCTGGGACCGGACGGAGCGAGGGATGGATGGAGTGCTGCAGAGGGAGGCAGAGGGAGGGAACAGCAGCCTGACACAGTGGCTTCTGTTTCTGCTGACACGTGCAGGACAGTGGTGGGGTCTCAGAGGGCACCGCGGGCCAAGGTGTGCCAAACCTGTATTGAAGTCTGGGAGAGGTGTCTCGGCCGCACTGACAGACACCGCTATGAAGGCTTAATGACCGTCACAGCTGGGGAAAAGGTGTAGAAACGTGTGCGTGTGTATTTGTATTGCTGTGCAAAGTAGTTTGAGTGCATGTTCAGAGAGTTCTTACAGAAATTTAGGCCTTTTTAACAACAGCACATTGTTTGGCAAAAATAGTTTCCTGCCTTATTCCCTATCTGGAACATATTCTTTTCTTGCAGTGTGGCTCTGTGCATGGCAGTGCTGGTGTGTTGGTCAGTCCACTTTGGTCCAGACTGAAATATCTCTGCAACTATTTGATGGTTTGCCATGAAATTTTGTACGAACATTTATGGTGCTCAAAGGATGAATCCTAATAACTTCAGTGATCACCTGACTTTTTCCTCTAGCACCACCATGTGCTTGACATACCTGGTTTTGAGTCAAATGTCTCAGCAAGTTCCATCATTAGATCAAATTAATTTATTTGAGTGCTTTGGTTTATGCAAAATAATGAAATTAACCCAAGCTGGGTTTTTTGTGTTTGAGGCTAATTAGCAAACATTAGCATGTTGTCATGCTAAACTAAGATCAGCACATCAGCATGTTTGCAAAGTACTAGTAGACACCATCTGAAACAGATCCTTAAGATTGAACTCTATCGGCCTTCAAAACAGGTGATCAGTGATGGAGAGCTGTTCCTGTTTTGCAGGCTCTTGTTTTAGCAGCAAGAAATAATTCTGGAAAACTTCCAGAAAAGTCTCAGGAGACACCGAATAATAACTCAGTCACGTCATCAGCATAAAATATTTGAACTTTGCCTTTTTGAACGATGTGTTAAATGGTTCCAGGTGAGTCACAGCAGTAAGGATATGCAGCGCCGACACTGGTTAACTGTCCATGAATTCATATGAGTAGAGCATGCTGAAATATGAAAACGTTCCACTAAAATGAAGCATTGCTTTGGGAAACTGTTGTAATTCTCTTGCTGGCCTCTCAATGACCTCACATGCCTGTGCTTTAATGGAGATTTATATATTTGAATATTTGACCTTTCTATTATCTCCTGGTGAGATCCGTTGTATTCCCACTCCTCTCACACCTCTATGCCCGGACCAGTTACCTCTGCAGCTGCAACGGTGAAGCCTTAATCAGAGGTGCGTATCAATAGTATTGAACCTAGAAATCCCCTTGTGTCCCGTGGCGTTTGTTCTGATGCATTGATGTACTATTGACGGAAACAGGACGGCCAACGGTGACAAATTAAAATGTCAGCCGTGGCAAAGGTGAGCCTCGCCTCTCCTCGCTGCGTCCTTAAGGTGGGGTGACAGGCCATCGGCTGAACGATTCCTGATAAAATGCTGACACCTCACTCACACACACACATACACATACACACACCAACAAGGACACTGGTGACAAGGAGAGTTGCGTATTAAAAGGAAGTGAGTCAGGTTAGAGGACAAGTTGGTGTGGGGGGGTAGACTGTGACATAATGGTTTAATAATAGGATTCTGGTTAGTGATTTTGGTTATGATCGAGCTGCAACTGTTAGTGTCACTATTTTTTAAAAGCTGCTCCTGATTCACATATTACAGCACAAATTACAGATCAGTTATTTAACCACTTTCCTAAATCTCAGTGAAATATGATTATAGAGTACTGATGAACACTGCAATTACACAAATGAGAGCTTTTTCCCAGAATCAGACAAATTATAATGTTTGTGTGTCATTTAGCATGAGTAGGCTTGATGCACATTGATTTCATGCAGCGTGTTTGGAGGAGTGAGATGAAATGAAGACAGAGTGACGGAGGACACGAATGCTAGGCATGCTGTCAACATTTGGCCATCATCAGGCCTGTGCATCTGCTCCCACCCATCTACCCACACGCACACAACACAAAGATAGAGTATATGATAACTGCAAAAAATAAATCACTGATCAGGCTTTGCAAGAACGCGTCGTCTCTCTTCTGACTCTCTTTTGACTATTTTGACAGTTGATCTGGATGTAATTGTGGCTACTTATAAATGTGCTCCTCCGCATGTTAATCTGTCAGTGTCATTCTCCTGATGTTCCAGCTGTTCTCTGGTTGTAATGGCGCTGCGTTGTTGACAAGCACAACTCTGACAGCCAACTGTCCAACCGGCCCAGGACGGCTATGGTAGCCCGGCCTCCAGAGAACCCTCATCGGCCAGCCAGGGTCAAGGACTGTCACTGATTGACAGCTCTGTTTAAGTTAGATCTACATTAAGTCATTGCGTTTACATGACATGCATTCTAACTTCCAGGGATTAACGAGTGCCTCAGCTGTAGGGGTGTCTGGTTTCTCAGGCCAGAAGGCTTCTCTGATATCCTGCTGTTGTAAGTAATGGATGGAGGGAGTGGTACTGTTGGTATCAGGTTTGTTTTATTCATGTTCTCTGTTGCAATATTAAGCCTGCTATCGAGCCATCCTTGACTGACCTGTACTAACAGGAGCCTCTGCAGTATGAACAGACCACCTCCTCGCCTCGCTTCTGCGTAGCCCAGATTCAGCCTGATCAACATGAGC
The DNA here is from genome assembly GCA_037833715.1 of Toxotes lorentzi. Taxonomy (NCBI): domain Eukaryota; kingdom Metazoa; phylum Chordata; class Actinopteri; family Toxotidae; genus Toxotes; species Toxotes lorentzi. The sequence continues at coordinate 14,856,414 of JBBMJY010000008.1, read as the reverse complement.
TGTAGTCTAATTTATGCATCAGCATGCAATTTACAGAACAACTATTAGCATAGCATCTGTCATCACAGTCCTATACATCATGAGAAAAATGGCTTTATGTAAGGATAAATCTGCGTCATCCTGCCTGTAACTTGTGCATTAACACAGATATAAAACTGCTCTGCAAACGGCAACGTGATGTGGTGCTTAAGCATTAACAAATAAAAATATGGGCAGTAAAAGGCAAACAGGTCAGCTCCTCCTGCGCCCCAACGGCCACTCCGGTCCCCTCACTCACTCTCCGATAGACAAACAACTCTGAGGTTGTTCCGTCCTCTGCTGAGAGTGCCCTGTCATTGAAAGTTTGGCATCGTCCATGTGAATCAATAAAATAAATATCTTACTATCATGGTTTAGTAAAACCCTCCTTACTGTGTGGACATGTTATTTTACAGTATGTGAAACACTGAAATACTTGGGTTCCAGTCCACAATGCACAGGTGGTGGGCCCGTTTGGCCACATGTTTCTCATATAATATTATATGAGTATTTGTCATGTTTTGTTTGTTTGTTTGTTTTTGTGTCTTTTGGCACAAATTATGTAATTATCTTAGTGTGTCAAAATAAAAAAGACTTGATTTTATGAACTGGGACCTTCACAATACCAACAGATTCTGTATCAATGAGAGAATGTGTAGAGACAGTCAACAGTTCCGTGGCTCATTTTAGACAGAAGTCACAGCTGTGACAGGGACACCGGTCACGTCTATTTCTGTCACTGTTCTTTGCTCAGTGTCAGTCTTTCTCCATGTGACATATGGACACCGCACAAGTCCATGAGTAATTTTTTCAGCAGATAGTTTACGCTGTATATTTTTTTGCAGTAACGTTTGTGTAACAGTACGTCATTTTAGCATTTCATAGTGGTGATCAGTGTATTCAAACACTCACACACACAATGCTGTACTGTTTCTCTGGTAAGCTTCTCCATTCTCATGATGATTTATTTATTTTTTATGAAGAGACAAACAAAAAGATTTAACTGAACGTGGACAAAACAACAGCCTGTCAAGTCTTTGTTAAAAGAAAAAGAAGTAAATTTCGAATTTCACTACTTGAAGCTGCTTTGAATGTTTGAAGCTGCCGATAGTTTGACAACTTACCACATGTGCTGCTGTAAATGTGTCAGTCCCAGATTAGTAATTTCATCTATAATGAGAATATATATTTAAGTAAAATACTAAATACTCAAACTTGCATTAACTGATTTTTCTGATCCTTTGCACATAGTGCACAGTAGATTTTTAGAGCTTTTTTAGCTTTAAATGACTACCTGCACCTGGAAACAACACTAATGAGAACAGTGAGGCTGAACCTAAACAGTTACTGTCGTGGGCCACAAAACTAAAACTATGTGCTGAAAGATGCTCAAATGCTCCATAGAGCAGAGGAGTGCTGCAGAGTCCGGCTGTTGCCTAATTATCTGTGTGCTCTGAGTGACCTCTGTCACATCCCTGTGTGCAAGTAACGCGATCCATTGTTCATATAAAAGTATTAGATTATAGCAGCAATAACAAATTTAGGGGACACGTCAGCCACGAATCCCAAAGAGCAATGTGGAAATGAGTCGAGCTTGAAATCTGCCTCCTGCCTCACTAATTGTTCTGGCAAACATTGAACAATTTTAGATATTTAAATTGCTTCAGTTCTGAGTTTTGGATCATTTCAGAATCAGTGTGACTTTGGTGGACCTCTGAATTCCCATCTCTGTGCAGTGCTTGTAATGGCTGATGAGATTTTGTGCCCTTCTACGTGTCAAACAAAGGAAAAAAAACTTTGTCCGGAACTAAAGTAAAACATTGAACTAGCTGGCCGAAAATAACTGTATGGTACTGTTAAATTATTCTGTGTTGGGTAATATTGATGTTATTGTTAAATATATATATATATATATCACCTGAGTTTGTATGCTATATTGCTGCCCCTCTCAATTGTTCTTGGAGATATGAAGATTAGCACTAAATAATGGAGACCTAAATGGTGAGCTACACAGAATTATACTCGCAAACATTCACACTAAATAATTTGCAGTGAAGTTGGTCGCCAGCGCTTAGTCAAAGACCATCTCCTTCATGTTACAGCAAAGTCTACTCTCAGCCTTGTTACAGAGTCGTTCCTCCCTTATTTCCCTTCATCTCCATCATTTCTCATCTATTACCGTCTTTCTCTCTCACTTTCCTCTCTGCCTCGTCTTCATTATCCCCCCTCCCTCCCCCGCCGGTTCTCCCTCTCATCTGCATCTTTTGCTCTCTACCTACGTTTCCTCGCTGCCTTCCCGGTGGTGGAGCCACGGCCCAGACCTAGTGGTCGTGGGGTTCCAGATGGTCTGACTGGCAGAAGGTTCAGAACTGACCCTTCGGCAGCTGATCCTGTCCTACCTCAAGCCCCAGGGGGTCCGAGAGGGAACACGTATCTCAAGCAAGATGAGAGGCAGAGGACAGGAGAGGGACCCGAGGCTGGGGGCAGAATTGTGTAACAGCCGAACCTGTCATTTACCGCATCTCATCCTCAAACAGTCTGAGGCGTTTTCTTTGAAAGTGCCTGCACTTCAGAGTTGTTTGAAGCCCAAGCACACGCACTTCACACTATCACTCAAGCGCCGTGTAACAAAAAAACTGACTTGAATAGTAGAGGAAGGAAGTTGGGATGAGGAAAAAAAATTCAGACAGATCATATTACAGATAGAAATGTGAGAGAAAATCCAAGACAATGAGGGAGGGAGAAGGGAGAGGAGGACTCAGCGAGGCATGGATGACAGCTTGCGACGCCACATTAGTCACTGTGCAAGAAGACAGAGGTGTCTACACGGCCTCTTTAGCACTGTCTCCTCTAATGGCTGAGTGTGTTTGAGGAGGTTCGGTGCCTGCAGCCTACGGTGCGTCCCGCCAGTGCTGCCTGTGTTCAGACGGCGGCTGCAGCAGTGTTGATGGAAACACACGGGGTGGGTGGGGGGGTGGGCGGGGGTAGCAGGGCAGTGCTAATTGGGACAGAAGATCGGGGTCAGGAATAAAAGGAGTAGAGGAGAAACAGGGAGTCCTCAAGCCCTCCGGTGGCTCACTCTGCTTAATGATGCATCCCTCTCGTAATTAGCAGACGGTAATTAACGCTCGGATCACCTGGGTCTCTGTGGGTCACATTCTCCCTCTCCCCCTCTCTGTCTCTCTCCCTCTATCTCTCCGCCACTCCACATCCACGCCTCACTACAAACAAGCGCCAGTCACATCCCTGCGGTCCAGCTCCGCGGACCTCCCAGCAGCCCCTGTGGCCCAGACTTAGCTAATAAAAGCATTCCTTCCATATGGGACACACATTTTATGGATTTATCTATGGCTCTGTCTAAACCAGCTTGTGTTTATTTTCTTGTGTATGTGTTTGTCTGTTTGTCGCTGCTCTGCTGCATGTGTGTGTGCGCGCTAAGCGAGTTTATATGGGAGGCCGCCAGTGTTTTGTACACACGGTCTGTCAGGCTGTGTTAGAGCGGGCCTCACCTCCAGGCTGGTTTAAATATTAAGACTGAGTGGTGGCTCAACATGCATATTTTAATGCAGCCCTTGTGTGGATGCAAGAAGTGGCACATTACTGGTTATTCAACACAACAAAACTTCACGCTCGGACTCGACTGTTGTGGCCTGAACGGGTCGGATCGCCTGCACCTACCTGATCTTAATGAGCCAAAGACGCCGCGCGTCACGGAAGCAGGCTCTCACACACATAAAAACACACATTTGGTCGCGCACAAAAACGCATGCAAAGAAAAATACACACAGATGGTGGCGCAAGACACAATATGCTTTTGCTGGCTTGCTCCACGACCGTTAATAAAACATCGAGTTGGTGAGACATTCATTCAGACAAACCCATCTCCAAACAAGGCTTTGTGCTTAATAATACAGATATGAATTTATCCACATCTCCCCTCTTCTATTTCTCCACTTGTGTGCCCTGGGATTGGGTCATGTCGAGTTTTGCCCTCCCCCCGGGGTGGCGACGGCTCTCGGGATGTTCACTTTCTTATTAATTGAATTTTAAAGTGACCTTGCAGTGATATTGATCTGCATTTGATGAAGCACACACGTACACACACACACACACACACACACACACACACACACACACACACACACACACACACACACACACACA
>JBBMJY010000008.1:14841076-14852132 GCA_037833715.1 Toxotes lorentzi | reverse complement strand
ACACACACACACACACACACACACACACACACACACACACACACACACACACACACACACACACACACACGCAGGCACTCGCGCGCGCGCGCGCTCAGAGGGAGAGAGACAGAGAGACAGACGCATCCATCCTGCCTTAAGCATCCTTCACAAGCTCAAGGTTAGCGTAGAAGCAAAGTAAGCAGCGAGTTAGAGTGCTTCGTCGTGTAGAATATTTGTCAGAGTTCTGTGATGGCTGAAGTTTGGGAGTTGTGCTGAGCCGTGCAATAAAGGGCGGGAGGGGCCAGCAGAAGAAACAAGGAGTAGAAGGTGGAGGAAGGGGAAAATGGAGAGTAAGAGTGAGAGAAGGAAGGGAGGGTTGGAGGGGCGGGGTGTGCGTGTCCAAAGTGCTCGGGAAAGTAAATGTTATGGTTGTGGTGGGGGGTAAAGAGGATAAAGAGGGGGAAGAGAAAGCAGAGGGTGTTATTGTGTTACTGGATTTTAAAGTAAGTGAGGAGGAAGCAAGCGCAGGGTACAGCCAGGTGTGAGGGAGAGAAAGACTTCTCTGACCTATTTTACAGAGTGTGACTGCTGCTTGGCCGCAGCTTCACCACCAGCGGCTCCCTCTTCTGGTGCACAGTCAGCAATACACCCAGAAACTAGCTCCAGCAAGTGTTTCCATTCCTCCTAATTTGCAATGAAAGTCCGCTTTTTACAGACTGCGTGCGTCTGAATACGTTCATCCTCGCTTGTTAATAACAGCTGTCAGAGTGGGCTTTGATTTTCCACACCAAAGCAGACAAAAGCTGTTGATGACTGTGACTCCAGGAAATGGTCCAGAGATACAAATGTCTCTTATCCGTGGCAAAGATCTCACATTTTCCTCAAAGAAAAGCATTTATTGTTGCACCCTCAGAGTCTTGATTCTGATGGATTACATTTGAAAACATATGGGATTAGTGTGTGGCATGTAGCAGTGTCATACCCACACGTATGAGAGTGATCAGGCAAGTGTGTGTGTCTGTGTGTGGGTGTGTACTCACATGGCCATATGGGAGTGTGAGGGTGTGAAGGGAGAAACAGTGGAAAAGACATAAATTCAGTTTCTGTCTCTTTAGGTCATCTTTCAAATTCCCTTCTTTCTTTACATTTGTCTCTTGTTTCAAGTGGAACTCTGTCCAGTCATCTCTTGTTTCCACTTTAATCAGGGAGACAGAAATATGTCAGGCTGCCAGTGAAAAAATGTGCACAAGCATGCTCAACCAGATCAGACCTTTGGAAGCAAAAACCCATTTTTTCCCCTTTTTTTTAATACATGAGAGAGTTTTACTCAATGCAGCAACGCTTTGTTTAGCTTTCTAAAACATGCTGACAGTCATCATGTGCTATCAGTCAGGCCAGACATGGGAGCTGGGTTAAACACAGTGAATCAGAGATCTGAGCTTTTAGCTTGGTGGCGTTTACAGAGAAAGAAGGATGTTAAACAGCCCCAAACATTTTCTGGCATTTATCACGAACATTGACACTGATTGTCTGCTTAACTGGTACATGCAGGGGTTAATAGCAATTGATTGGTCGCTGTTAATCACCGCGGTTTGTGATTACCTGGCAGGGTCGTATTGATTGCTCATTGATCAGTGCATCTCCGCCACATCTACCACTGTGTCTGTGAGCTCACTGTCATTTAGCGCTTTGCTGGTGCAATATTGTCGTTATTACACCCCAGGCGTCGGTCTTGCTCAATGACTCTCTGGTGGCAAATGTCTGCTGCATTACAGAAGCACCAGTTGGTCGGCCAAATTTTGATTTACATGGACACAGAGTGGAAAACCAAGCTGGAGATAATGTATCTGAGTTAGGCTGCACCTCCGTCTGTGGCCTTCAGGCTCCCCTCTGACAGCTTGTTGTGGTTAAATGGTCACTTCCTCAGGTCTATGGTCAAGTGAAGTGAGAGCATGGTGTGAATTAAGAACGTTTACCCTCTCTGTCTCCATCTCATTCATTTCTGTACCTTGGTGTTCCTGGATCCAGCCTCCATTAAAAGCCTTGTCTAAAGTAATGAGTTTAAAGTCAGGGTACCTGTCCCAGGGAGGGAACAGACACAGAGGCACTGTGTTTCTGTGGTTCTCTCACCTCATGTGAGTTTGTCACTGCACATCCAGGATTTTGACAATAATTGCTTGTATTTGTGTGTCTGCATGTTTGTGTGCTAAGGCTTTGAGGTATGCTTTGACAGCTGTGAATTTAATAAGCAAACGTTAAAGGTAGGGTGGTGGTGGATGGGGGTTGGGGGGATATTCACAGGGCTGTGCTTATGAAATATGAATGACTGTTTCTGCATCTTCTTCAGCGGGTTTGATATCGTCTCTGGTTTGTAATTCCCCTGTTCTGCTCAGAGCAGGATGCACAGTCCAGCAGCCTTGTGAGGGGGGATGTTGTACTGTACATAGATATCTCTCCTCAACTTGTCAAACGGAGCTGCACAGCGTTTTAATAAGCTGTGTCATATCTTATCTTAAAGCGATATTTCTCTTCGGTGGAAGATTTTTACATTTTAGAATGCAAACCACATTATGGCTGCATGAACGGTCAGTTGCCAGTACTGACAGACTGAGCTCTTTACTCTGTCTCAGTTTAAAAGTTTGTATTAAAGTAGCAAATTACCTACAAACTAAAGCAAAGTAAATCAGATGATGAGAATGTGCTTCACGTTGTAGCACAACTTTCTTAAAGTTTAGATTGGTTAATAATCAATTAAAAGTTTCTCTGATAAACCAGAAATAATATTCATAACTTACTACTTTAGGAAGTAAAAAAAAGAAATGTTGAAATATATCCACTGAATACATTAAAGATCACTTGGAGCTTTACTTTATGATCAGGTTATGCAACAGATTTTGAGAAAAGAGGAAAGTCTGGGAAATAGTCTTCAAAGTTGTGTTAACAAATGGCATCTAATGACTAATTCTGTGTGATATACCTTTGATTTGTCCTTGGGATTCCTGGTGTCATCTGGATCAGCCAAACTACAGTAGGTACAACATAATAATAATCCGTTTCAAACCCCTTTTTGGCATACTTGTAATCATGCAGCACAAAGTGGTAATAAAGTCTGGGGTCTTGCAATAGATGGATTTAGGAAAGAACTGATGCAGCAGAGGTTGAGATATAAATCACACCCTCGTTCACTCATTCACTCATTCACTACTCCCCATTCAATAAATAAATGGATTTTGCACAGTTTTAAATCATAATCATTTTTGCACCACCAATGAGTCAACAGTAGTTTTTGCATCTTTTTACACTGTAGCATTACATGATATTTTTAGCATTAGGAGAAAGTTTTGCTGTTCCCTTGTGGAAACTTCTCAGGTCACTATATAAAGCATAAATATTACATTCACAACTCAGAAACACAGTTTAAATGTTTGCAGGGAAATGTAATATATTATATAGTAGAGTCTTCAAAAATGTTGAATCCTACATTTCTCATAATGCAACAGAACAGCATCTTTTCATTAGGCCTTTTCTACCCTCTATTAAAAAATTTGTACTCTTTCCGATGACGTCATCAGGGTTTTATTCTCTCACACTTGATGAAACTTCTCCAAAACCAAAGAAAACTTTGTTTTTTGTTTGTTCCCCCCAAGACATTAATGTGTAAAATGACTGGAATTCCCCTTCAAGTATTACTCCCGGTCAGGCTGGATGCATTTGGTTATAAAACATGAAACATTTCAGGTTTCACTGGGAAAGCAATATTTAACATCAGCGTTTGCTAGATTGTTTTGTGAATCCACCTTTAGATGCAGAATACGTTCCTATAATCTGCTGAGCTTTGTGAGCGCACGATAATCAAGTTTGTAGCTTAAAAAGAACCCAAACTTTAATAAGTTATTTTTTCCTGAATGTGCTTCTAAATGGCACCTTATCTAATATGGATAAGGTTTTAGATTGCAATACTGCAAGGAGATGCCTCTCTCCACACTGAACTGTAATAACTTAATGTAACCTGCTCTTTTTGTCTTTCTCTCTTTAAACCCAGCCACTGCCCTATCTACTGCTGTTCAGTTTGGTATAATTTCTTCAGATAATACGTTTTAGTTGTGCTGTGCATACTGAAGACAACAACAACAACAACAGTCATGCCTCATGTCTCACTGTCCTGCTAACAGTTTCTTTCTATTCAATAAAATCTTCTATTGACTGAATATTTATTCAGAAGTTTAGAAATATGCCTAAAGAAGCCTCTGTCTGTCTTTTTTTTTCAGTAGTGCTGGGAAAATACAGACAAACAGAAACATTAATACAAGAAAACTTTAGTTGAAAATACTTTCAGGATGCTCTGCAGTTCAAACTGAGTGTGCAAACCACAGAGGTAAACCAGTCTTTCACAGCTCAGAATACAATTTAGGGACTGATGTATGAACCAGTCTTGAGAGAAACAACAAGCAGTAACACATCAAACAGTGATGAGATAGATTTTAATAACAGTTCCATCCCATGGAGTAAGCTTCAGTGTTGGCAAGGAAGAAGTAACAAAGATTTCAAACCAAAAGATCTACAACCCAGTCCAGTTGCTGTCGATTCAACTCTTCTTGGATGTCGGTCATATTGTTTATCTGTAAGCTAATAAAATATCTCGTCATTAAAATTCTGCTTGATTTAGCCGGAGGCCCGAAAACCAAGTACATCTCAACCATCCATGGAACGTGCTGAGTTTCAGAAGCTTTGGCTTTGCTTACAAGTGATCGCATTAAAACAAATTTTGATACGATTTACAGCTCAGAATAGCAATGTATCATGAAAGGCTTTGTCAGACACATACTGGCACAGTAACACTGAGGTGGGCCTGTGGTTTGAACTAAGTAAGAACCCAGAGTCCATCTTTAAACACACCACATAAGTGAATAAAGGCAAACAAGGTCATGAGACAATTAACTTTCTTTGTTTTCCTCATCTGTTCTCCCATTTCTAATGTTTATTAATTCCACCCCCTCAACCTTAAGATTAGATTCCTTTCGTCCCAGAAGAGTGTCACTCCCCTCCCTCACACTAAAAGGGTGATGAAATGCGAAAGAAAGGGATAAAGAAAAAGAAACCAGCCTCTGTTTCTACACATCACTGTGCAGAGAGAGAAACCTTCCCTCATCTGTTCTCCCAGGTCTTTACAGGTCTCCGTAGTGTTCAGTTTAACCCCTCCATCCCTCTTCTTCAACCCTAATTACACACACTCAGACACACGCACAAAATTGTTGGTTTTTCCAAAGTTGTGTGGACACTCAGTGACACAATGCATTCCCTAGCCTCTGTGCCTAACCTTAACCATCACAAATAAATGTCTAACACTAACCTAAAACTTGTTCTAACCTGAACCTTGAAGCCTCGAACAGCTTTGAAGTTATTGGTTGGTTTCAAACCAGAAGTTGTCCACACAACCACAGAAATACATGTCAACACACACACATCTTTTACTAGCCCCACAGTAGCAGAGAACTGGTTGCGTGCATGCTAGGCTCAATTAGATGAGACTAGTGGGGTTACAGGCACATTCAACAGCTCTCATTAGCAGTCTCACACCGATAATGTGGAGATGAAAAGACACTGCACCCCTGTGTGTGCTGTGCTGTTTTCTGTGAGCTTACAATATGCATTACTGCACTGCTGAAGCCTTGAGAGACGCACAGCAGTGCTTATGGCATTGTCTCTTGTCCAGCCAGGGGAGAACACTTTTGTTTCCTTTAGAACAGTGCATGACTGGCAACAGGGATGAGTAGCTAAATTAATGTATATCGTGTCAGTCAGTATGAACGATTATTGTCTTGCTATCAACCAATCTACATATTCTTTCAACAAAAATTTCATTTGACCTTTTACACGTCTCTTGAGATCAAAATCTTGTCTTTGAGAGAGCTCTGGATAAATAAAGTTGAGAGACTGCAGCTCACGATTATTTTCTCAATAAATCAGTTAATTGTTTTGTTTATAAAAAGTCAGAAAATTGTTTAAAATTCCAAGGTGACATTCAAATATATTATCCTGTCTGACAAACAATCCAAAACCTAAAGATGCTCAGTTTACTGTCACATAAGACAAAGAAAAGCAGCAAATCCTCACAACTGAGATGCTGCAGCAAGGGAATGTTCAGCTTTTCTAACAATAGCAAATCAACTAACTTATTTATTGCCTAATTGTTTCAGCGATAAAAAGTTGCTCCCACACTCCAAATCCAAAACATGGGTGCAACATATTTTTATAACAATTTATTTTTATTTATTTATTTTTTTCATTTTTACATTTTTTTTAAAGCAACTTCAAAGACTCAGTGACTTTTCTCCTGCCATGTAGAGGGCACACATCATGCCACCAGTCACATGCGTGACTTAAATTAAACAAGCCTTTGGTGAGACAGAAAGGAGTCCACTGACGCTGACACACAACACAGATGTGGCGTTAGAACCCCTCCATACAAAATACCCCACTTCAGTAAAACGCACACACACACACACACACACACACACACACACACACACACACACACAAAAAGGCTTAATTAAAACTTTCAGAAAGACAGGACATCCCAGTGGCTCGCTGCTTTCGAGCACATAGGTGGTCATAACATAAACATATATGATCATCACATTAACCAGGAGAGTTGTTTCTATGTTACATTGAGGGCAACCAGAACCACCAGCCACATCTTGCCGCAGCACAGTGCCACCTATAAGTCTAAGTCTTCTCACTGGTAGCAGGGCAGGTAGATGCAGTGGAATACAATATGGTGTGCCCTCTTAAACATGGTGCTTTCTTTCCTTACTTTCTTTGGACAGTTTATTTTGCTCTCCTTGGAGAGTTAGCAGAGAAGTGCTAAAAGCCACTGTGGTGTTGACAACCCGCAATGGTAGAGAGCAACCGTCCGTAATAACTAGCTGGTGAGATTTTTTAATATGTGGTTAGAATTCTGTGCAGGAGTATGTATGTTTAAAAGTGTGTGTATTTTTATACCTGAGCAACACAACTGCACATGCATTTGTGTATTGAATATGTTTATAGTGTAATTTAGCATGTTTTTTTATGAAACCATACAATGCCAGAATGGACAAATGGACTGAAAAAAAAAGCAATCTAGAAATTTCATAATCTCAGACAGAGTTTTTGTAAGCAATGCTATAATGAATGGCACAGCTCGAGTGTGTTTTATATTTTGGGTCCCTTTCAAAGCCTTCTGTGGATGTGGGTGGAAGGCGCTTGATCTTCCCTTGTTCATATTAAATAAGTCAGATTCCAGCCCCCACCTCAAAAACCTATACTCACATTTACACTGGGGCTTATTGGATGTGAATATGAGCCTGTGTTTAGCTTTCCTTTCAGCTCAGGCCAGTGAGTTGGAGTCCTTTTGAACAGGCAGTAACATGAGGCAACTATGACAGGCAGGACGACCCTTGATCACTGTTAATTATCTAAGTGGATGTGAGGCCCCCAAACCACTAGAGCGATGCAGCTAGTGCTCTTCATCAGGGAGGGTCTGTGCATGCGTGCTTTCAAACCAGCGTGCGACACCGAGTGGGCGCACTTGTGTATTTGTGTGCATCTGTGTGTTACCGTCATGTTCACAGGAAGGCGATCATGTTCTTCATCGTCACTCAAAAACAAAGCAGAGTTTGTCCAACTTGTCAAACACAAAAGCACACTCAGGAGCTCCTGAGTAGCATGTCTTTAATGAAGCAGAAGCCATCTATGATTTATGAAGGAATTTTCAAACCCAACTACAATGGACTGTCATTACACTTGAATTCAAAATGGTTGCATCATCTCTTTAGGAAATGATCTGTACTTGGATTATGGAGATGATGCGCTGAATTCCCCGGTGCTTAAAAGTAAAGAACAGGAGGAGTGCAGTATCCGTTTCATACATGTTCAGAGCCATTAATAAACTTTTAGATCTTATGACTTGAAAAGGAAGGAAACTTAAAAGATATTTGACATTTTTCAAAAAAAAAAGAAAAGGTTCCAAGTCCCTCACATCGACTATAAAAGTGTCCTCAGTCCGGTGCACATTTACATAATGAGTCAATGTTGGGTGTTAGTGAGTCATGACAGTCCAGTCAGTGTAGTGCCCACTGAAAAGCCAGAGATTAGAACATAGATGGTCAAAGTGCCCTTGGAAGTATCGACTGGCTTACAACATATCACTGATAGACAGTAGACGTAATCCCAGTAACTTAAGAAGTAATGGCCTGTTTTGCACATGAAAACAGCAACCTGTGGGCGGTTTCATCAGTAGTATAAATATAACAATTGCCTTGTGTAATAGATTTGTTTTTGTCTACGCTTTGTGCCTTAATTTGTGGATAAAACACCTGGTTTGTGTATTTGCTTTGTGATTGCTGTCTTACAGTGGTGTCCCTGCAACATGATATCAGATGACAAGATCGTTGTTGGATAGGTCACTTTAAAAAAGTAATCAGTTGTGCATTAAATGTTACTTATTGAGAAACTTCACTAATTGCTCTTAGCTTTTTGTAGAGTACCAGTTAACCAGTTTTTCTCCTTGTTTTTCCTCCTTGTCTTAAAAAAGTAAAAATAAAATCTTGCTTTCTTTCTGTCAGCCTTAAACCAAATAACAGCCATTTAACAAGTGGGATCTTGTTGTCAGTTTTCCTAAGCAGATACGTCCTTGCATTAGTTGTCAGCCCACAGAGAAATAACTTCTGAGTGCCTTTACATTTATTCCCCTAAGATGTACTGAGAAGAGACTAGAGTAAACAGAAATGCTCTGTGACAACTTACATCTGCACCCAGGATGCTGAAGGAAGTTGTGAAAAGACTATGGCTAAGGGAAATTTACATCATGCCCATGGACTTTCCATCTGTCATTCTTTGGGGAAGGAGGGAGCTAACTATGCCATAGGCCTGGAGGGTTAGTTACAGCAGTGCTGAGATCCTCCTTCTCCTCACAAAACCACCACACTTGTTGTAAAATGAAATAAAAAAAATCTAAACAACAAAGTTCTGGGGATTAGGATTCCTGTTTCCCCTCATGGTTTCCTTTAAAATGTTGCCCGGAAGATTCCTGTCCATTTCTGCAGGTCATGGTTATTGCTCTGACTGAGCGTAAGTATTATAGCATGTGTGTGTAATCTCACCATTGTGCAGATTAATGTTTGCCAGCTTCATTGTGTGTGGAAAGAAGGAGAAAGCAAGTGAGAGATAGAGGGAGAGAGATGCAGGGGGAGCAGAGAAAACAACACTATCAAAGGAGGGCTTCAAAGACTATCAGCTACGTCTCCTGGGTAATTTGCAATCCTGCATTCTTTCGACTTCAAAGGGCCGCTGTGTGTTGGAATACTGCAAGTGGGAGAGTGAAGGGGGGAGATGAGGGGATGGAGAAGGGGGAGAATCTGATTTCTCTAATAAATGCTGACACCAGGCCTGTTTGATATTAGATTCAGGGAACAGTTTGATTTGTTATCGCCTTTGAAACTCTTCGGACGTCCTTCAGAGAGGCAGGCTGACTACCACCACATCCCAAGTGCAAGAGAGGAGAGCAGAGAGCGCCAGGCTGCTAGGACAATTGTCCAGCTATAAAGATGACCATTAAGGAGCTATTGATTAGGAGCCTCTCTGTCTGACTCTCTGTCTGTCTCTTTGTTGAGACTCATCCTGTACACACCTTAACACACTATCAACGAGTCAGTGCACCCAAAAAACATTTTAAGCAGCCAGTAAGTCAGTTTGATTAGAGTGTACTAAAGCAGAGTGGTTAGATAGAGTGTGACTCAACAGTTTTTGTTCAGGTCTATCACAGTTAAGACCACTGCTTCAAAGACATGTATCAGTGCACTTGTATTAAGGATGAAACTATGAGGGCCAAAATCGTCCTTGCAATTTGCAAAATCTGCTTAAAATAAGAAATTTTCAGTGGCCTCTGGAGAATTTTCTGACCATGCAGAACTTAGTGAACAGCAGCAGGGAGGAATATTTTGATATCTGTCACCACGGGCGCCATGTCAAGAACAAAGCTGGGAGTAGCATGAAAATGTTTGTTAAACGTTTGTTAGGGAGGACGACAAATGAATTGGACACGAGAGATAGCTGTTTGTTTTCCGCTTCCCACCAACAGTCAGCAGCGTGTTCCTTTAATCCCTTACCACAACCACACCCACAGTAAATTTAGCTTCACCTGACTTACATCAGAGTTTAGATATTTATTTTGACCCATTCCCATGTTTAGTAATAGTAAAGTCCAAGTGGTGCACACGTCACAAGATTCTCTTTAGACTGGTAATCATGCAACATCACACACTGACAGACTTCAAGTTTTTTTCCTTTTTTTTTTTTTGTCCTTGGGCAAAGACCTTCAAGGCAAGTCATCATTGGAATACACACTTGAAGTGGAACATGTGAAGCACATTTGAACATTGTCAACATGCCCCCCGAGGCCAGACAACTTCCTGGTGAGGCTGTGAGCGTAGGATCAGCAGGACATTGTACCTGTTCCCAGCAGGGTGCCCACATGTGATTTCTGACATACTGTTTTTAGCACGTATGGAAGTGTTCCCATCGTATAGTGGTCACTGCTGTATCTTCTATACTTGAATTCACAGAAAAACAACAAAATTCCGATACAGAATTACACCAGAGACAGTGTTAATCTTAGGCGGATATGTATAAATCTGCTTGTACTCCTTCATTAATAAGACTCTCCTGTAGCAGCTCCCATTATATCTGTCTTCATTTTTACTTAGGCCACTAATGTCAAACTACAGTCTGTGCTCTCATGGCTCCCTGCTCTTGAATTTACCAAGGGTAGATGCAGAGCTTTTAAAAGGGCTTTTATGTGGGCAGCTCCATCTGCTTGGACTGAACTACAAAAGAATCTGAATTATTTTAAACACAAATTCACAGACATTTGAAGGAGTGAAACGAGAGAGTGTGAATGTTTTCATTTATAGTTTTTAGTTCTTTGTTGAGAAATGGTGTTATTAATGTTTTAATAATAAAAAGAATAGGGGAGGGGGGGGGGGGGGGGGGGGGGGGGGGGGGGGGGGGGGGGGGGGGGGGGGGGGGGGGGGGG
>JBBMJY010000008.1:14830143-14840633 GCA_037833715.1 Toxotes lorentzi | reverse complement strand
ATTCACAGACATTGGAAGGAGTGAAAAGAGAGGGTGGGAATGTTTTCATTTAGAGTTTTTAGTTTTTTGTTGAGAAATGGTGTTATTAATGTTTGAAGAAGAAAAAAAAGAACCCCCCCCCCCCCCCCGAATATGCAGATGTACATCAAAGTGGATGTAAGCAGAAAACACCTGCAGTGTCATCTTGCCCCACATCCTCAGTGTACACTGACCCAGGGGAGGATCGTGGTGTTTGATTATGCTGAAGGGTAATTGATGTATCATACACCACTGCAGTCTGTATGCATATGAGAGCTTGCATCGCCATTGATCTATTGATGCATGGGATTGTGCAATGAATATGCAAAACTGCAGTGTACAGGCTGCACATGGGAGCTATTGGCCATCGATGACATCATCTCCAAGTCACAGGTGTTTGGTTTCTGCTGTCCAGACAGGACGCTGGAGGTTTGTAAATGAGATGTAATCGGTACATCAGTACTAACACTCTTGTATCTGTGCCAGCTGAAAAACACCCCATCATGCCACCCTCAAATATCTCTCCCCTCCTCGTTGTCCCTGCCAGAGTCCCTCCCCTCTTTTCCGTCTCTCTATCTGCTCATTAGTGCCGGGTTTGGAACAAAGAGCCATCTGGGCACGGCTACCTGCCAGCTCAGGTGGGCCTTTACACAGAAAAGACAGCTTCTCTTCAACATCTGTCTGCCAGGATCAAAGACATTTCTGTTTACCCCTTTAACTCCCCCCCCTCTCGCTTTCTCTCTCCGTCTCTCCTTCCCTCCTTCTTTAACTCTCACTCTCTTATTTCTGCCGCCAAAACGTGCCATACATTAGATAGGGAGCAGACTAAATGCAGCGCCCTCCTCCCTCTTCATGTCTCTCTCCGCCTCTTTGTCACTTCCCGGCTCTTCTCCTAGCCCTCAGGGTGTCATGCATTCTCCCAGACTGCTTTGTTTTCTGTTTTCAGCTTTTTTAGATAATTGTTTCCCTGTATGTATAATGAGAGAGACATGATTTTTTTGGAATTTTTCTGTGCTTTGCATTTCAGCAGTCACTTGACAAAGATATCAGGATTTTTTTTTTGGGGGGGGGGGGGGGGGCCCCTGGTAGCCTTGGGTTTTAGGTGCAAACACATAAAAGAGAAACAAGTTCTTGTGAGTGTTTATTGAAACTTCTTGCAATTTCAGCTAAAAGTGGTGCCGGCATTTTCATAGGTGTTTGCACAAGACATCACAGTGTCCATTAAGATCGATAAACATGCTGAGCTATATGTGTGGACAGGAGGAAAAAAAAGGGTCAGCCAGATTTACAGCTTGTAATCAGATGCAGATGGGTCCCCAGTCCCTCAGTGAGGGCAGCTTATATCATGGAAAGTATTGATGTTTTTCTTTTTCTTTTTTTTTAATGCCATCCACTTTCAGAGAAATGATTCCGGCTGCCGTTGCAGCAGGTATCCCCCTCCGTGGTTATGAGATGGTGTATTCATCTGGCCAGGCCCTGTAGATACAGGGGATCAGGGGAAGTGTTATCCTTTAAGCCAGGTGCTGCTGTTCAACACAGCCGGTTCCTGCTGACTGTAACACTTCCCTGCACGCTTCTGTCTGCTTGTCTGACTATGCTCTCGCAGGCTCATTGTGTGTGTGAAGAGGTTACTCAGGCCCTCTGTCTGAGCTGCGAGTGTGAACAGTATGAATGCGATGAGAGCAGCTGGTCGTTGGAGAGCAGACTTTCCAGAAGTCTCTCCAATATAATGCTGGCGCTTCCGTTGTTGTTTCAAGCCTTTTGCTCAGAACTAATAAAGATTGATCAGTCTTCCGTTCGTGATCAATGGCCACGCTATTTTGGTTATGCCTGTTTGCCAGGATGCATTCTGATCAATGACAAAGCTATTTTTTGTGTCGAGGGCAGGGCCCAGTTTAGTTCAGGCAGGATGAAAGGGAAGGGCTTGGCTGATGGACCGTTCAAGGCCACAGAAGCACCAGCATCTCCTCCCTCCTCTGCCCTGAAGCGTCTCCTATTCTGAAAATGTTGATAGTGAATTCATTTTTGAGAGATATCACATGCTCTTTGTCAGACACATTACCAGCAGGGGCAACAGCATCACTGTCAGACTGCAACTTGCTACCCGCTGTTCTGCCAGTTTATAGAAACACTTTTGGAAACTAGCTAAAGTGTTACATGTGCCCCTTTTCTCCCCCTTTTTCCCCCTCTCTTTCTCTTCCGCCTCTCTCCACCCCTGACCCTTCTCCAGTGGAAGCTTTCTTCTGCATTGACTTTTAACTGGATGGATGGAGGTGGGGGTCACTGTCCATTTTTCTCCAGCATCATGTTCAGCAGGAGACAGCCAACTGGAGCGTAAAACAAGGCTGTAGTCTGCAGGTAGCCACCGGCTGAGCTCACCTGCCTCTAAATTCACTCTGACAGGTGAGATCACAGCCTCATAGTGGGGAATGGCACCCGACAGAGAGGCGAGAAGCATGTGGGTGTAGCAGCTCAACCTTGTAGGACCTACTTCTGCACTGCAGCTTATAGCAACAAGATGGTTAACAGTGAGACATCTCATGGGTTACGGGGCTGGACTGACTTCAATCTATATGTCGAATGGGCCACACAGGCACTATAGTCACAGAGAGTTATATTATTTCAGCAACAGATAACGACTTTCATTAAAGGTGGTATGAACCACACAATACCAGAAGAGACGTGGGAGGCATTTAATGAGTTTGAACCAGATGTTATATTGATGTTGAAATGATGAAGTTAACCTGCTTGTTTTATAGACAAATCTACATTCTTTTTTAAATGATTTACAAATTAAAAACAAGGCATCACACACGAGGTACAAGCTGTTTTTGAGTGTAAATATGATTTTGTCGGTTTAATTTGTACAGAAGGGGTCTTTAATCTTTCATGACCCAGGGGAAGCTGAGGCCTTCTGGTCCTAACAAGATAGGAATTAAGGGTACACTAAAAATAGACTGGATTTTTAGGGTCACAGCTAACATTTGTTTGCCAGCAGGAGTCCTACAGTACTGTGACCAAGTTTCAGCTCATCAGTGGAGCAGAAGAGTCACAGCATCTCTCATCCTAGTTTTATCATCCTCTCTCCTCAGTGATAGCTGAGTGTTTTTCTGTTGAGTGTTTTTATATTTTTATGGGATGGATGTCTGAAATGAAACACGAGTTAAGTCAGAACTGTTCCTTTTAAACTTTGCAGGGGGAAAAACAGTGGCATTCTGCTGTGTGTGTGTGGTTCTGTTTGTCACGTTCTCTGTCGCCAGAGTGTTTTTATTTGTTTCACTCAGGTTCCAAACACACCACAGGGAAACCACACCCCTACATGCACACACACACACACACACACACAAACCTCCCGACGCAAACTTATCCCAGCTCCACCGCTGCAACTCAGCAAATGTGGCGGACAGGGTTTAATTTTCTGGCCCCCCGCCTCAGCCCCAGCCTCATGCATTTTTCATCACCACCATCCTGTTCCCACCCAGCCACTGCCGCTGCACAATGCTATTGATTGGCGATTAAGCCATCAAACTGTTATAAAGAGGTTAATATTTTAAAGCTGTTACGCTTTTTCACCCTCCTCACAATTATGTGTACCCTCTCATACAGTTTCAAGGGTTTTTAAGAGCTTCCGCTCTTATGCCAGGTCAGGTTATGAATGTTTGATGTAATGCAGACGGCAGTGTGTTTTTTGTTTTTATTTCCCCCCACTCCGATACAATGCTTACTCCAGCTCTGAGGTGGTGTGTTCGATCAGCTGACTGTGCCAAAGGTCGAGAAGGAACAGTGTCAGTCAGCAGGGAGATTGGGTAGGGTCCTACTCTGCTAACCCCACATGTGGGATATGTCTAGTTGTTGACCAATTTGCTTATGGTAATTCTAATAGATCTCTGGGGGCTGCGATATTGAGGGTTCAGCGTTAATTGTGACCACTGGGCAAAGAATCTGCAGTCTCATCCTGTTCCAGGGACTGATGAGCATCTTGAGTTATTTATAGGTGTTAATCCAGAGGAAAGACTCCTTTTCCTCCCCTAAAGTAATGCATGTAAATATACTTAACGTCTCTATGATTTTTTCACTGGTTTCCTGCCCTCATCGTGTTTCAGAAGGCAATAAAATTAGTCTAAGTTACTAGATTTAATGGAAATGGTTTTTTAAAAAAGTGCTTTTCTCTGACAGATATTTTTTAAATCTCCTGGTTCTCCACAGCCCCGGGAGAGAAACACAAGAACGTCGACACCAAACATCATGTTCAAAATGTGCTAATTCAAACTCATTTTTAAATGGAGCCGTCATTGTTTAGTTGGTCAGGTTTATATTTGCACTACTAACACTTGGAGCGGAATAAGCTGGAAGTTTCAACCATTCAAGGCAGCCACTGGTTTCTGTTCATTTCAATCGAATCTCATGCCTTTTGAATACAAAAAATTATATTTTCTATAAATATCATTTCCAGACATTGTGTAGTTGCTGGTTCCAATTCTTCTCAACACTACCAGGAATAAAGGTCTGGTGGGAAAATACTGAATCCTTCATGTATTCATTTTTTAGCTGGCCTAAAAGTAGTCAAATTTAAATATATTGTCTGAATATACTGGGATCAGGATATAAAAAACCCCAGTGTCCTCACTGGTAACTACCGCTATGGATACTCGCTTGAGGTAGGAAAACATAAGCAACAACCTAAAATAAAATGCCATGAAAAGAATAATTTTGGAATAATTTTGGTAATTTAATATATTACAGCAGCTACAGTTCAACGGCCCACTCTGAAATCTTGTTTCACCCTGGAGTGTCTTTGAACACACCAGCAGGAAGAGTTTTCAAAACATGGACTGCTAGGCTTTACTTTAGCACAAGATCAGAACACAGTTTGGTTTGCTCTGATAGATCGTGTTTTTTAAACACGTTTCATGGGGCACAACTTTGGATTTTCATAGGGTGGTGAAATTAACTGAACCGTTATGTTTTCCAAAATCAAGCAAAATAGGACTTGAAGTTAGGGAGCGAAACAGGAGTCTTGCAGGGTGACGTGTGAACAAGGGCGAGGGTTGAGAGAGGTGAGAATGGACATGGAATGGATTTATTTTATGAGTGTGTTTGAGGATTCACACCTGCAGGACTTGGGACTAGGCAAGGAGAATCTCAGGGAATCTGGAACAGGGTCGCAGGATACAGCTGAGCATTGAGGGAAAGCAACCCTCCACTGTTGTGGAGACCAGACTCTGTGACTTTCACTTTGACTGCAAGTCAAGGTTGCGCGCTAAGAGGCACAGATTTCACTTATGTGTTCCCGAACTGACACAGCTACTCACTGTCCACAAGCCCAAAACGCATTCAGTTGATATGCCGCTTCTCTGCGCATCAGCCATTTTCCTGCTCCACTTGACAGTTCAGACAAGTGACTCATATAATAAGAGTGGTGCTCTCCATTAGGGCCCGTCAGTTTGTGCTGTTTAAGTCCTTACGGTGCTCTCCTCCAGGGCAGAGCTGGATAACACGCTTGAGCAGTGGCCCAATCACTGTGATCACCTGTGACAAACCGCACCAAGGCCCAATCAATACACTACTCTCCCGAGGGCCGAGGAATTAATGCTGCCCTGCACGCCTGTGTGTGTGTATTTATTGCTGCACACATATATCTCCCAGAAGAACGTATCAAAACTGACAAAAAAAAAAAAAAAATCTGGCCGCTTATGTGATTAGGATAAAAAAAAAAAGAAATTTTTTTTATCTTCCTCACCTGGAAGACAATTCAGAGAGAAAGAAAGAAAAACAGCAAAAATTAAATAAGGAATGGGAAATGAGGATTTGAGTAAAAAGGGAAGAAATCGAGAAAAAAAAGAAATATATTATTAAAATATTGAAAGTTGCAGAAGCACAAATGAAGGCAGTGTGTGGGAGATTCTGTACAGGCAAGGGGGAAGTGCAGAGCTCAGACGGTGACTCCTAAGGGAGAGTATTCACAGCTATATTAATATAACACAGAGGGGGTAGTTAGAGGAGCTTTGTTTGTCTTGGGCTAAATTAACACCCCCTTACCATCATAATAGTCATGTCATTACAGGAGGAGGGTGAAGAGCTTGAGGAGTGTTTATGTCAATGTTTTTCCTCCCACTTAATGAGCTGGGTTTACTCCCTGCAAATAAGTGAGCAGATGAGACTATGGAGTCGTTAGTGAGGTAGAGTTTGGGGTTTCTGTCGCTCTGTCATTCCTTCGGTATAACAGTACATTTTGGACTCACAGCCACAAATACACACACATATATTTACACAGTGTATCTAATATCCAGCTGCTCAGTGTCTTCATTAATCTGTTTTTAAGCTGTTTTTTTTTTCTCTTTTACTTGTCTGCAGCATTTTGTTGCTGCTCTTTGTTCACCTCTTTTCTCTCCGTCTCCTCTTCCTCCACCTCCCTCCTGGCTCATGTCGAACCTCCTGCTGCGGTTGCCTCCAAACACCGTCCACCCACTGCCACTACCCCCATGCCTGCAAGAGTTTGTCCCTCATTATCGGTCCTTACTGCACCCCAACCAACCTTCCCACCCAGCATGGTCTCATAGCTTCAGTACAGTATTGTCTCATTATCTCCGCAGACACCAGAGAGGCAGTGCATTATGGGACATCAGACACTCCCCCTCGGTTAGAGGGCAGGGGGCTACTGACAGAGCTGACACGTGATTAAGACAGGCCAGAGGGTTTATCTGCCCGTATCAGTGCAGATAAACTAGATGCTGAACATTTTTTTTTTCGTCTTCACTGCTGCACCCTCGTTCATATGTTTGTCATGAGCAAACTTCATCTGTTTACTGTTGGTCTAAAATGAGAGAGCAGTGAAAATAAATTTACAAAGGCAACAGTTGTTCAAACTTAAACCCACAATTTCTGAGAAAAATAAATACCAACTGGAGAAGCTTAATATATGTATTTGGAGTTGTTTCGTCTTCGGATGTGCGCAAGTCTCAAGTTACATTAGGTCGAATTGTCTGAAAGGTGTTTTACCAAAAGACAAATGAGGGCAGTTAACAAGAGACAGAAAAAGAAGAAGTAGTTTCTTGATTTGATTTACTTCATAACTCCTGTGAAGTATAGGTGCGTTGTTTTAAAAAGAAAGAAGCTGTATTTGCAAGCACTTTGCTCCCACTTTTCTGTCATTTCTGTTCGCTTCAAAGTTCCAGTCTCTACGGAAGTTGCTGTCCTTCAACATTATATTCACACTGATAAAACATTTCCACACAACGGCCAACCAACCAACTAAAAGCTCCCAAGTTAACATGAGGTAGCGCTGACTTGACCTTGCTTTGATCAAATCTGTGTTGTTAAAAGAAGCCGTGGTTAAAGCAGATTAATGTAAGGAGCGGATTTATCATAAAGCTGATATCTCTTCGGCTTTTGACATCCTCAACACTGAATGAATTCATCAGGCTCATTTCATATTAACAGATGGTGTGGAAGTGACACTAACAAGCAGTGTAACAGTGAGGTGTGCTGGGCAAAAATCTGAAATGAAGTCATCCATTTTATGTAAATCAATTTTCTAATAACCTGTGATTATTGTTTCATTTTTTAAAAAAAGTGGTTTGTTTCAGATCATGTTAACTTGTTTAAATTCTGTCTTCTCCCTCTTCTGTGCCACCTACACTCTGTATCCAAAGAAAATTGTGTAGAAACAGGTTTGTCATAAATAAATCATCACTCTGTCTTCTTGATGTATCAGTTTAAATGCACTTGGCTCTCCATCTCCTCATTGAGTCATCTCTCCAAATTCCTTCTGTCTTCCCGGAGCTCCAAAAAGCAACACGTAACGTCCGTGTAACTGTTGGGCCTGTTTTCTTGGTTTCAGGATGGGGGTGGCGTGGCAGAGGAGCGGGGTTGGCGAGGACACAGCGCTGAGAAGGAGAAGGAGGAAGGAGGGGGGTTGTCTGTCCTAGGAGACAGATGGCGCGGGGGGCTGGTCCATGATGGGCTGGTGCTGGACGGGCTCCATGTGCTGTAGTGGGTAACTGGGGCCCAGGGTGGAACGTAGGCGGCACTCTGATCCTCAGCGCCACAGTATTCCTCAGGCACAGGAGTCCACTTCCCCCGCCCATCTGTTCCTTCCATCGCAGCTATGGCAAACGTTCCTGTACACACTTGCACGCACACTAAAATATACACAGGCGAACATACACATGCGTCCTCATACACATACAAACGTCAGACACTGCCCCCTGCTAATCTGCAGCTTTGGGTTCAGTAACAGTGCACCAGCAGCTCTTCCACCAACATTCCTCCTCCCCATCCTACAAAATTAGCCTCCAGGTTTAGATCCCACCGGCTTCCGCTCCCATTTCATGTCACGCTGACTGTATCTGTTACCGAAATGCTTAAACTCTCCCACTCGACCTTATGTATAATCCTACATAATATTAAACTACACCCACACATACTTGTCGATGACTGCACCTTTGATATAAAGTAATCTCAGCACCAAGAATTTAAGTGCTCCGCTGTCACCTGTGCAGGTTAGAACAGGTACATCCACAGACTCGGAGACAGAAGCCAGAAGGGAAAACAGGAAATAAAAAAAAAAAATGCAAGGCTGTAAACAGAAAAACATGTTCCCATAAAGTCTGTAATGTATGCCGGGGGATGATGTGTTTCTGTGACTGATGCATGTCTCCGGAGAATTTTTTTTCTCAAATAATAAATGTTTTCATAATTAGTCTGGTAATAAACGCGCTAACACATGTGCAGCACCCGGAGCGAAAATGACTTGAATGGGAAGGTGACATCAGAGTCACGGTCAAAAGGCTGTTGTAAAAGGGAGTACAAGGGAGTACAAGATGTTTTTCTCGTTTCGCAAACTGCAATGCTTGTGGATGTTACACAGTGTTTTTATACATTTTTATCTGTGCTGTGAGATGAAAAATGTGCAATGATATTCTAAGCAATGAGTCATTTGTCATTTGTCTTCCTGTGATTCTTCCTATTCCAGATTGCACTGTGTGGACAGCAGGGAAACACCCGTGAACAGGTTGTCACACTATCACAGGTTCAACAAAAACACACAGTCATTTCTAATCATGGTCATGCAATTTGGAGTGGCTTGTATGTCTTTGAGCTGTGGGAGGAAACGGAAGGTTGAAATCTGCACAAAATGGGGGGAGAAAATGCAAACTCCGAACAGAAAGAACAAGAATCCAACTTTAGTTTTGCTGTGAAGTGACACTGCTGTAAGCAGTGGCCTTGTTTTGCACCGCTCTGTCTTCTGTCCACTGTCTTTGCCACCACTTGCTGCTTCTATGCAACCCCACATCTTGTTTTCCTGTCTCCCTCTTGTGTCTTTTCTCCTTTAGGACAAAAGGACACTGAGACATTCAAGTGAAAGTTTTTAAAGTTTTTCCAAACAGCAGCCAGTGTAGCCACAAGTGGCAGTTACATGATAATGGCACATTGATCTTTTTCTTCATTTCACAAGGTTACCTTGAGTCACTTGCTTTTAAGACATCGTCATTAGACGACTTAATTGAGTGGAATGAGACCACAAGCAAGACACAACAAACATGTTTCCTACGGCAACACTGGCTCCTAAAAATTATGTTTCTATACAACTAAACTGCAGTAGCAAATACCTTTTATAGAACGCATAAATGCCACCAGACTTATATGTATTGTATATATTTGGCAAGTTGCAAATACACAAGTCAGTAAAATGTTCACAAACAGGTATTCACAGCACTTGCTTAAGACTTTATACCTTTTTTATATTTTATACCGTTATACCAGACCAAGCGAGGCTGTAGCAGCAAAATCACAGCGAGTATTAAATTGAGCAAAGGTGCATTATATTTCTTACATAAGCTCAACTTTCCATTAGTAAGCTATTTGTTCTTTTAAAAGTTGCATAGTCTCACTATAAGCAGATCAGACAGCAAGACATCATGCATTATTGTTGATAAATGCATTTAAAATGCATGTAAACACAGTCATATACAAGACATGGTATTTGGGAAGAAAACAATTTAAAAGTCATTAAAAATTTCCCCATGATTAAGTAATTTTTTTCTTCTATTTTTTTTTCTTTTTACACATTTAACACATGAACAACGTATATGACATTCCACTGAGCGCCGGGTTTGACGTGCTTTTTTTAGAGAGAGGCCCTTAGCCAGCTGTCTGAATGCCAGTTAGGGAAACATTAGACCTTAAATATTAATGCAGTAATATGGCATTGTTGGAATGCTTACTGAGCTGTGGGCTCCAGGCCTGCTGGGTTATTTGTCACACTCCAGAAAGCTCACAGCAGCCAGAAAAGAAACCTCCATGAAAGGAGGCGAGAGCTTACACAGTGCAGACCGTAGCCTCTTCAGCCGATTTAAAAAAAAAAAAAAAAAAAAAAAAGCACAACCTTTTCTAAATAGTTGCTCTGCCTCTTTTGGTATCATTTGTATATCCCAAGATAAGACAGTAATGCTCTCTTTCTTCTGTTCCTG
>JBBMJY010000008.1:14753277-14821441 GCA_037833715.1 Toxotes lorentzi | reverse complement strand
TGTGTGTGTGTGTGTGTGTGTGTGTGTGTGTGTGTGTGTGTGTGTGTGTGTGTGTGTGTGTGTGTGTGTTTATCTGTCAATCTGTGTTAGCTCTATGATAGACTGGCAACATGTCCAGGGCTTTCCCTGCCTTCTGCAGAGTGTGTACTGGTATAGGAGCCACTTTTCACCATTATTAGCCTGGAAAGAAATAACTAAGGAAAGATGTCCCTTCTGAAATGTTAAGATTGCCAATGAGCGGTACACTACAGCAAAAGCTGCATGCATGTGTGCGTGTAGGTAAGTAGGGCAGTGCTACATTAATAATTGCCTGTCACAAGGTATTTTTTCGAGGAAGAGCGAGTGATTAGACCCAACTTAAACTGTCCCACATCTGTGCCATGCACCAATACAATTTTCATTTTGTTCTAAATTTCATATTGTTTGCCAGAACTAACATAATGTTCAAGAAATTCATGCACTTTACTGTTTTGTACTAACAATGATACAAGACCTGCGCCAGCAAACTTCAGTGAAACACTGATTTTCGAACACTGCTGCCAGTTTCAATTTTGGAAATGTAACAAAGACAAAGCTACATTTTTTTTTCCCCAAGCATTTAATACTTACTTAAAACTCATGGGGGCTGTTTCATCACCATCCAGAATTTATGTCTTTTTCCAACTGTGAATAGCTCCTCCACTGACACAACACTCAATGATCAAGTGAATTTAACATTCATATTGACATCTTTGAGTATAATTTTGTCACTTTTCCAGTGTGAATGCACTACGCTCAGTGGGATTAGGACACAGCTTTTCTCTGAGCATGCAACAGACTGAGCTACTCATGAAAAAAATTCAATGGATTAGTCCTGATTTTATTTTCCATTGTAGCACCTCCTGTATTCATGAATGAGCACACCCTCTGGACCACCCCACAAGCTGTACATATACATAGACAAACTTAAACTGCTCTCCTCTGCACATCAAAGAACTTGGCTTCAAATTTATATACACTTTAAAAAAAAAGTTTCCATCACTTTGTGGCGTGTGACCTTTTAATCAGTGACTCAAATCTGTAATCATTAGATATGGGTTAAATAATGTGTGGGCTCTGCTCACCTTTTTACCCTACCCACAAACTTCCTCATCTTATTCCGTCCAAAACTCTGTTAGGCAGCTTTTCCTTCAGGCTGCCCGATCCTGATTCAATTACTCACAGCCTTAATCACTGATCCTGTTAAATGACCCTTATGTGGATTGTAAGTTGGATAGCTATGCAGCCCAGCCATGCTGCAGGACTTTTTTGGGCCAGCAGTACGGTAACCCTCTCACCCAGGAGCTGGCATGAACTTAAGTGTGACACCTACGGACCAGACTGTCTCATTATGCACCTAGTTCATAAAAACATGCTCCTGTCAAAAATGGGCTGAACCACTGTGAATAGACAGTGACGCATCCTGGTCAACTGCCATATTCACTGATAACGCCTACCAGTACAACTGACCAGTATTACACACTGAAATAGTGTGATGAGTTGTGTGAAGAAGCTGTCACCCAGAGGGTAGATTTATTTTATGAGTGGGATTTAAAACACACACAAAAAAATGGGTGAGTGATAAAATTTAAATGTTACTAAAACAGAAAATCCGAAACATGAGGGACATTAGAGGGAAGTACCTAAAGTAGGATAAACACAAGAGTGATATTAGACAAGATTTGTGCAATAGAAAATAATGTCTAGTGTCCCTGAAGCAAGACCCTCAAACACACATTAAATGCCTCCAACCTGCTGAGCAGAATAAAGGAAAGGAGGAACATTGACATTTAGCCCTCTAAAGTAAATGGAAAGTGTAAAGGAAGCTGAGGCTTACTGCTAAAATGATAATCTAATGAAGTGTAATTGTTCTCTGGATCACTACATCACAGCGTTGGCCTATACACTCCGGTTCCCTTTGTGCTTTTACACTGAGAGCCGTGAGCTCACCTCGCAGGCTAAGGGCGCCTGCAGACCCTAGGGACTCCAGTGGCTAATGGAGGTGGAGGTGCGAGATAGGGAGTGGTCAGGCTCACTGAGCACCCCTGCAGCCGGTCTCATTTCATGCTCTTTGGCCCTCTTTACCCTGGCCTCAGAGTTAAATGTCAATCAGGAGCACAGGAGGGACTGGCACAGTGGAGCGGAGGGTCCCGCCATGCAAACAGGTCGACCCCGCCGTTTGAAAGCGCCATGAGAAATAGAGAGAGCAGGAAGAAAGCAATAGAGGAGGGAGAGTTTAGGGAGCGAGACCTTCACTGTCATGGTGATAGGACAGAGGGATCTTAAAAGGCAAGCAGCTGTGCTTTCCAAAAGCCAGGGCTGCCGCCCTGTAGTGCTCCAAAGAGCAGCGCAACAATGCCTGTCTCAACACATAAATAATTCCTGCGAGTTAGTGTGTGTGTATGCATGCATGAATGTGTACACACTTTTACAATACGCGTGTGCCCTTTCTTATAAATCTAATCGTCTATATATACCTCTGACACTGGGGGAAAACTGTGTGCTTGTTTTAAATGTTAAAGAATTGTGTGTATATGTACCTTTAATTTTTTTGTGTGCATTGGAAAGACTGTGCAGCTCTGTTTGTTTTTTCCATGCCTCCTCCCGACCTTGTCAACATGTGTTTGTTTCTGGCAGTGACAGAGTGATCTATTCTCATGCAGTATTGAGTAGGTTATGACCTAGACATCTTGTCCTCTTCGTCTAACGCCTCCCCATCTTCAATCTCCACTGACTTGTGTCCAACCTCCACATTGATACCTCTAGCCGTCCGTTTTAATTCCACCATGAAAAGCCCACTTGAAAAATCACTATTATATGTTAACAAAGGGTCCAAAGATAGAGGACCCAGATTGTTGTGGAGGTATTTTTCCCTCCTTCTTAGTTAAATGCATTCAGTCACTTAAGCCTCACTGATCCCCTCCCTCTTTCTCCAACTCTCAGATGTGAGACAGACGGAGGGCCCTGACCGCTGGCCAAGGTTAACAGAGCCTTAAACTGTGTTTGAGCTCTGCATCACACGCCCACCACCGCAGAGATCAAACACTGTTCTTCTCCCAGCTCCCACTGACAACTCTCAGCTAACTAAACTGTCTTGCTTCTCCTTTCTTTGCCCCGTCTGCCATGAACTGTCTCCAGCCCACAGCAGAACTGATCAGACTCTAAGCCCGATGTGAAACTTCCCAGTGTGAATCAGTATGAACCTTCCCACATTCATTATACATTTCGATCCTGAATATTTGAGCATGGTGATTGATTGATGCCCGATTTCTGTTTCGATGATCTGTTTCAGTTTGGGAGAGTAATTCACTTAAGCAGCAGTATGAAGTTGCTATAAAGTTTATGTTCTATGTAACATCATATAAAGATTTAGTTGTGTGTTTGTATTGACTTTTCTTATGGGCATTGCCATAGTCTAATCTAAATTCCTGCTATCAGATCCACTTCATTGCTTCTTATCAAGAAAACAGCAATTACATCATTGTGATGCCAGATTCTGTTACATTAGGCTAATCCTTCTCAAATTACATTTCATCAGCACTCCCTATGCTTTCCCATACATACACTGATATGTATAAACCACCACAGGGTGCTGAGAAAGCTGAGCTTCAGACTACTGAAATGATCAGCAGTTCATGAGCACCACTGTGTGGCACAACGTAGAATGGCAGCGTTTGGTTTGTACTGAGGTGTGTAGCCTAGACAGCAGCAAAGAGCTAACCTTCATGACCGTGATACATGTGTGATTTGGATGATAAAATCAAAAGATGGGTGTCAATCATTTGCCAGATTGAATGCAGTCTCATGTGGCAGACATGTCTCATCGTTACTGTGTATATTTTCCGTCTTGCTTCCTTAATAGAGCTAACAAGCCTTTTGTCTTTAATGGCCGAGAAGTTCACGCTGCCTCAAGAAGCCAATATTTTGAATCGTTGACCTTTGAGTTAGACAACTGCTAGGCTGATTCAAATTACAGTACTGGCAGGCTGAATGTAGCCTGTCAAGGAAAGCTAAGACAGGCACAACAGATCTAGTGCTGTGAGGCCTGTCCTGTCCTGACAAGTCTGCCACTGCTTAGGTTTTCATTGTCTTCCATCTGTGACTTTATCGTAGCCTAGGGGAAGGTATTTCACTCCTTCCCCTCCACCACACACGCCCACACACTCCTCCTAGCACACATACAAACAGCGAGCACTTTGCACTTGTTATATGGGTGTGGTTCTGCTGTGCAAGCAAGAGCACAAGGGAGCAGGCATAATGACAGCCAATGTAAATATGAACCCTTGAGTGTCAAGGCCTCTGTTTGAAAACTGATTAAATACAGTTGATGCTGAGGTAAACTGCACAAGGCACGAAAGAAGTCTCCAACCATATATAATGATTTCCTTATCTCAGTATTCATATACAGTATATAATATACACACCTCTGCTTTCATGAGTGCACTGCAGGCGTACAAGCTGACCCACAAAGAGAATGCAGATTATTCTGTTAGTCAGATCAGTTATTCATAAGAAGATGACAAGGCGTACCTGCTTTGTCTTGATATGCCAGGGACATAATCTAGGTGGCTGCTCCTTTATGGGTGGGATAATGTTCAGCACTTAGTAGGCAAAAGCCATAGTCAGCAGTTTACTGAAATCAGGGTTAAATCAAAAAGTCATCCTTCCCCCTCTCTTCTGCTGCATTCCTTTAATTTTCCTGTCATAAGAACAAGAGGTAGTGGGGAGTGGTAGATAGGAGAAAAAAAGACAGCTACATTTTATGCATCCAGCGAGGGTTTCATTATGCCCAACAGGGGGCTCTGTGCTTCCATTGAAGTTGCTTATGGCTTTAAGTCAAACTAAACTTCAAAATTTACCAGTATATTTCCAGATGAGATATATTTTTGATCAAAAGGCTATTATTTCTCAGCTTTTCCTATCGTAATGTTCAAGGTGTTCATAAGAATGCTATTCAAGCACCAACAGACCTCACGTCCACAGCACGTCCACTAACATCATGAAAATGAAAACACTTCAATTGGGTAAAACCTTTATGGAAATAAGCACAGGAAACAGAGCGAATTTAATGAGGTTTGCCGTTGTTCATGCCGTCATCTCCTAGCATCCTGAAAAAGCTAACATATTAAGGAAATGACTCAAAAGTCTCATGCTGTCTCATCAGTGTGAGCAATGCATGAGGAAATGCCTTGACCATGGAATGTGGGTGCAGAAAAGTAGACTAGCCTTGATGCTAACCTGTAGAAGGTACAGGGGGAGGCTGTGAAGGGCTTGGATCTGGCTCAAGAAAAACTGTATTGACTAAAACAATATTCTTAGAAAGAAGATGTAGCAGAGCAATTACTCTGCCAGGAAGTGTGCCAAGGTAGTTTCTGAGGATAGAAAGTTTAAATTGGTGTATGCAGAGAGAAAGAAAACATTTTACTGGGAAAAATGTTGGAATATGGACTTTAGAGAAATAACCTAAGATGCAGAATTCTGAGAACCTCAACATGTGGCTATCTGATATTGTCCTGCTTCGTATGTGAAGATGGGACAAGAATATTTAGATATTGAGCACATAAAAGAGAAGTGACAGTAAGCCATTTGAGAGCATTTGTCTGTGTTTTGGCCTTGGGTTTGACCCAACAGAAAAGACATACTTTGCTTGCTTACTTTTGCAAAAAGTCATGTATTTTGCATTTGAAGAAATAACCAAATACCATAACTGGACAATACTATGTTAGAAATTCTTAAAAACTGGACAGTATGGTGAGGATTGTCTGGGGATGTTTAACAGATTTAACTGTACAATGAACATTCTGTATGTCTAATGTATGAATAATTTACACAGATATGCACATGGTAACAGTATGTACCGACTTATGAGTCCATGTGCAACACTAGCAAGCTGTGTGTGAATCCGTGGCCTCACAAATGCACTGCAAATAGACAAACACTCGGGTTTGTTTCAACTCTTTGAATTGAAATTGAAACACGCCCATTCCCTTGTTGACAGAATGACTAATTCCTCCCGCAGGGGGGCGCTGTTATACTGACTGAATGCTCCCTGCCCGAGTCTGGGTTCAAGACACTAGCGTGTGTGTGTGTGTGGTGTGTGTGTGTTTGTATATCCAGTGAAAATCACCCGGAGACGGACTGAGACAGTTTTTGACCGTACCAATGTGTGTGGCCTATAAAAATATCACATTAACCTCGGCGGAATCATCTCATGGACACAACAGTATATCGAAAATGAAGGAATAATCCGAGGAGACACACGGCGAGGCTCGTCTGTAGCTAACGTTTTGTTGAACTGCGAGTGGGATCACAGCTGCTGGCTACGAAAATGTCGGGAAAAATAGAGAGCAAGCAAGGTAAGTCCCTGCCCGGCTAGGCTCAACCACACCGCTCCACCTCGGGATACTGTATAACGGTATTCCTCACATGGGGCACGGACGGATCAAATTTTGGGGTTTGTGGGCTGATACATGTGCTAAATGGGGCTCCAGATAACGAACGTGTTCGGTGTAAATGGTGGTTTAATTGGGCCTTTATGGATTGTTCTTTTCTCGGCTATCCAGTTTAAATAAAGCGTCACCGTGTCAGCTAGCTGGAATTAGCGGGACCGAATGGCTTTTCTGTGCCGTTCCAGCCTCATGCTGACTAGAGATAGCTGCTTAACTGGCCAGTAAACCATTAACGTTGTTACCACTCCAGCACTTTGGCGAGATAGGTGTCGTGGGCTAGCTGGCCCAGAAAATACCATTTAAAATGTGCTGCCATTATATAGCTTTTACATGGCACTTAACCTCACCGGCATTTCACCGTTCACCCTCGGCGTAAATAAACCAAGGTTTTTATTGTTTGAAATAAAACAAAATAACCACTGACGTTCAAGGACAAATGTCAGCTTTTCACTCGGAATGAAACAATTCGAGACAAATAAATAAACGAGGTTATTTTTCTGTTTCGTAGTTGGCCGTTATAGGATGGGTTTGTAACGGTGGCTAGCAGTAGCTAAAGGTTAGCTCTTCGGTAGCTAACGCTAGCCGCGTTGTTACCTAGCAGTGCACCGGAGTTGTAATGCGTTCACGCCCAGGACCGTGGTGTGTGTTTGTGTTGTGTTGATTTCAACGGTGTGCACGTGGCATTTTTTCGTTATGTCCACCGGCGCCGTTCATTTTGCATGCGGCTTCAAAGGGAAATAAAGCCCTGCAGTGGGTTGAGTGTGAGGGGGAAACAGGGTGGTCTCCGGTATGCTTTTGGAAGGAAACTTTATACCCGCCAGCTACACTTGCATCCCCTTCCACCAGCTGTCTCCTACATACAGTCCTGTCCGGTGATGCCTGCAGTAAATGGACACACGTACGCACAGCTCCCAGTAACAGGCAGGGAGGGAGTGTCATCCACCACTAGCTCAGTCATTCTTCATAGGCGTAAAAGTTTCCGATTCCTTTCGTGTCTTGCAGACAGATGACTACATATGGTCACAGCTAAATGAAAATCCAGAGGCAATGTTTGTGTTTTTTTTCTATATTCTGGTTCAGTGATAAGTTAAATACATTGTGTTTGGATAACAGCCACTATGAACTCAATCCATCAATTCTGTGGACCTGCTTCACCATCCATACTAGTTGTGTTTACTGGGTCACTTGTTGGCCTGTTGTCCTTTCCCTCGTCCACATGTACCCATCGATCCCAGATATGTCCCCAGAGGACAAACTGTGCTTGCTGCCAATGAAATGGAAAGAGGGGGCAAGGCTGCATACTCATTGTAGCACTGAAAAACTGTGCAGCAGACATTGCCTCAGTGTCAGCCCCTTAAGCCTTTTCCTCTGAGAGAGAATGAGTTTATGGATTGGTGGAAATAGATGGTGTTAAAAAGGAGCCTGTTGTCTATGTGGGCTTAGGTTGTGGAGACTCCGCAGAAAGGGGAC
The DNA here is from genome assembly GCA_037833715.1 of Toxotes lorentzi. Classification (NCBI taxonomy): domain Eukaryota; kingdom Metazoa; phylum Chordata; class Actinopteri; family Toxotidae; genus Toxotes; species Toxotes lorentzi. Next base: position 14,813,504 of record JBBMJY010000008.1, on the reverse strand, counting down.
CAGTTTTAGACCTTGACAGAAGGAGATTAATTCGCTGGTGCCTCGATTAAATTTAAAAGGGAATTAAAAGGGAAAAGATTTGGAGAAAGTGAAATAAAGTTCATGTCTGTAAGTAAGGATTCTTGCACATGGATACAGACATGCGTTAAGGTTGAAAGAGTAACATGACGCCATGCAGATGGAAAGCATAGCACAGTGCACGCATAGACAACAAGCTCCAGCAGGAGAGTTCAGGATTGTGTATTTTCCAGAGTCACTAGCTGCATCAACATACTCCCGAATCACCATGGACACTGTGTCCTGCTGTCACTGACTTGTCCTCTCTTAGGGGGTAAACACTGACACAGTGTTACCTGTTTGGAGTTGCCTCTGCACCCCATTGTGTGGAGCTTAGCTGGGATGTCACCTCCCAGGGGATTCAAGTGGGTGGTTCTTGTGTCTGTTTCAACACTGAACCCCATTCTGTGTATACGCACCCACATGACTTCATCACTCAGGCAGCTCAAACTGTAAGCCATAAACAGATTCAGTGTCTGTGCTGGTGTTGCCCAAAAGGTTAACAGCAGCATACAGCTAAGCTTGCACTTCAGTGACTGAAAATATGGTGTGTGTTTTTATTTGTCAGGGCACAATAAGTGCACTGTGTTGGACTTGTTTAGATGGATTAAAAAAAGGGGGCGTTCAGGGTAATTAGTCTGCAAAATGAAAAGGACATATAGTGGGTCCTCGAACCTGAGCTTTAGGCAGAGGCTTCTTTAAATGTACTTAATGTGTGTGAAATAACTGTCTATTTTGTATATTTCTCTGTATACCAAACTTCTATCCAAAATTGTGGTGAATCAGTTTTTTCTAATCAGTGATATGAAATAGTTTGACTGTGACTTATGTTGTATATGAAATAAAAATGACCTAATTAGACAGTCTGGAAGGACTCCACAGTTGCAGTTACAGCTGGCAGTGACACATTTATTGCCACACCCTTGAAGCATGGCTTGATCATTGGTGGCATGGTCAGATTTTTGGGAAATGTGACACAGAAGCTAAGCAATCAAACACCTTTTAACTTCACTTTGCAGAATAAAACTGCATCTGCTTCTCAGGAAGATAAAATGCTGTAGAGACGCATTGGTGGTGACTGTGACCCTAGCAACGGCATATTTATGAAACCATGTGTTAGTACTTACTCATGGATGTTGTGCACTCATTTGCCCAAGTCAAAGAAAAAAAGTGTTTGAGTGCTGTTTTTGTGTCTCTCTCTGATAAATGTTACAAGAAACGTGTATAAACACAAGCCTTAGTCGAGTCTATATATTTGAATCACTGCAGTTGCAAAATTTGTATATTCTACACAGGGACCAGGACTGTGACACAACAGTTTTGGCATGTTGTGTTGGTAACAAAGTTGTGGGAGTAGCACTGTGTTTTATAATTAGCCCGTGGTCTCTTCTCTTAGTGGACAGTCAATGGTAGTAGCCAGCCACAGCAAAACTGATCCATCGGTTCCTTATTTTAGATTCTCTGCCCCTCCTGCGTCGTGAGGGAGTGTGTATCTGTGTATCAAGCATTCCTAGAGTTAACACTGAAGTGTAAGTCAGTTTCATGGCTTTGTGTTAGCTAAGTGGTTACTGCATCGCTTCAGACCGAAATATCTTCTCGTTTGATGTACCGAAATAGCAAGCCCCACATGCCTTAGTCACCAAAACTCTGAGCAAGAGCTAAAGTAGTCATGATTACAAAAGGCTTCCCTGGACGATTAGGTCTGTGCACATTGCTGATGAGGGATCCCACTGTTGCACAGGGCAAGCTATGGGTCTTGGTTTGACATGCTGCAATTTTGAGGTTGGATGGCAGCAAGCATTTCACCCTCCCTCTCCCACAGAATGAGAGGCTTGCTGTTCCCATATAGGTTTAGCTGTGTTGTAATTAGTTTTTTTGTGTGTGCTGTGTATGGGAAAGCAAAAAGAGGCAGGGAGAAGAGCTTAGGGAGGGAAAGAAAAAGGGTGGAGAAAGGTAGAGCACTGATGGGAATTGAGTCTCTGCACAGAGAGAATCGAGGAGAGGATTGATGGATGGATTACATGTTGGGTAATTGCCGGACCAGAGCTATCGATGAGGAATAGAAGGCTGTTGGTGATTTCAGTCAGGTCTTGGTAACATGACTATTTTCAAGGCCGTTCAACCTTTAACATCACCAGCAAAGATTGTTTTCGAGGATCTCTTACGTAATTCAATCCGACTTCCATTTACAGGTCGTATTCATCTCCCTACTTCCATCTGTGCTCTTGAGACTTTTTTTCTCAGAGGGGTTCGCCTTATGAGATGATGCTTCACTTGATTTCACTGCTGTGTTTTCGCCTATATGCCAGAGAACAGGTCCTTTATTCCCACAGGTGGCCTGCTCACTTCCTTGTTACTGATCAGTACATCCCCACTTCAGATAATTGTGGGTTGGACCCTCTCCAGGACCACTGATGACAGCTAAGACAGCTTCACTCAGATGTTCTGTCCAGGATTATGTGATTCTAGCTGTATTTCAAAGACGTTTAGAAGGGAAATAATATTTAACTTTTCAGTTCCTCTCCTTTTCTCAGTGCTATTTGTGGATCTTTCCTGTGAAGCACTGTGTAACGTGGCTGAGTCAAGTGAGGATGATCATGAGGACCGGATAGTTTATGACTAATTCTCAGCAGTGCTATGGAGTGATAGCTGTGAAAATGCCTGCCTGACCAACAAGTCTTCATTATACAAAAAGTGTATCGATCAGTATCACCGCCGGACTAGTAGCTGTGTGGATTCAGGCCTCTTGGATGGGAAACATAAGCTGGAGGAGTCAAGCCTCCTCAGAGGACACAGACTCCTCTCTGCAGGGGGATCTAGACGAGGACACAGGTAAAGACACATACATATATGCAGTACTTCTTCTGATGCATCCATGCTAGACTGTAATGTCAGTGCTAGCTGTTGATGCAATGCTTGCTGCTTTCTTATTAATGCTGACATCAGTCTGTTGCTGTTGAGTAAACAGGGTCTAAGCACTGGGGAAACAGGATTGTTGATGGCAATTTTTCCCAAAACAGTAAAATTTTATTTGGATATTCGAAATGATGATAATAACAATAGAGTGGATATAGCTTTCTGATACTCTCTGTTTTCCACACTTCAAAGAGCACCGATTCTAAATGGGACAGAAAAACAGACAATAAATGTAAATGAACAGAACAAAGACTCTTTGCAGCTAATAATTATTTAAAGCTCAGGGTTTCATCATGTGCGCATTGTGCATTTATTGGCCACTTTTTTGTTGAATACATGCACAGTTGCATTGTGTTTTTGGGGTTGTGTACTTCTTTGTTTAATGCTGCTGTTGCAAGCTGTTGCCAGTTTTGGAGCTTTAATGTAAAATAGGCTCGCTGGCAGAATGAAATGCAGGGGACATTCCTTGCTGTGCTTTTTGTGTTGTGTGGCTTTATGGAAGGTGCTCATTTGCTCTGCTGAAGACTTGGGTGGACCCAGCCCGAGGAGGCTCCTCGGCAGGGCCGCAGCCTTCCGTCACAGGCCGCCTGTCTGCCTTATCACCTCCAGAGTTTGTAGACAGCAGCCATAGCCGCTCTAATCTTGCCTCAACAGGTGAGGATCTGCCAGTGTGCCTAGACGCTGCCGTCTTAATCCAGTTACACAATACAAAAAATTGGTATTGGTTACACTGTGTAGCTGTAATCTTGGCATCTTAAATCCAAGCTGCCTCCCTTGCTTCACCATGGTAGCTGAGCCTGTTTGTTGACCCACATGTTGGGGTTAACATTATTTGATTTATTAATGTTTATAGTGAGCTTGTGCTTCTCCTGTTAAGCTGTGTGAACACATCCACCCTGGTGAGCCAGTAGTACATAGAAGCTCCATAATTAAGGTAGTTGAGTTCATCATTGTGTAATTACACAGAGCCAAGTGCCATAATGCGCTGTTTTGAAAACACACACTCTGTGGTGGCTCAGTCAATATAAATCTGTGCATTTCAGTCCAGCAGGCAGTAAGAGTTAATCAGTAAGTGTCTGTTTTGTCCTTCCCGGTATCAGTAGCTGTGATGGTCCTCATTAGGTACGGATGGAGTCTGTTTCAAACACACAGACAGGTGGTACAGATGAGGAGGTCTCCGTTCAGCCACAGATGAGTTGGCCATGCTGCAGAGATGCTGCTGATGTTGTTTTGAACGACTGTCAATAGTCGTACAGCACAGTTGGTTTGGCTACAGTGAAGATCCACAGTTGAATATCATCAAGGGTACAATTCCACTTTCCAGTTTCACATGAACTGAATCAGCTGACACCAATGGCAGTGCAGATACACAAAACTTTTAAACTGAGAATTTTGGGATGCAGCTGTGTTCACTAATTCTCCAGTGTCTTTTAATCTATATACATACTCCTTAGAGGTCAAGGTTGAAGAATAACTTTACCAAACCCAAAGTCTCCACGCTGTATGTTCATTCTGATACAGGTACGAATGCTGTAACTCAGTGGCTCTAAGTGCTGAACATGCCCAGACTTCTTCTATCTTCTTAAGTTAATTAGATAAATTAAATGCACCTGGTTGGATTACTGTAAATTAGTCCTTGATTAGATACTAGAACTTAGAACTAGCAGGACTGAGAACCACTGCTGAAACTCCATTTCAGTTCTTGTTTTGCAGTGAGTTTTCAATTGCAGTCCCACTCCCAGGTTCTCAGATGTGCATTTTTATACTCCAATATTTAAAGTATCTGTAATTTTATACAAATACTAGGGGCAGTGACAAAGTATTTGTCAACTGGAACCCACTATTTTACGTGGTTATTTAATGCGCTTGCTGACTAGGGAAGATTATACGTGACAGATACAGTAATGATCATCCCTAAGAATGAAGAAAAGAAAGAAATACCTCTGGCATTTTATGTCCAGAAGGTCAAAGATCAACTTCACTGTTAGAAATCTGCAAAAATATTTTCCTGGCCATTACTCAACGCCATAACCTAGGAACAGAAGGGCATACTGGGACCATATTTCACATTTGGTCGGCTACTGAATTTGCGACACTACTCATGGGCACCCATTGTGAAACTGTGATGATTGTATGGATCTTCTGTACTGCTGGGTTGAGGATGTGCGTGAAGCATAGTCTACTGTCACGGCTAAAACAGTGTGATCTGTCTCTAATATATTGGGCAGCAGAACAAGAACAACAAAGCTTAACAAAGTCATGTCAAATCAATTTGACTTGTAATAATGTATCCATATATTAAAAGTCAAAAAATACACAACACCTTTTTATTAAATTCCTGCGAAGTCTTCATTACATATACTGTATGAGTCTGAACAGACAGAAACTGCATCAATCGCAAGGCGATAATCCTAGTGTCACTTTGTGCCTGTGTGTGTGCTGTTGTGTTGAGTGCGTCAAATTCATTCAGACCCATGGGTGGCATGGCTGGGTCAGGGAGCTGGCATACAATGAAGGGGATGTCCCACAGTTGCTGCCAGTTTCCGATTCCAGTCTAAATCAGGAATGAAGAGAGAAGTTGACATTGCTTGCAAACAAGTCATCGTTGTTGTCGAGGCAGATGTGGGTGTGTTTGTGTGTGTGTACGGGTTCTTGTTTGGCTACATGAACAATTCTAAATCTGTTGTTTGATATCATTTTTCATACACATATAGCAAGTGACATAATTTCACGCGGACAATGTTTGTTCTGTCAGTGACTGTCAGTGGTTGAACCTATAGCCCTGTGGACAGAATGTTGACTTTCTGTTTGAGTGTGTCAGCCTTCACTGACCCACTTCCTCCTGGATGTTGCTCCTCACACAACCTGAATGAGAGGATATGTTTTTAAAATAGTAATAAAATATGCAACACTCTGGATTTATGAGGCAACTGAGGAAACTGTAGAACACTTTGCCAGAATGGATTAAGTTGGCTCCTGCAATCAGTGAACTTTGGTCTGACAACGTCGAACAGAAATTATATCTTTAATTCAACACACATTCTGATTCATTGCTCCTCATACATCTTCCATTCCATTTGAAATTAATGTATTAAAGAACTTCACATTTAAATCTTCAATTGAGTGTACAAAAAACATGAAGATTCTCCTACATGTTTTGAACAAAACCACAAATCTTTCATCGTACTTTCTGTTAATGCAGTCAGATCCTTATGTTCCTCAGCTGTTTGGGCAGTTCTCTAGCAGCATCTTTAATTGTTAATTTACAGCTGGAGCTGGAACAAAAGATGTGGATAGGACATTTGCAGTTGCTCCATCATGTGAAGTATTTTTCTTTAGACGCTTATTGTTTCTGACTGCACCTGTGGCAGTGGAGGATGCATCACTATGTCAGTCATATCACACACAATCTGACTTTATCCTCATTAAAACAGAACTGAGGCAAATTGAATACATCAGATGGATTGTTTTATAGTACCAGAACTGTTTTAAAGGGCCCACCATGCTATTTTTTGTACATTAAATGTACATAAATGTGTTGGGGTTTTTGCAGCATAGGTTTTGTTCAGTATTGCTGCAGCGTGTCTGCATTCAGAGGAAATCCAGAGGACAAAACATCAGCCGATCAATAAATTGCTGGAAGATGATATGCAGTTATGCCGCTGAAACTTTTTGCATTCATTTTTTGACAGAAACACTGCAGCATAACATAATATGTGCAGGTTTTCTAGATAATCATTGCCCTGGTATCATAAATAAATCTGCTGCCATTGATAAATATAATTATGGAAGTAATACTACACCTATATTTTTACACATTAAAACTTGTGAAATTAATTTCGAAGACTTATCAAAACGTGATCCTGAGTGATGCTGGACTGATGACCTTGTAGTCTGTCCCACCTTCTCTTTTTACTATGCCCCAACACAATGCGGAGAAATGTCAAACAAAAAAAAAAAAAAAAGAAAATTACAGTTTGAAAGCCATGAGATATGTGACCTTTTAAAAAAAAAAAAAAAATGACACCACAGTATACCCATCTCAGAGGTGATAGATCGGTGGTTTAATGAAAGACATTTACAACACAAATTTTAAATCCCAAAGTGGGAAAATAGAAAGCAGTTGAGAATAATCACTGCCTACAAATCAAGGAGTGTGACGCACAGATTGAAATATGTTCATTGTTTTGTTTGTGTGCATGATAATTTAAAAGAAAAAGCCACAATATAGTTATTTCAGTGTGTGGTTGATTACCCATCGCTGACATATTTTAAACAACCACTGCCGAATTATAACTGACTGTGCGAGGGCGTGTCTTGTTCTTTGTGACAGGCACATCTGTCATCTAAGCCTGTTTTTAAGAAGCTGTGAAACAATCCAAAAGCAAAGAAATGGTTTTGCCACAGCGCAGTTGAACTGCAAGATGTGATGTATTATGTGGCATCTGTCCGTCAGTCCTGTCCAATGCTGCGTGTTTGCACAAAGTGTCAAGAGGATGACAAGTAGCCAGCTGTACAGACAAGATCAGCTTTGTACAGCACTCTAACATGGGGAGAGTGGTACCACTCCCCGCTGCTTGAGGCCATTTACTCACAAGAACACTGTTGCTTATGCGTCTCTGTATCTGTCTCTGTCTTGTACTCAGGCAGTGAAGTGATTGGTTCTCTTGTGGCTGTTTGTCTGTGTGTAGGATCAGTCTCCTATCTCAAGTGCTTTATAGTGCCTGTTTGCCTCGTGCTCTCTTGCCAAACAGCTGCCGTTCATCGAGAACTCTGAATTCATCCGAGTAGATCAGAGGGTTTTTAACTGTCGCAGTGTCTCTGTTCTGGTGCTGCTTGATGTTAGAGATACTGACAAGCTGAGTATTTATAGCACTTTGCGGTTCTTCAGTCTATTGGTTTCACCTAAGGTGAACCTGCTCCCTGCTAGTCGGTCTGCTCTCGCTCTGCTGAAACTTTTTGGTTTAAAAAGTGGGCTTTAAATGGAATGCTAAAAAAAAAAGCAGTAAACCAATGTAGCCAGAAGGTCACTTGAAGGATCAGAATGCTTTGAGCATGTTTGTGATGGGTGGTTGTGGCACATTGTGTGTGTGGGTGTGTGTGCGCTCACTGTATTATAAGGCCTGGCCTGTTCAGGTTAGGAAAGTTGTTATGCAGGTGAGCTGTAGAAGTAGATGTACTGAGTCCAGGCTGCTGAGGACCATGACGTTTTTCCAGAAAAGAGGGAGCGGCTCTCAATGAGGGAGACAAGGGACAGGAAATCATGCCAGTGGCCTCGGCGTCAGGGGGGAAGGAACAGGAGGGGTACCCAGGATGGTGTGGATGTGTTTGTGTGTGTGTGTGTTGTGTGATTTCCCACTCTCAACTCTACCTCATAAGTGCCTGCATTGCCTTCCAGTAAAACATTGTAAATGTGTGTCACTGTCGGTGGCCTCATTCATTCCTCATGTCACATCAGTGGAATCACGAGCTGTCGCTGCATTCAATTCCTATTATGGCCAAAAATCAATATCTCAATTACAGCTACAGATAACGATTATTGATTAATCCGATGATTACTTTTTTGACCACTTAATATCTGGTTAAAAACACCAAGGTGATATCATCAAATTACATGTTTTGTATAATTTCAGTCCAAAACCTAAGTTCGTGATCACATAAAACAAAGAAAAGAAACAGATTGTCTTTATTGAGAAGCTGGAACTAGTGTATATTTGGCACATTTGTTCCAAATTACTAATGGCTAACTGTTCATTGGTTATCAAAGCAGTAGAAAATTATGTATCTGCTGATCAGTCAATCAAGTGTTTCAGCAATAATCACAGTTATTTTATCAGGATGGATGTTGTGAGTATTATTTGAGGACATCAAGGGACAGTTCTTCTTCCTTTTCTGTAGTGATGCACGGGGGCCTTCAAGTTATATTTTTTTGTCTTTCTGGAGGCTACTAGATTTTATAGCTTATAATAAGTTCACCACTGAACCTTTCCTACTTCACATTGTTTGGTACCCCTTTGTCAGTATGTCAAACAGCTTTCATGCTTTGTTTTGTTTTCTTTAAACAACTGGGGCATCACAAGCGTCCTTCTCATGTGCTGTAGAAAATCCAGCTTGTTGTCGATGCTGTTGAAAACTGGGCATCCCTTCAGCAGCCTATTGCTTGTGGTTGAATAGTTTAGAGGGACTCTTTTGTGCACTCATTTGTTTCTGTCTGGGGATGTGGATGCTTATTGTGGATGCTTGTGCATTGTGCGTATGTGTGTGTCTGTTGTGCATAGGACAATTGAGTGACCTAGACCTCAGGGCTCCCTCTATAGCTTTCAGTACAACCTAACTGAGCGGCTGTGCCAAGTGCTCCCATTAACTAGTTCCATTAGCTCGCCCAGTGCCCACTTTGAGACCTCGACCCATATAGGATCCATCCAACCAGAATTACAACTACTAGCAGGGAATGAGGATTATTTGAATATTCATAATAACTTAAAGGTCAGTCACAGCCCACAGTCAAAGCAGTACTGTAGTGCTCATTGTAACACTAAGGCTGACACATTCAGGATCACTAATAAATTGCTCTTAATTTAGTTGCAATTACACACAGACATACTAACATAAAAAGGAGAGTGTGAAAGAGTGGCCATCAAAAGCAGTGGAGCGAGGAATGAGTGAGTAATAATAATAAAAGTAGCTTGGAGGTTAATGTGGCAACTAAACCAGCAGGAGTCCCAACTGTATATTTGAAAAAAACTTTTTTTTTTTTTTTTTATTCTGAAACCTGCAGTGATGTGCAAATGTGGACAAACATTGTGGTCTGCATCAACATCACACCCTAAAAAGAAAAGAGGAAATGTGTAGGCAAGCTACCAGCAGCGATACTACTAAGAATGATCCACCAGTTTCAGCAGAAGCAGTGGTGGGAAGGACCACAGGGGAAAAAAGAAATACAGATTCGAGAAAAGACCGTGTTAACTCTGGTCAGAGGGAGCCTTGGAAGAAGGAGTTTTGTTGGCTTCATAGTTAAACAGAGGAGGCATTGAGGCTACAGACTTGTAAATGTTTATGCCTCCGCACAATACACAGGCCTAATGGTCCCACCCTCTTCCAAAACAGCACCTTCCAGGCTACTGGCCTATATTTGACATAATATAGGGCCCTGCGTCACAGTCATACAATAGCAGACTGAAAAAAAAGATAAGAGATAAGATAACACTTCATTAATCGCGGAGGGGGAAATGGCTTGAATGCACTGATCAAATCTGGTGGTTTTTATTCCAGAGCAAAGTAAAATGTTCTTCAAGAAATTTCTCACAAATAATTAACCACTTACCATAACAATTTGTGGAATGACTCTGATTAATACCGCAGTAATACATCATGCTACCTACTTAAAACGCAGACTCTCTTTGTGAGCTGTGAATACAACCGCACCAGGTTGAATTAAATATTAATTAAATACACGCAAGAATTTTGAGGAATTAAAGATTTCCTATCTGGATTATTAAACTCCACTTCCATGTATGTTCATGAACCCATTGAATAGCAGCATACCAGCATTTTTCCTTGTCAAGAGAGATCAGTCCTCCGGTTAGAAGAGTTAAAATATTACTGAAACCACTGTCATTTAGACCTACTTCGTTTTCAGAATCAATAACAAGTACTTCAGAGCTTTACACTAACCAACTACCCCCAATATCGGCACGTCATCTACCACATCTCATCTGCAGGCTGTGTAATTGTGGAACTGTTCATAACCTGTTCTAACCTCAGTAGCCTTGAGTTCAAGCATAGTAGTTTATTATAAGCTATGTTATGACTATAAAACATTACATTTGTTTCCCTTCACTGTTCTGTCTCAAAGCCTATTTTTCTGTCACGGTGCTTCCGCAGTATAACTTTGTGGCTTTGTGCGTGCAAAATACTGCCTTTACAACACTGCTTCAGGTTGCTGTTTTATTTAACTAAATGACAAGATGTGGATTATAGATCATCCTTTCTCAAAGTGCCATGAAAAAAAAAAGTGCGTTACCTCCTATCTTGGTGACATACCTATTGCACGCAATGCCCTTGCCATCTACTATAGGGGAAAAAAATTGTGTGTAAAAGTGTGTATCACAGCGGAAAGATAGGGCAGTTTAGTTAGTTTCATTGATAGCTGCATGAACAAAATGACTGGTGGATTTGCCCCATTAAACCCCGCTGTAGATGTGATGGAAATATTTGGCTGTGTTGTCATGTTGTCTGACTTCAGACATTTATCCTGTGTAATAAGACAACACCATACAAATTAACAGGCACAAGAATGCAAGGTTTGTCACCAAGAGATTAGGCTGGATCTTATTTTGATTTGCCTCTACATGCTGCTTGTTGCTTATTAGGGCTTAATGCAACATATTTTCATCCCCACTGATGAGTCTAGTTTTAGTTCCCTTTTACATATGTCACACAGCATTGAGTAAAGGTATTTTAAATGTTAATCTCTCATGATCAGAGCTTTCTATGCTAAACTAATCCCCCAAAAGTGACAAAACCATAAGAAAGTGGGTGAGGGTATTTTTGTTATTCTGTGTTATCTTAAGGTGCGATCTCATGACTCATAGAGGCAGTGATGTCTTTTTTTTTACAGGGCAGGAGTTTCCCTGAAAGTTGTATTTTCAATCATCAGTTTGTTGTGTCAAGCCTGTGGTTAGATTTGAAAGCAGATGCCACAAACACTCTTAGCTACTTTTGTTCACTTTCTCATCTTCATGCTTCACAAAGGCTCAACACAGGTGACCAAACACCATCTCTCTAAGCGGTTAGAGATCTGTTTTTCTGTTTTGTAATATGGATTTGTGTTACTGATAGTCGTTGTGTTGTGTGGCCATGCTCTGTTAGCCATGGCTGACCAGGCTGTCTGTTCCCATGCAACCCAGCACGCAGAACACCTCAATCACCACTCTGATATTTGCTCCTGATCATTGACCCATGGTCGGTGAGGCTGGTTGGCTAGTCATTAACATACTGAAGGACATGTTTGTGTAAGCTGTTAATAGCTTAAAATATAGAAAGAGGTGGCTTCTATAGATGCAGAGATGAAAACAATACAAGCATTGAAATGATAGTAAAATTAATCATGTAGTAAAAACATACAACAAAATTTGGGTTTTCTATATCCAATCTTGAAAAGTAATCACATGCTGTAAATGAGCTAAGAGCAAGTGTTGCATCACTTAAATCAAGTATTCATTTAAATAGAAATTAACTTTAAAGTGGCTCATCATTCTTTCCGTTAGAAATTTCTAATAGATGATTGTAATCCCTGGTGTAATTGCTCAGATGCCAAGTGAAAATTACTCTCCCGTTGTGTTTATTTTAGGACTTGAAAAGTCATTGGGAAGAGAGTGGCTGAAGAAATCCAGTATTTGGTTGTGTGAGCTTGCATTGATAATTTGATTGTCCACGTGGAAACCATCTTCTGTCTCTCACTTACTCATTTGTTAAGTGAAATAGAATAGATTGTAAGTGGACTGAGCACTTAGCATCCACCGTATCTCATTTACTCGCTCAGTAAGTGGACTGGATGCTCTCAGTGTCCTTGTGACTCATTGTTGAACGGCATATTCAAACAGCACAGCTGGAAAACTGTAAAACCCACCGCTGGACTTCTTCCTCCATTACTTCTCAAATCAACCATTAACCAGGGCCTCCTCCCTTCCCTGCCATCCTTGGTCTGTAGCTTGGCTTACAACACACACAGCCTGTTGTATTCTATAGTGCTGCTTGCTGATAACTAAGGGCCTAAAGAGGATTCCTATTGAAAATTGAACACAGCCAGCAGGAAGCCAACCACTACAATGGAGAGAATAAATAATTCACTAAGCACTTAACTATTTCCTGTTGAGTTTTTCTCTCTTTCCTCTCCATTTTTCTCCCACTTTTCATCTGTCGTGCCTCAGGCTTGCATTCCTCTCTCTTGCACCACAGCAGGTCTTGCCTGTGGAGATATGATACTTAGCGCTGCTTCTCCGCGGTTTTTGTTTTACAGTGTAGCAGACAGTAACTCACTGACTGTGCTGTCGTTTTTATGGACAAATGAGACCTCATTGCAGGCAGAGTCACTTGTAAACAATGTGCTGTGTATTTACATGTATCCCAGGGCGGAGTTTCTGTCATTTTTGTAAGTTCTGCTTAAGTGTGCCAAGAATGAATGTCTGTTTTTTGTTTTTGTTTTTAAAGGTACAGCAAATAATGTGTTAAACCCATTACAGCCAAAGCTTTAAAATGAGGCAGAAGCTTGTATGTGTATGTGAATGTTTATTTATGAATATTCAGGAAGTCATTTCATTCTCCACACATCATTTCAACTAATGTTTAGCTGTCCTGCTTTGTTGAACAGATTCTTGCAAACGTCATTTTAACCATCTCCTGTTCTTGCTTTGTCAGTTGAGCCCCCCCTTGCCTTCTACCTCCTCAACAGCTGGCCCAGTAACCTTTGTGGCCCTTGCTGCAGTCTTATAGCAGGCTCAAGAAGTCCATATATGCTGGGCTTGGACACACTTTCACTGAGTTCAGCAGGAGGTGACAGCTGTGTGCGTAACCTTAAGCACAGCCTCCCCTGTATCCCTACACCCTGTCTTCATCCCATTTTGGGGGGAAGGAAGGGGTGGGGGGTACAGCCAGCTGTCCTGTATACATCACACCTGTACTCAACAAGGAACAGATCAATCTGCCAGTCTGTCAGTCCTTCAGTCAGATCTGGACAAGCTCATATGTCACCAGTCATCAGATGAGTTGCAGGGATCATTACCAGTGACTGGGATTCTGGGATTTCTGCTGTGTGTTTCCTGTCCAGAAGTTTGGTCAGGCACCAAGAAAAGTATGTACTGTATGAATCTGAATGTAGAAGCAAATGTGTCTTTTATTTCATTGTTTCAGTCGATTCTGAAACAAATCATTTAAAGCACACCTCACATATAAAAGTAGGACCAACCACTTGCACATGAATCAAAGATTTTGACACTAACTGGATATATGGATATGTGTTGTCTGCCCTGGTGATGGTGTGCATTAAACTATAAACAATTGAGCACAATTTATATCAACAGAGAAATCAGTCCTACTCACAGACCCTGTCCTATGAATAGAAAAAACCCACTGTTTACACTAATGAGATTTAGTTTATTAGGAAGCAGTGTTTCAGAGACCTTGAAGAAAGTCTCTCTGTCTGACAGCCTCCCAGGAGTGCAAAGCTTAATTTATTCATTGTTTCTTTGTGTGAACATAATCATATTTGCCTTTCATTTTGCTGTGCATTTTGTGCTTATATTTTCAAGTTAAGATCTTGGTAGTGGTAGAAACAAATGTGACAGCAGACCTAAATGATAGGTAGACAGGGAAATCCCTGACAGTTAACAGTTTTTTTAAGAGATGTAAACATACACAGACTGATAGGACTGTATTTGGGATGTGGAAGATGAAACCATGGATTCGTCAGATTTCCAGGGAGGAGACTAGATGTACCTGGATGGCTCGTATCCATGTATAACATTGAAGCAGCAAAATTAAATTTGGGAGTTTAAGTCCACAATTCAGTTGGCAAATGAGAAAATATGTGAGCATTGTGAAATAAACGCAAAACAAAAAAACAGTGGTGTATAACAAGGTGTATTGCATAAATTTAACAGTGTGTTTTTGCCAGAGTCACCTGTAAATTTAGATCCTTTGTGTGTGTTCGTATCTGCTTATTGTGTAATGAAGCTTTGAGACAATTCAGCAACTGGAGGGTTCCCGGGGACTTGTGTGAGTACTCTCCCAGGCTTTGTTTTCAGGAGTAGTTCAGACTGGAGTGTTTGTTTTAAATGTCCCCAAGGCCTTTCAGAGCATTTCTAAGTGTTTGAGCAATTTAAATGCCTGTAAATGATGCTTACGTGCTGAATACTTCAGTATTTATTCTCAACAATCTGACTTTAGTTTTTCGTTTTTCATATGTCCTTCATGACATCATAAAAATATACTTTTGCTACCCACAGAAAATTAGAAAGAATAACAAACATGAAGTGTTTATCATATAATGTTTTCTCATTATGAAATTCACAGGGACCTTAATTTCTGAAAAGTAAGCTCATCACACTGTACTCTAGAAGTGACTGTGAGCTTGCAGTGTAACACAGTGAGGCTCAGGGGAGCTGTGTGTGTTCAGTTCTCTGTGGGACTGTAGCAGTTTACAGACAGGAAAGCAAACCTAACCCTTTATGGAAGTGTAACCACACTTGACTGTTTATCAGGCTGGCTATGCTGCTCCATTTCACTGTATCTTTGAAGTAGCAGGGATGAAATTTGGGAGCCATATGCAAGAATCAACAAGGAAAAAGTGTTACGAATGATGTGGTCCTTTCTGGGAATATTGAAGTCTCTGTTTCCAAACCATAGTCTCAAAGCAGTAAAAATCCAAATACGGGCTATAAAGAAACATAAAACTTGTGTATGAAAATGTTTTTCAGGGGTTTCAGAGTACGCAGAGTTTAGGAGGCACACCAGCATAATGGCGTGTTGTGGTCTGGGCAGCTGAACAAAATAAAGGGAAAAAAAATGTTTTCACTGTGAGGTTTCTTTCAGTCTTTCACTCAGTCCATGACTAGTCAGATTCAGTGTGAGAGACATTACAACCAATGACATCACCACCTCATAACTCTGGACAGCAGCAGGAAGGCATCTGGGGAGAGCAGGAGGGATGGCTGGCCCGTCTCTGCTGGAGGGGTGGAGGGTGGACGCTGAGAGGCCTACATGACTATAACAGAGAACCTCACTGTATTCATTGTACTCTCCGTCTCTCTCTCTCCCCCTCTACTTTTCTCTTTCCCTCACTGACCTTCTGTCTTTCACCCCCATTTCTTTCTCTTGACGATGTCATTTCCATGCTGAGCCAGACTTCCAGTGAACTCAATAGGGGGGATGGGGGGTCTGTTCTCAGAAGTGAAGTGAGTGGGAGGGAGGTGGTAGAGAAGTGAATACAGAGGATGCAGAGATCTAGCCCCGTGTGCATGATAAACAGCTGAGCCACGGGGGCTGCGATAGTGTCTGAGTGGCCAGCTATATCGATCACACCGGTGACTCACTGTGCTAACGTCACTGCTTCTCAGCTCTGGAGTGGGACGCTGAGTTGCAGCTGTAAACTCACACATAGTCCTTGTGGGGCTGTTCAACCTGAGTTGATTGAGTGAGAGGGGCCGGCATATTGTGATTTTAGCCACATTCCCTGTACTCGTGCCAGGAATAAGGGGAACAGGGTCAAACAGATAGCATTATCTGAGACTAAATTCATATGGACATGGCTGTGCAAGTAAAAGCATATGATCTGCTCTACGTGTTGCCATAATGTAAAATCATGCCAGGATAGCAGCCTGGCTTGCGGCAAAACTGGCTGGCACAGGTATGTATAGCCTCAGGGTACAAAAAAAATCCTCACACACTTTCAGCCCTTGCTAGGCTGTTCAGACTGTATTTCGGTTCACTGAAGCAAGCACGGCCTCCCCTGTGGCTACGCTACAGAGTATTGATACAGACAGCTGTTTAGATGAGCAGGTTGTCCCCTTCTGCAGGCTCTTCGCTGTGTCTCGTCCATAGTCTGACTCCAGTAAACTCAAGCTCTTTGTCTTCTTCTGTCCTAAATCCTGCCCTGCTGACTAACTGACGTTTTATCTCTTTACTCCACTGATGATGGGAATTGAAGTGGCAGAACACGCAATTTATAACACCCGCATGAACTGGCTGCTAACTCTGTCACATAGTTGTTTTGCTTTTGAAGTGGCATGACTGGGCTACTAATTGGGCTACAAAAATGTCTTGCATGCCTTTGAGTAGTACACTTATGTTGTTGATGTTTTAACAAAGCTAATGTATTTATGTAGAAAACTACATTTGCCTATCATGTTCATGTGAGTGATTTGGCCTGTTCGGTTAAATACAGGTTAAAAGCAGAACCACAGTCATGAGATGCATTTCCAGTAACTCAGTGGTTCATTAAATCAGCCATGGATCATGAGTAACTAACTAAAGCCTGCAGAACAGCAGTTGTTGATTTATTTTTGCACAACACCAAGATAAGATTTTTTTTTTTTTTTTAATGCAGTGTAAAAAAAAAAAAGAGCCTGGGGGGTCATGCATGCCTCATCACAGGCATTTGTATCGGCAGGAAACTCCACTGGAAGCGTTCGCATCAACATTTTTAATGAGACACACAGTCGTCCTTGGCTGCCTCAGCGAACTTTGGCTTTTGCTCGGAGTAAGGGATGATGAGGATTAGGGGTGGAGAGAAAGAACAGTAGGGTGGATATGTGCACGGCATGTGGATCAATGGTGCAGATGAAAGCACTGCGCGACTGGAAGTCTAGTTTGTGATGTTTTTCTGCTGTTGATTGCTATTCAGCATTCAGTGTTTTTTACGCTGATGGCTGTGGAACGCCAGATCCAGCTGTCAATGAGCTGAGGGGAGATTACAGCAGATAGAGGAGTAATTTTGTCGCTGATAAAACCCACGCTTCCTGCTGACTCCCGCTGCTGTTATTAGTATTTATCTCTTGATTCAGTTTGGTGTGGAGATAAAGGGATGGGGCAGAGAGGTGAAGGGGGACAATGAGAGAGCTGTCCATTCTCCTGGGATTAACATAGTGGGGAACTTTTCTCTCCCTAGATACAATCAGCACTCTCTACAGTGAACAAGTGGAATTCTGTTAAATTACTCTGATATTATGAAGCCTCTCTCAATTGTGTACCATAAAGCAATTTTCATCTCAGCACTAACTAGAGTATTTTATTATAACCACAGTCTTCTGCTCTGTCCTTGTCTCTCTTTGTGTGCACTCAAATGTGTGTGCACACATCTGTGCACATCATGGACTGCCGGAAGATCCTGTCCAGCAGATTTATGTTGGAAACAAAAAAAAGTAGATGAAATGAGGATGTTACAAATACTTGATAAAATCTGTTGTGTTCTTCCTTCCTTAAAAATTGTTCTTGTATCTCACTGGCGTTGAGCTCTTCACTAATTTTTTCTGAATGGTATTGTGTGATATCAACACTTCTCTGTGCTCGTGCCATCTGTTTTTATCTAATTTCTGTTCCCCCCTGAGAATCTCTCCTCCTTGTCTGACCACTCAACTTGCACGGTTTCCCCTCTGTCCACAGACTCGCAACGGTCCCATCTGTCCTCTTTCACCATGAAGCTGATGGACAAGTTCCATTCTCCCAAGATCAAGAGGACTCCATCTAAGAAGGGCAAGCAACTGCAGCCCGAGCCAGCAGCAAAGAATACTGAGAAACCTTCTAACAAGGTGTGTGTGTGTGTGTGTATTGTGGGAAATCCATCCCTTTCCTACCTATTCCCTGTGTTTGTTTGCCTATTTGTGAGAAGACCGTTTTCCTGTCTAATGTTTTGTGCTCTCATATTCCATTGTGTCAGTGTGTGTGCGAGTATCCCTGCTGGTTCCCACAGCTTCCCAGTTGCTGTGGCGGCTGGCTGCGCTACAGCAGGTGTCTAAACCTATAAAGACATGAATGGAATTGGGCCGTTTCCTGAATGAACTCCTCCGCTCCCTCTTAAGGCTTTTGGTGTAATGAATATATTCCCCAGCAGTCTTAGAGCTGCTGAAAGAGCCTGTTGCTGTAGGACTAAGGTGGCTCCAAGCCACATCACTTGAAAGATGGTGCTTTAAACTGTGAGCAAAACATGGGAGTAATGGAACCAAAGCAGGGGGCCTGGACTGCTTTGATGCTCTAAATGCTAAAGAGGTTGTTCAGTGATAAGCATTTCATTGTGGACGTCATCATTGTGATAATCAGAAATAGATTTGACCTACAATTCTGCTTTGTTTTTTTTCTAGAAGGTCAGTCGGCTGGAGGAACAAGAGAAGGAGGTGGTCAGTGCCCTGCGCTACTTCAAGACAATCGTGGACAAAATGGTCGTGGAGAAGAAGGTGCTGGAGATGCTTCCAGGCTCAGCCAGCAAGGTGCTTGAAGCCATCCTGCCTCTAGTTCAGGTGGAGGCCCGGATACAACACAGGTGAGCCCTAACAGTTTCTTTCCTACTTGCCCTTTTGATTTATAGTACAAGATGTTGTTTGTGTATTTTTAATGCACAGACTGGAACCTTCAAACTTTAATATTCCAAAGTGGGTATCCATACAGTAAAGTCTTGCTCTCTGATTGCTTTCTTTTTCCTGCTGTAGATACAGTAATTCACAGTGTACAATTTCTCAATTCATTCTTGCCTCTCAGTGTAACTTAACACAAAGATGGTATGCACGCAAGACATGTCAGAGCTAGCATGATGCTGACTACCACTTGCTGAGCAGCTTGTAAAGACTGATCATACATTGTGACAGATAACATCCCTTACCACAAGGTTTCCTGGACGTGATGCCTGTTGTCTTTAAAATTATGTTCACGTTAATCACTGTTGATGTGGCACATTATCAGGAATGTAGGGAAGAGAAGTGAATTTCACATCTCAGACTAACTGATAGAATGAGCTTCGCTTTACTTCCTCTCTGGACAAAGTAACTGTGAAGGCAACAAAGAGTTTGTTTGACTGTCAAGGCATGTTAGAACTTCTCTGTCTCTGCCTTTCCCTATCCATCAATGCAGATGAAGTTATGGAGGTCAGAGGTGACAGATTTTGTATCTCACAGCTCTGTGTTTAGAAGCGACTGATGGATTGTTGCTACAGCACTGAGAGGCAGCCATCCCTTGGGGTTTGACCTCAGTCTAATGGAGACAAACCCCACCAGATCACAGCAGAAGTTTAGCCTCTAAGGCTAAAGCAAAACTCTAAACTACATGCAGCAATTTAAACATCACTGCCACAAGCTAGTTCTCTCACAACTTCTCCTCAAGGGCAGCTCAGATGTTTCTTGGTAAATAAGCTACTGTACATCAAGTTACTGTTGTGTGACAGACTTTGACAGAGGAATTTCACTCTCATGTGTTAATATTGCTAATCTAGTTTTTGTGTTTAACATGCAAAGTGCACTACAGTGTTGGATTGTTTGCAGTGATTTAAATCAATATTGGTCAGATAACTAGGTCAACAGTGGGTGTAACTCCTACCCACTGTCTGGCACACAGTCATCTCCCACTCACTTTAGGGCTAAGCTGTGTAGAGGCGATGGATGGATATTTCAGCACTGTGAATCAGCTGCAGCATGTTGGGACAGGCCTGTGCCACACCTTAGTGTTAGGTCTGAACACACAATTCACTACAGGCAGGAACAACACCCCGCTTCCCTGTGCGGTTATACATTCTTCTGTCAGCACTCACTAGCTTATTCCAGCTTCCAAACATGTAGTCAGGCATACGTGCAGTTCCTCAACAAATGTCCCCTAAATATGTAGATTAACAGATGGTACATAGATGGAAGTGTGTTATGTATTGTTTTTTCTGTATTATTTTTCTCACCTTCTGTCTAACATGTGCTTGTCCCATTGCTTCTTCTTCTCACTCCTCTGTTGTGTTGTCTTGAATCATTCTTCTTTCTGCACCTCTGGTTTCTGCACCTTCCATCTCTCTGCTGTACATCACCTCCTTTTATTTTTTGATCCGTATTCCACTCTTCTTTCTCTCCTCCCTGAATTCCTCTTGACTGTTGAATCTCGCCCAACCCCATTCTCACACCCTTTCAACAGTTCTGCGCTGTCTTCCTGCCATAACCGTGTGTACCAGAGTCTGGCCAACCTCATCCGTTGGGCGGACCAGGTGATGCTGGATGGCATCGACTTGGAGGACAAGGAAAATGTAGCATCTGTCACAAGTGTCATCAAAGCAGTGCTGGATGGAGTGAAGGTAGGCCATTCGCTGATAGAGGAAACACAGTGAATGGTGTTGGCTACATCCTCTGATGTTTTTAATAGAGGAGTCTGAGGCTGGTTGTGTTGTCTTTCTATGAACAGGAATTGGTGAAGCTGACCATAGAGAAACAGGAGCAGCCATCACCCACCACCCCTAACAAACCAGCGCCACCTGCTACCACAGCAGAGAGGTGAGTACAAAAAGTGTACTTTCCAGAATACAGATATTCAGACATGCAAAGTCGTTCATTCACTCAGACCGCTTTTATGTGTGTCTGTGTGTGTAGCAATGTGTCATCGGAGGTGCCCTTGATAAATCGCGAGCAGGAGGTCTCAAATAAGACTGCTCCGGCAGCAGCTCCTGCAGAGGCTGCCACTGAGATACCAGATGAGGACGTAGCCCCTCCCAAACCCCCCCTTCCTGAAGCGAAGATGGCAGAGCTCAGGTGAGGGCGACACACTCTAAAACTGCAGCTGTAATTTACTGCCTTTCCCTCTGTATAGAGTTGCTCTTCTGCAATTAATAGATCCTGTTTGAAATTCAGTGAAGTGAAATTTAATAGCAGACTAAAATAGAAATTGTGTAGGAATTTCCGTGGCATTGAGCTAGGCTGGTATTTCATATGGTTTATTTGACGTCATAGGGTCTCAAAGGTTTCCTCATAATTGAAAGATGATGAGATTTTTTTCTCAGTTCATGGCTTTCTTGTTTCTGTTTTATTTCCATTCCGTGAGATGTAGAGATGTGGCTTGACGGTTATGGGGCCTCAGAAATTTTGTGACTTTTTGCACTGTAGCACAAAAGCAGAAGAGCCCGTTCTGCATTAATCCATCACAGCTGTTTCAGTTTATGATGAAGTTATTTTTAACACAATTTCTGAAAATGTTTCACACACATCAAATGAGGAATAAGGACAACTTTTGTACATTCTGTATATTTGGTTTACTTTCTGATGTAGTTTCAAATCGTCTTTTCCCATGCAACGCAGTCCATCAATCCAAATGCAACAAAATTCCAGACTCCCTAAAATCTCTGACTACATTCACACTTTAGGAACACTTTGGTTTGTTTGTTGTTCTGTCTCTTCCTTTCTTACTCTTTCTGCTGTTTCTCTCAATTTCTTTTATCTTTGGTTTCCCTTTGGATTCTGGGAACAGAGCACAGTTGAGTGCTGACGCTGGCCAAAGGAGACCCTCTCAGAAGGAGAAGTATGTTAGCCTAGGATCATCTGTCTCCATTATAACATCCCACCCTAGACCCTCCCAACCCCCTCCTCTGTAAAGCTTCTGGATTGGATGAAAGTGTTTTTGACTTGCATGGTTGCATTATCCCAACGTTTGTGCCATCCTCGGTATCCCTTGAGGAACTCATCATCCAATCTGAAGACCGTCCCGTGCATGAGAGTGTGTGACTGACCCATGCAGTGTCTTTTCACTGGCCTCCATATCATGGTGCCTTATGTCCTGTTCTTTGCTGAATTTTGACCTGGTATTAACTTCCTGAGAGAATTTAGGTTTGACAAGCAGGACAGCTTCATGTCATAGCTGAGAGAGGCTAACATGAAACACCCTCACTTTCATCTCACTGTTCTCCAGGAGCAATGATAAATGTGCGTGTTCATGTATTCATACATGGATTTGTGTGTGCATACATGTCTGAGACAGTGTGTTTTGCGTGCTTGCCCAGTTGTCTGTATTGAATTTGCCACAGGGACAATAAGGTCCAACATTCTTGTTATTTAATTCTGCTGTGTTTATTTGTCAATAGTCCTCCACCAGCTCTTCCCCCTAAGAAGCGTCAGTCAGCCCCTTCGCCTACACGGGTGGCAGTGGTTGCCCCTATGAGCCGTGGCTCCAGCCTGCCCTGCAGCGTCCACAGACAGGTGAGGGTGTTACTCCATCCCATAATAAGATTTTAGACCTTATGGTCCACTTTCACATTCAGTATAAGACCATATCATCATAACATACAGGAAATAAATTAACCTTTAAGAATTTCTCTGTCTGTGCAGCAGCAGGACTATGAGCAGGAGTTCCTTCAGAGGCGTTTCTCTGGGGGAAGCCAGTCATACGGGGGCGACTCTCCACGTCTGTCTCCTTGCAGCAGCATGGGGAAACTGAGCAAGTCTGATGAACAGCTCTCCTCCATGGAGCAGGACAGTGGTCAGTGTTCTCGTAACACCAGCTGCGAGACTCTTGGTAAGACTACAGATGCAAACCTTCAACAGCAACACACACGCTTGCAATGAAGACACTGACCCGACAGCACTGAGACGTTTACATTAAACTATAAAGGAGTTGACAAATGTTAGATAAGATATTTGATGTCTTCAGAGATAAACAAATCGAGGTTATGATTGTGTGTGTGTTCATTGTGTGTGTATGATGACAGAAATGTAATTTTTACCTTGTCTTCACCTTTTCAGACAACACAGAGAGTTACGACCCGGATTATGACTTTCTCCACCAAGACTTGTCAGCTGGGGAAAACATGCCGCCTATACCAGTAGTAGGATGCCTGAGCCCCCTGCCTGAGTCTCACAGCGAGTCCTCTTCCCCAGTCCCCGGACAGCATCCCTCACATCCCCGCTTTAGCGCTCCTCCACAGCAGCAGCCACTGGAGTACTGGACCCCGCAGCCCAATCAAACCAATCCCTTACAGTCCTCCCGCATCAGCGCACCACCTGCCCTGCCCCAAAAGAAGCGGCGCAGCACCCAGACATCGTCCTTTCCTGACGGAGGGTCCAGGGTGCTGTATGAGCGCTACCCTTCACAGTATGACAACTTGTCAGAAGACGACCCTACACCGCCATTCCCCCTTTTCACACCCATCTCACCCATGCCCCAAACTAATGGAGGTGTGTTCGTCGCTCAGTACATCGCCAGCGAGAATGCAGATGTCCCCTCCAGTCCACCGCCACTCCCAGAAAAGAAAAGCAAACACAGTAAGTGAGGGGAAAAGAGGGGATGGGAACATAATGAGAAGACAGGGAAGAAGAAAGAGATGCCAGGATAGAGGGCACAGAAACAAGGGAAGGGACAAAGACTCTAATGAAGGGAAGAATAAAGGTAGGGATGAGGCTGATTTAGTAAGGGACAGCGGGACATCGGCTACACTTCATCATCAGTTCATTGAAGCATAGCTTATGTCAAGGAAATACTCTACTTTGAATAGAGTCAGGAAGTGAATACCAGGATGTGCTACAATGGGTCTAACTCCAAGAGGGCAACATGTGGTCATTTCCTGACACACCTGCTACATCACTTCCTCTCAAGCTACTGAATTATGTCATTCCATACAGTCAGCCCTTCCTGCTAGCTGAAACACTTTTCACAGTGTGTGACTATATGCATGTATCATTTCAAGTGGGCAACCGTCTCAAAGTCAGTTTAAAGTGACACTCTATTGGTTTTACTCATCAAAGAAAAGTGCTGTCCATTCTTGACTTGGTTGAGTTCATAACTCTCAGCAGTATAAACAATAAATATTTTTTAATCTGCCCGATCTTCCTCCTCCAGTCCTCCAGTACATGCAGTTTGTGGAAGACTACTCTGAGCCGCAGCCCTCCGTGTTCTACCAGATGCCACAGAGCGAGAGCATCTACGAGCAGCGTAACAAGCGCTTCCAGGAGGTTTACGGCTTCAATGACTCCTTCAGCAGCACCGACTCGGTCCACGAGCCGCTACAGCCCCCAGCGTTGCCCCCGAAACAAAGGCAACTGGTAAGAATCCCCACCATGTGTGCTGGTAATGACTCTCTGAAGGACACAAAGCCAGTTAATGTGATATTGTACCACGTCTCATAAATTAAGGGTTAAAGTAAATAAGTGTCTTTTGCGCTTGGGCAGAAATAAATAACTGGGTTCACTAATTATGACTGTATGAGCAAAGCTGTAATTTAAATTGCTGACATTTTTCAGCTCATCTTCCTTGGATTTAAATCAGAACTTTGAGGCAGCGGAGCCTTCATTGAATTCAATGGTAATTTATGAGATTACACCTAAAATAACGTGACGAAGAATGTCGTGAGGACATGAGAACAATATAAACAGCCCTCTGCAGTCGAGCCGGGTGCTTCTCCAAATGTCTTCATGCTTTATGCAGGCTGGGAAGGAAAAAATGAGAAAGAATGCAGATTGCATTCTGTGGCTGAAGTACATTCCTGTGGTAATCTTCATCAGTTTTCTCTCGAGCCTCCTCATGTCTTCTTATCTCTCTCACCTATTCAGCCCCTCCTCCTTACTCTCTATTTTCCTTCCTCAACATTTTTTTTAAACCAAAGCAGACGTCTGTGCATACACAGAGGTGTTTGGTCGTTAGTGGGAGATAGGACTACCCTTTATCAGGCCCACATCAGACCCAGTCCCCTTATCTTAATCCAGGTCTTCGTCTGGGTTAATTGAGACAACTGTCTAACAGTGAGTCAGTGGGTAGAGTGAGGAAGAGAGACGGTAGGATAGGTCATAGCGGGAGAGGGAAAGATAAACCTTTAGAGAAATTAAAACCTAGGCCTGAAAAACTAATTTTCTAAATCACCTTCTTATTATGAGCAATGGGGTCCTACATGCACACGCTATTTAATGCTAATGTCCTGTTATACATGGGAAATACTTCCTCTGCTGGGAAAATGTGAACTCAAACAAAACAACGTATATCGGGGCAAGCTGTGCAAGTCTCCTAAACATGATTTTATATTAATCGTCTCAATTGCCAGATTTAATTTCCCTGTAAAGATCACCAATGTAGAGCAATAAAACATGCAGATCATTGCATGTTAAGTAGATGGTCCATATCTTGCCAGGTTGTCGTATATGAGGCATGAGGTTTTCCCTTACCAGCGCCTGCCATTTATGTATGATGGTCACAAACTGATCTGTGGTCTGAAGGCAGTACATGTGTGGACAGTAAAGACATGACACCGTTCTCCAAGGTTTAGCTAGATGTACAGTATCATGGTTCAGGAAAGGAAAACAGGCTATGTGGCTTAGTGGCAGTTTGCACAGTCCACCTCAGAGAGTCTTTCTCATTTCTTTTTGTCCATTGTTGTCTTTCTGCCACCACTGTGTATTTGGAGCCCTGTGACCAGCTTTTATTTTTATCATTCTTTTGTCTGACCGTACAGTCAAACTGCGCTCATCTCTGCTCTTGCCGCAATGCCTAATCTGGCCTCATGTTTTGGACTTGATGAGCTCGTGGCCCAGTGGAATAAGCCTGTTTGCATCCTCCATAAACCTATGTTCCAGGCTTACGCGCTTTGGCGACTTTACATGGCTTTGCAAAAAAAAAAAGTAATTTCAGCAGCTGCGTGGATAAGGAAATGGGTGAAAAAACACCAGTGGATCATATTGGCCCTGTTTAGTACATGTTGTTGTAGATGGCCTGGTTTCTGTAAAGCCCTTAAAGCTCAGGACATTAAAGAAGGTTTATTGGACAGTCACAGTAGACATGAATATGTGTGACCAGTACAGGTCAAATAACCCTGTAGTAATTAGGGCTTTCTAGCAACAGCTCTAACTTAAACATAACAGTGGACCCATATTCCATAACACCTCAACATCATTAGTCATTCACTACCTTCTCTGTTGTATTTATATCTGCTGCCAATGAGCTCATGCTTCTCAGCTGAACTACCAGAATCCTCCTCAGCTTTCACCACTTTGACCTCACCACTCTGCTGCTGGACTTTGATTAAATCTGCTTTAATTCAGTCTTGCTTACTAGTATAATCAACTGTCCCTTTTCTTCTTCTTTTTTTTCTCTCTTAACACCGTTTTCCCTTTTTGCCTTAACCTCCATTACTGTCACTCCCTCTCTTTTCTATCTTTTCCTATCTTTTCTTTCTTTCTTCCTTTCTTCCTCTTTGTTTCCTTCTCAGGCCTCCCACTCTTCCTCCCCCTCGTCTTCCTCCTCCTCTTCTCTCTCCTGCCACCTCCAGCCGTCTGTAGCGGCCATGGAGGAGGCGGGCTCTGGGCTGGGCCTCAGCATGTCCGTCTCTAACTCCTACCTGATTGGCCAAGCGTCCTTGACCACACCCACGGTGAGTCCCCCCCATCCCTCCCATTCTCCACTCTGGCGTGGGTGCTGTGTGGTCCTGGACTGGTCCAGGGGCGGGCTTGACCTGTGTGTTCTCCATATGTGATACAGTCTGTTCATCTATCTAGCCCTGCATCCTTTTGAGGTTTCTGATTGGGCCATCCCTCAATGGTCAGTGGTTTGGTTGCTGTGTGGTCCTTCATTTTGCTCATCCACCCATCCATGTGTGCATTTGTTTTCACAGTGTGAATTTGTTGTTTTGCTCAGTTTTTTTTTTGTTTTTGTTTTTTTTTTAGATGTGGTGTGATTAATTTGTGTTTTGTGAATTCACGAGTGTGTGCAGTTATTTGTTGTGGTCTTGTGTAGCCTCTGTCTAGCCGAGCGTGTGTGTTGGTGTGCCACACTGAGGCATTCCTCCACATGACAGGTCATTATTTGACCCTTTCCCTCTTTTCAGTTTGCCTCAGAGATAGTCGGTGAGCTCTGTGTCTCGAGTAGTTCATCCAAATATCACAAGAGACTGTCAGGCCTTAGGTTAGGGCTTATAAATCACAAAATAGCCCTTTGTTGGTCTAAGTGGAACGTCTCAACCATCAACACATTCCAGTTAGTTAGGGCCTGACCCTGACCCCAAAGCAGACCTGGCTATATGATACAGTGGTTGGGCAGTATTTTTTTGGTTGACCCATGATGACCCCATGGTGTGCGAGGCATGCCAAGACGTGTGGATCTCCCTCAGGATATCTCCACTGGAATGCAGCACCAGATGGACCTGATGGAAAACGCATTCCTCCTGTTTGTGGTCTTCTTCCTTCCTCTCTTCTCTCGTCCTCATCTTCTTCATCCTCCCATGTTACTCGCTGTATACGCACCCCTTATACTTTCTCATATCTGACTAGTCTCCACTTCACCATCATGCTGCAACCCCCCCCCCCCCCCAACCAACCAGACACACATACACTTCCACACCTCCCAGTTGTCTGCTTTTGTGGAATGTTTGCATTCCTCAACTCCTTGGGGCATGATGTTTTTTGGGGGATGTCATGGTGGAGGTAAGCCATGCCATGAAAGCTGCTTTGCATATGTTGAGTGGAAAGCAAAGGAAATATTGAATAGTAGACTTAGTAGATTTAGACTAATTTGATCAGCATTTCTAGGACTTGTGCTAAGAAAGAAGGAGAGTGATCCTGCGTGTCTGTGTGTGAACATGTGCATGCATTTATATGTATGTGTGTGTGTGTGTTAGCGCAAGTGTGTTTGTGTGCAGTGTTTACCAGTGATCTGTGTATGCACCGTTGCCGGAATGCTGAAAGAGGGCTGGTATGCACAGCGTGTTAAAACAGGTTACCCCTACCTCCCTGCTGGCAGGCATCTCCTCAGCTGGCCACACACACACACACACACACACACACACACTGTCAAGACATCTCATATTTACATACTCAGACTTGATGTTAGCTTATCAAGGTTTTTCTGTTAAACATTTCTGTCTTCTCGTCTTCCACATTATCTCACTGGAGATGTTTCTTTTGCCACTGGTTCCAGTTTTGCATTCTTGGGTGTATGTGAGTGTGCACTGCATTTCATGTTCAGGCACATCACTCCCATAGTCCAGGCTTAATGGAGGTGTTGGAGAATGAGGTGAACACTTTTTTCCCCCTCTGCTTCCTATTGTTCAGATTCTTTTTCTGTCTGCTCTGTCTTCACCTCTCTAATCCTTTAGTCCTGTCCTTTTATTTTATTTTTTTCTTTTTTTCTTTCCTGCTTTCGTTCTTTCCACCAATCACAGAGCTTGGACCAGGTTGCCTTGACCAATGCCACCATTGTGGATGGCAGCGGGGGCGGGCCCAACGGTTCCCTGGCTGGCTCAATGGGCTCTGTGGCTGTCTGTCTTCCTTCTGAGTCTTCTCTCACTGACTCTCTCCACACCTCAGCGGTGAGCTTACAAAGGGTTGATGGTGAAAGCACAAGCAGGATACTTATATGAACCATCTCTCTAAGACAGATTATATGATACTGGACCCCTTCCCTTGGCAGATTGGTGTTAGATTGCAGCAGTTTGGTATTCAGTATTGTTGCTCAGATGATAATATAATGACTCATTCACTTAGTGGCATCTTGTTGTTATTATCACTGCCCACAAACTGTCTGCTGTCTGATTATCGGTCTTAAAAGAATCCCAGTAGAGCATGTTGCACTGCATGTTCTCTTGCCAGTAAATACTATTACCTTTACAAATGGTGCACTCCAGTGCCACCTGGTGGTCATGATGACTCTGAGCTGGAAAACACACCGCTCACTGTACAATACCAGACCTCGGCTAGCCGCTCTCTCTCCTCCTTAGTAACATATTCACCCTTGACGTCTATCCCACCCTTAGAAAACACTCTGTGCCCCTCTCCGCTGCCTTATGCCTCGGTTTGTGTCCCTCCTCTTTTCCTGTAGAGCGAGAGCGCGAATGACGAGGGCGGGGAGGGGGAGTACGTCAACTTGTACTCATCCAGCCAGGCCAATGGGGAGCTGCCTCTCTCCCTCAGAGTAAGTAGCTGTCCGCCACGGGTGAAAGGTCAGTTCCATTTGCACGTCCCGTCACTTCAGGAAATGAGTCAAGGCCTGTTTGACTGGCAGACATCTCTCTCACCAGTCTTCTGTTGCACTGAGCAGCTCTTACTGATTCATGTCTTGAAGTGACGGCGCTGAAATGGAATGTGAACGTAGCCAAACCTGACTGAGCATGACTTCAGGTTCAGGGGTTTGCCTGTGAGGGACTCATGTGCTGTGATTGGTGTCTGTGGAAAAGATGTCCATCTGTATGTTGTTGTGACTGCCTGGCTGGTGATTGCTGTCTCTCTGGCTGCGCTTCAACTGTAACTAGCATTTAACCTTGTTCCCGATCTAACACCTGACATGTCGCTGCTCCAAAAGGGATTCTCAATGGTTCACCGGTTTTCAATTTTCCAATAACAATCCCCATAACAGATTATGTGCACCTGTGCATGTGTGACAGCGTGTGTGTGTGGTTGTATTTGTTTATTCCTTTGGGTCGTGTGCATCCGGGGTGTATTTCAGGCATGTTTGGGTTGTGGTGTGTGGAAGCTGTTAGTGAGAATGAGAGCTGAAGAGACATATGGATGTGTGGTTGTATTTGTAGTTTTCCCGTTGGTGGTTTCAGTGCGAGTGACTTCTACCCTTTGGTGTCATCTGTTGGTTTTTTTCCTCGCTCATACTGAGGAAAAGCTGCATTTTACCCATCAGCCCTTTACACCTAATTCATGTCAGCTCTAATAGGGATAACATAACCTGAGACATTTGTACAAAACATCCATCCTCCTCTCCACCAGACGTGTTGCATGAGATCCTGGTGATCAGTACGATCTCATCAATAACCAGGCTCCTGTCACTGCATGGAACCATTCATCAGTGATGGTCCATGTATCCTGCTGTGCAAATTTTGATTATTGTTTTTCCATCCATTGATTAGGAAACAATTGCAGCTGATGATGTACTTCAAGACCCCACCCCTCAAATGCCATCCACCAATAGCAAAGAGGCTTTGGACAAGGAAAGGTAAGGGTCATAATGTTTACATCCGGTAAACTTCAGCTTTAGATTTCCACTGCCAAATAAACTGCACTCATTGTGCATCCCAGTCGGAGGAGAGGCGCCAAAGAGCGTGTGACAATGCAAATTCAGCGCCGTGCTGAAATGTCGCTGCCAAGAATAAGTGCATGCTTTTGTTCCATAGTATTTTGGTCACTTTATTGGGTGGAATCACACCCACGCAAACCTTCCTAAAATTACACAACCTCCTTTACTCATGTTTTGCTCATCTATCCATTTTTATGTTTTTCAACAAGAGTTCTTCTTTTTGGCTGGCAAGCATAAAGATTAATGAGTGATTCTTACCAAGTCTGTGACCCACAACGGTGAGAAGGTAGTCTATACTCAAGATCTCTCCTTAACTCTGATAACTCTCTTTACAGTAATGTGTGGACATCCAGGACTGATGATGTATGCTTGCAAGCCACAATTACGCACACAGTATGGATTTGGGACACAGCTATAGTCATTGGTGCCTCAGACTGTTGTGAGTGTTTGTGTGCTGATGAGGCCTGTGTGTTTGTCTGTGTTTTAGGAGGCAGAAGTCAACAGAGTCTGCTGGGAGTGATGAGGAAGACGTGGACGAACTCTCCCTCATAGACCACAAGGAGATAATGAACAGGATAACACTAAAACAAGAAGTAAGACAGATGCTACTGCTGATGCTGTGTACTGTTTTTAGACATCTGCCGTGACAGAACTGTGCAGCATCAGCACACAAAGCACATTTTATCCTGTTAGTCCTGCGCAGGCTAAAGGTCACTGTGAGTCACTCAGATGTGAAATCAGATCCTGAGATGCACCACTGATAGCCATTGCTGCCCTCTGGAGTTAAGTTTCTGAAACTGCAATGCCAAACTGCCCTCCTCCTCTTCCTACACCTCCTCCTCCTTTGTCCTGTGTGGTGCAGTCTGATAGACAGATGTGTGAAAATGCTGCTCGCCACTTCGCAAGGTTAGGGACAATGTGACAGCCATGATTTATAAAAGGAGATAGGGAGAGATCAGAATTGCACAGAGGAAAGATTCATGGCCTGTGATGGCATTTAAAGGCGTTACAGAAGACATATTGCAGTGTTGGTGCTTTTATCTTAAACAGGTCTGACTTTTTCTTCGTCATCAGAGGAGCTGGTGCAGGACATTGAGAGTTGGGGAGGGTGGGGGGCAAAAGGAAAAAAAAAAAAGGAAAAAGACTGCATCACTCCACATCCACTCTAACCACTCTTTACCTCTCTTGCTTCCAATCTCATTTACTTCTCTCCCATCTTTCTATCATTCATTCATTCTCTCCACACCTTTTTTGCTCTCCTTAATTTTCCCAGAATGACGATGGGCCTGATGTTCGTGCTGGATCAGGAGACATTCTGTTAGTCCACGCTACAGAAACAGACCGCAAAGGTACAGTACAGATAACAGAACACATTAAGACTCATACTTACCCTACATATTTGTAATACAGAGTAGAGTGTGCTACGGTGCTTCGGGGTCACTGGCACAGCTTGGTTTTGCCAGCTTGACAGACCTGGAATCATTTTATATTCAAAGACAGATTTATTTTTATTTGTGATTCTTTAGTTTGACTGATGTGTTGCTACTTTTCTAATCTCCTCATCTTAAATAGCCCCAGTCCTTCTCTCTGGTTCAGTTATTTGCAGTGTGTCAGTCTGGGTTATACAGCCTTCACATTTAATGATGTGTTTTCAGCTTTAGGTAGTTAATTGGGAAGTCTGGCTGCACGTCCTATGCACTGATTTATGCTGCTTTTTCCTGTTTTCTTGACAGATCTTGTTTTGTACTGTGAAGCCTTTCTGACTACATATAGGACTTTTATAACCCCAGAGGACCTCATTAAGAAGCTACACTACAGATATCCTTTTCAAATCACTCAACATGTCACTCTGAGCTTAATCGTTGTTTTGTTTGAAGAAGACTGTTTTTCTTGTCTAGTGATTTTTTTTTAAAAATCCCTATTTACCAAGGAAAGACGTTTACCTTTTTGGTCTTATTCAAATCTTTCAGTTCATTCAGGCATCATACTGAAATCTAAATTACTACTGAAACTGTGGTCTTTTTGTGATCCTGTGCCTTTCTTAATGGCATCTGGTAAGAACAAGAGTGCCATTAAGTTTTCCCTCCAACATTTTTCCAGCTCTGATGCAAATGACTGTGCTTTGTAGAGCTGAAATTGTTAGCTGAAATCAGTAGTTAATTAATGGATTATTTGATGGACAGAAAAACTTGTCAGACAAAAAAAAGTGTTTCCACGTTTTCTGACATTTTGTAGACCAAATAGTTAAAGAGCTGTTTGAGTCGATAATCATCAGATTCACTGATAATGAAATTAGCTGACAGTTACATTTCCATTGTTTTTACTGCAAAGAATCAATGTAGAACACAGCACTGACACTGTCATGTAATGATGTATGTTGCATGCAATCATGGTCATAAAGCATAATTATTGAATTGATTTGTAGAACCACAGACCATCCAAACTGTGGAGGGATGTACTGTATTTTAAGACGAACGAAGAACTTCACACATCTGATCTTAACACTTAATGAAGCTTCATAAATGTGTAAAAGCTTGTAATTTAAGTTAAGCATGCTATTGTACTCTGTGATCCACGTATAGTTGTTGCTGTTTTCATTTTCCTTGACCACAAAGCACATATACCAGGTTCTGCCACAGTCCGGACACCTTCAAGAAGCGAGTCAGCAAGAACACGTTCTTCGTGCTGGTTCGTGTGGTGGATGAGCTGTGGTGAGTAGGACTCAGTATTCTGGAGAAAAATACCATTTCGGTGTGTGTGGTGCATCTCTTCAGGAGACCATGTTTCCAAGCAGATGTGGAGTATAGTGGGCAATGGTCTCTCAGTGAATTAATGTATAAATGCGTGTGTAAGTTTAGAAACAAGGGTATTTCTAGTGCCTTAAATAGAGCCGTGTATGCCAAATGCACTCCATGAGTACACTTACAGTCTTATATAACGTTGATTTGATCCCAATCATCCTAAGAGCTTAATTTTGTTGTTGTGCTGACAGTTCTAACCAGAACATGTCTCTCTTTCTGTGAGATCGTCCCTTTAACTGACACTTTACGCTCGTAACTGTGCACGTTTGAATTCAGCAGCCAACTGATTCTAATCATTCAGTCATGTCCTTCTCCTCACCCTCTGTCCTGCAGCCTGGTGGAGCTGACGGAGGACATCTTGAAACAGCTGATGGACCTGGTGTTCACGCTGGTGTGCAACGGCGAGCTCAGCCTCGCCCGTGTGCTCCGCAAGAACATCCTGGATAAGGTGGAGCAGAAGAAGCTGCTGCGCTACACTAACTCCCTCAAGCCCCTGGCCGCTCGAGGGGTCTCTGCAAGGTACTGTGGGGGGTCAAGGGTCAGCTCTTCATGAGACTTGTATGGGGAGTGCTGATGCTGCAAAGACAACTCTGCTTTTTCGTTGTTCCGATGTTTCAGTATCCTTGGGAATAGCAGACAGTGTTCTGTTAATTGCTTGGTAGACTGGCCATCAGAAACCATAAGACTACTTAAACTAATAGTCATTCCCAGATGATGCTCTTGTAATGGTTTGATAATGTTTCAGTGGAATCCAGCATTGAAACACACTGAAACAGCTTCTCTGTAGTGCACTGTGTTTTACACACAGGATGTTTTCAGTTCCTTCTCCTTCATCACTGTTAATACTGACGTTGTTTTCTGTTTCCTTAAATGCAGTCGATCAGTCGTTTGACTTCATACAAAACAACATATCCATTATCCGATCTGTCAAACACAAGCCTCTTCTCATTTTCATTTGACGTTTTTCACGTTTGTGATCGGACCTTCTGTAAAACAGTTTCTCTTCAAAACAAGTAATTACCAAGATAGACTGAGAAGAGTCATGTCTGTTTCAGTTCTGTGGCTAAAAGCAATCTTCAGTGTAAAAATGTCATCACCTAATAGTTTGTGTGTGCCAACAGGCCTGGAACGCTTCATGACTTCCGCAGTCATGAAATTGCTGATCAGCTCACTCTTCTTGACGCTGAACTCTTCTATAAAATAGAGGTAGGGCGGAGTCTTTGTGTTCAAGTTAGCTGTTAATGTTGTCCGTATTTGTTGACATTTATTGTATTTTAACACTGAGCTTCACGTAGTCGATCCATATTCTAACTCTTCCTGTTTTCCTTCAGATTCCTGAGGTGCTGCTTTGGGCCAAGGAGCAGAATGAGGAGAAGAGTCCGAACCTGACTCAGTTCACAGAGCACTTTAACAACATGAGCTATTGGTAGATTTCAAAACCACAAACTTTATGCCCTCACATCTCGCTGCTTGTCATTGGTACTTATGGCTTCTCTCTCACACCATCTTGCCTTCATAAATGCTGACACCATGCCGTTTATTTCTCTCTCTATAGGGTCCGCTCTTTGATAATTCAGCAGGAGAAAGCCCAAGACAGAGAGAAGCTCCTCCTCAAGTTCATCAAGATAATGAAGGTCAGTCAACTTAAATATCCTAATTTCTAATTCCTAATTTTTTCTAATTTCTTTCTGTATTTTTTTTGTTGTTTAATGCAATAACATTTATACAAATATCTTATTACAGCACTTAAGAAAGTTGAATAATTTCAACTCCTACCTGGCAATACTGTCCGCCCTGGACTCTGCCCCCATCAGGAGATTGGAGTGGCAGAAACAGACCTCAGAGGTGAGAGGGTTGTGAGGGTTGAATGAGAGGAGTTACACATTGGCATGTGAAAGTGAGGTGTAGTGTTCATTGATGGATGTAGCCTTTGAATTTACACGTCTCCTCTCATTGGTAAGGATCATGATTATCACTTTTCTCTCATATCCCACGTCCTCCTTATTCTCTGTCAGGGATTGGAGGAATATTGCACGTTGATCGACAGCTCCTCCTCCTTCAGAGCATACAGAGCTGCTCTGGCTGAAGTGGAACCTCCATGTATCCCGTACCTGTAAGTGAACGAATGTTTACATGTGTGTTTGGGCTCATATGGAATTTTTGGCCACAACTTGACTTGACTTGTGCTTCTTCCAGGGGTCTCATCCTACAGGACTTGACCTTCGTCCACCTGGGGAACCCCGACCTCATTGACGGAAAGGTCAATTTCTCCAAACGCTGGCAGCAGTTCAACATCCTGGACAGCATGCGGCGCTTCCAGCAAGTGTAAGTCCACTGGGATAAATTTATGACGAAAAGACATATTAATGGAAGGCTTTGTAAGCATCAATCACAGTAATAAATGTCATCATTTGTGTGCTGCTGGCAGGAAATATAATGTGTGCTGGCTTTGTTTTTCATTAAATTCTAATATCATAAAACATTGCTGTCATCTCCACATGGGCTGTTTGTTTTTTTTTTCGCGAATGAATTACTGCATTGATTAAACTTCGACCTCTTCTCATCTCAGGCATTATGAGCTGAAGCGCAACGAAGACATCGTCTCTTTCTTCAACGACTTCAGTGACCACCTTGCAGAGGAGGCCCTGTGGGAGCTGTCGCTGAAGATCAAGCCCAGGAACATCGCCAGGCGCAAGACCGACCGCGAGGAGAAGACCTAGGGCCCACGGGCTTCTGAGACTGACCTCCAACTGTGCTTCATGACACTAACTCCACTTTACTACAGACTGAGAGAGAGAGATGAATGGAAGCTATCCGCTGGAGCGAATGGGAGACTCAATGTGGGAATGCAGAACAAACTACAGACAACTGAAGCGTGGCCGAGGTTTACAAAGAGCTCTGCTGCTCTGGGAGATTATGATTGAGATTACTGTGGCTCTGGCGTTTAGACAGGGAGAGATTGTGACTATGGTGAAATGGGAGGAAGCCTGGTGCCAAGGAAGAGAGAAGAATCACACAGAGCGGGCAGGGAGATGCTACGGAAATAACCAAAGTCTGCTCCCTGGGCTCTCTGTTTTAGAGTGGAGCTGTTGCGTGTGTGTGAGATTGAGCTGAATGGTCCATTACTCTCTAAGTTGCTCCTTCTTCTTCCTTTATGTATGTGCCATTTGTTGGTCATCTTCTGCGACCCTCTCCCAGACTCACGAGTTCCCCTCAAACAGCAGAACCCTTGAGAGCGACCTGCAGTGAACTGTGAAGTCGCATGCAGACTGCAGACTGAGGGTCTGCTGGGGCGAGGGGGTTTGAACTTGAAGAGAGGATGACCATTAGAGACTGGAACCTATGAGTTTGTTTTGAAACATTTTGTGTAAGAATCATGTATGGTTATGAAATGTATTATATACAGTGCTCCTTTTGTTCTTAAAAAGGATGTTTATGCTTATGAGAAGAGCTTAGCTTCTCCCAAGTGCCATACATATGTGCACTAAAAAAAGCAAAGCAAAAACACAAAAAGATTAATTACTAAAGATGCTGTGATCTATGTACGTCATACTGAATCATTGTGTGCCATGTTCAAAGTGTAGAGAACCATAAGGCAATCACAATCATGTCCCAGTCATGTCGGTGTGTGAAAGTGTTTGTGTGTGACTGAAGTCCTCAGCGACTTGTGTGTTTGTCATTCCAAAATGTGCTGTAGTTAAATCATTTTGATTCCTTTTTGGGAAAATGGTCAAAAACAACACATCACACTGTGCTCTCAAACTCCAATAAAACAAACAGCTCTGTTTCTATACACACTGTGTTGGTCAGAAACTTCGATTTCTTTGTCAAACAAGACTGACACTTTAGACTTTAATAACGGAATTTCCATTTATTGTTGTACAGAATGTTGCGTGGAAAATTAACTTAAAAAAAGTTAAGGCATGTATTCAGCGTTAAATAATCAAAAGGAAGCGCTCAATACCAAACTCAGTGTGACACTACGGAAACGCACATCTAGACCTAATTTGAATTTAATAAGTTATTAAAAACAAAAGGAAAGAAACAACGTAACTACAATACATTAGTATTAATATAATTTAAATATATTAATCCCCTTTAAAGCAACAAAAAAAGCAAAAGCTACTAAGGTCAAACTCAAAGTGCAAAAGCGTGACTGAAATTAAGCATTGAAATAACACTTCCTACTGTTGACTGTATTACCCTCCTATACAGTAACAGGATGTCTGACCACAGTTAACACTGAAAAAAAAATCAAACCATATCATGGAAGACTGTTACACATGAAAAGCAAACTATTTGCATATTTGTTCTGCTCCAATGATTACAATAAAATTACAAAGATGATGCAGCAGCAAGTGCTTGCAACACTGTTACTGTGGATAATATTTTAAAAAATTAAAAATAAAGGAAGGCGGCAGAGGGCGAGACCAGCATCGCAGTTGCTAACCCACTCTGCACAAATCAGTAGCAGCAAACCCAGCTCAAAGCTCGTCTTCACAGTCTGGACACATCCATCCACCCATGCATCCACACAGTCTCAGTGAGGCCGACTACTGGGCTCCATCAGGACCCTCTTTCCTGGAGGATTAGTGGCTCCGTTCTGCAGGTCACCCTGCTCAGACATGGACCGTTTGAAGCCCCGCGCGTGGCCGTTGATGGGCCCACGCTGCCATTTGCAGATGTCTCCGTTCAGAATGTCTTGGATGTGCTGCACGATGAGGTTGATGGCCACTGATGAGAGACAGATGAAGAATTTGTCAAACATTCATGATGTTTGAATAATTATCATTATTGGGGGGGAAAAAAAACCCACTCACCCATGTTGTCAACTCCCCTTGGAATGATGACATCTGCATACTTCTTAGTCTGAGGGAGAACAAAATAAAAGTGACATTTAGTGCTCAAAGGGTTTGTTGACCGAATGACACTGGAAAATGGGAAAATAATCAGTCATCATACTTACAGGCAAACAAAATTCCTCAAAAGCAGGCTTTACAAACGTCGTGTACTGCGTGAGAATCTGCTCCAGGTCTCTCCCCCTGCTCATGTCTCGCAGAACTACAGAGAAATTTGGTCAAACCATTGATTCACTGTGACTACAACTAGAATACTGTGTGTTTGACAGAGACATTAATACCTCTGCGAGACAGTCTGACGTCTGAATCTGTGTCCACGAAGAGCTTCATGTGAAACATATCACGCACTTTCTGGGGGTAAAAAACCAGGATCCCCTCAAAGAGGACGACATCTGCTGGGTAAACTGTGATCCTGTCTTCCAGCCTATAAACACACAGAGTTCGCACACTGAAAAAGGAGGTCGGACAAATCTCCCGTCCGGACTTGATCAGAATGCTTCCTACCTACCTGGAATGGGTGACAAAGTCATACGTTGGCACTTCAACCACCGTTCCCTCCACAATGTCCTTCAAGGTTTTGTACATTAAGTCATTGTCGAATGCCTCTGCAGGACATTAAACACAAACAGAATCTGATAAATAACGCAGTGAATGCAGACTAGGGCGGCAAGTTGCAACTCTAAAATAGACACGGGGAGGCACGTGTGTTGGGTCTGCCTGGGTCTACCTGGGTGATCAAAGTTGTACTGTCCCTTCAGCGCCTTTGCCTTCTGCTCTGGAGTCAGGACTCTGTAGAAGCTGTCCTGGCTTATAATAGCCACCTTCCTTTGGCGGTGGTCCACCTTGTTTTGGCCCAAGAGCTCCATGATCTTGGCGCAAACTGTTGACTGTGGCAGAAAAGTGACTGTTATTTATGACCTAACATAATGTTTTAACAGACTAAACTAGCAAAGGCGATTTAAAATGCAGTTTGTGGACGTGTCTTGGGGAACAAAAGTCTAGCAGAGTTAGCTGAAGTGCGGTATCAGTGACCTTCTCATAATAGAGTTTATCATTGCCAAATACCTGACATATTTATTACAGCGGCTAGTTAGCTGAATGAAGCTCTTTTGGCGCTAAATCTGCAGCAAAGTGATGGAAAAAGGCAGTAGAATAAACAGAGCAGACATTTCATGATTTTCTAGTGCGCTAGTGAAATACTATAAAGACAATATTAACTAAGCGAGGGGGGCGTATCACATGGTTTGACAGTTTGATGAACAAGAAACTAAGCTACGCTACTCGGAATGCTAATTTCCGTTGCCGGAGAAATCTTCAGGCTGAAAAATAACTGACCTTGCCGCTAGCGGTTCCTCCGCTAACCCCGATTAAGAAAGGACGATGCCGTGGCCTCTCAGCGTCGTCTAGAGCCCCGAGAACATCCATCGCAGTCCAACAGAAACGAAAGACTGCAGAAATCTAGATAGCTTGGCTGAGTGCTAGCTATGCTATCTGTAGCAACAACAATGCGCTGTTCTCGCGAGAACGAACGACCCAAAGAATCAACACTGGACGGGTTTTGAGCTCAACTGCATTCGACTTTTACATAAAATATGATTCATCACTATCTGCACACGTCTAGAGCAGAAGTGCATTTAATATTTAGAATACATATGATAAAATACAACCTATTGTTGCAACCCTTTGATTGTAGTTAGAAAATTTTTGAATGGGGTCTAATTGAACACATGCCCTTTTTTGAGTTTCATTTGCAATCAGCAGGGAATACAGTTCTAGCCCTTGCTAGTCTAATGTATTGCTCCGAATGCATGACAAAAGAACATTAGCAATAAAAAAAATATTTATTATGAAATTAAATGTAGACATCTTGCAATATACATATATAGTATGGACACAGCATTATTGTTTTTCCGGATCACTGTCTGATTTTTGGGTGTCTTCACTACATTGTGTCTTGTCTTCGCTGGATTCATCCACTACTATCTCCAAGGCAGCACTTCCTTCCACCCTCTTCACAGTTTCTCCTTTGGCAGCAAGGATTTCCTCAATGTTTCTAAAGCATAAAACAATAGGACATGAGTTATTTATGAAATGTAATGCATGCAGTTGTTGGTAAATCAAAAATGTCAATTCTTTCAGCTCCTCTGACAGGCTTAACTGACCACAGAGGTGCTGTGTATCTACTTCACCGGTGTTTTGTGATCAATTTTCATATACCTGGAAACATTATAAGTCTTCTGCTGAAGATAATCTATCTGAGCCAATATTATCAGCCAATATTTACTTACATATTTACTTAACTGGCATAGGATAGATTCTGAGTGGTATGTCACTGTCAGATTTTGGCATGCTGAGCCACTTGTGGCGCTTCTAAACACCTCTTCTGATTTCCTGCCACTGTTTACTATGATATGCCTCTGATGTGTATTTTAAACAGCTTGACAAACCTGTTCCCCTGGTAGATACCACTTTTAACTGGAATGTCTGGCCTGCCACTTTGACTAGTGGTTCATCACAGTTCAATCAGCAAACCGCTCTTAAAACGATATGTCATTGGTGTTCCACTACCACACCTTCCACATCCCTAATACTGTACGCACTATATGCCACTAGAATAAAAATGGCACTTTTTCATCATTGGATAAATGCTAAAGATATGTTTGAGCTAAACCCCCCCACCCTTTTGCTGTGTGTTGTGTTAATGATATTCGGATAATCTATACCAACCTCTTCCC
Source organism: Toxotes lorentzi (assembly GCA_037833715.1). Lineage (NCBI taxonomy): Eukaryota > Metazoa > Chordata > Actinopteri > Toxotidae > Toxotes > Toxotes lorentzi. The sequence continues at coordinate 14,772,638 of JBBMJY010000008.1, read as the reverse complement.
TTCCAGGTCAGAGAACCAGCTCAGGTTATCAGCGATGATGTGATGATTCTTACATCCTGGACATGTCACTATCACTACACCTTTGTGGTACGCCAACTTGGATATCTTCTGCATGGATCTAGTAGAGCAAACCTTCAAACGTGATACAACCTGCATATCAGATTTATGACTTTATAACACACAAAAAAAACCAAAACTATTTCAGGATTTCTGGGTCTGCTACCTTGCATGTGTAAACTAAATGATAATGTGTTGACTGGATCTTCCCAACAGCGTCACTTCTGATACTCGGTGAAGTTGAGACTCCTCTACAGAAGCCAGCTCCACCTCTATCATCGGGCGACAAATAACGATATCTACGCTGGTCCTGCAAGGAGAGGAGACCTGTCCCGGCTGTGGTCGTCGGTGGTAACGGAGGTCGACGATGAAACTCGGCGCACAGTCCGGACAGAGCGGAACTGCTGCGATAACACGGAAGCAGCCGGCGGACAGTCAGCATCGTCCGCCAAGAGTCTGAGGAGCCCACAAGAGCACAACACCTGTGTACAACCAACATGACAACTGCCGTGTTCCAGAGTTCAGAATTTACACACGATTTCGTCAACGAGAGAGCTGTCCCAATTTGATGACATCACCAAACAGTATTTTCAAAATAAACTTTATGAACACATTGTTCCTACGACAAAATAAAACTGACATTAATTTAAGACAAATATCTTTCTAAACAGAAAAGAAAAAAAGCATTATGTCAATTCCAATTATCAACTTGGAAACAGATTATGGTTCTATTCTGTCGTCTGTTTGACAGATTACTGTATAAATGAACCTTTTGTTATAAACGTACTGAATGTAGTATTTCCAATGAGCTATAAATGGTGAAAAATGACTAAATACTAACTTATGTTGAATTGTGAGGCTTTTTATATTTTCATTTTATTCTACTTTAATCTTATAGCCTGTTACAAAATTTCCACTCAAATATTTATAGAGATGGGTGCTGACAATACACTGGACAATTGCAAATAGTGTTACACACTAAATCAAATTACAATTACAATTGTAATTCATTCTCTCTAATCAGTGGTCCTCAGTTACGAAACAGAGTACATATACTGGTTTTGGAGGCGTTAGAAACAGAAAGCGAGGAATCAGTACAGTTAATCTTGGATGTCTGCTAAGTCATTGTTCAAATTATGTGCAAATGAAGATGACTACACAGTCACAAAAATTTTACATACACATACAGTGTCCCTGGTCAGCGTGAGGAGAAAATCTAATAAAGTAATAATGACCTTTTTGCTTGGAGTTTATTTTCAGCATTAAAGGTCATGTGAGTTTAAACTCAAAGAAAAAAAAATACAGTTTACATTTGGGTTTAGTAAACATGGAAGTGTGGTGAAGTTAAGTCATTTCTTTGAACATAACCACCAGAGGGTGACATACAGACTTTGATATCACTTCGCAGATTCAGATTTTCCTTCCAGTCTCAAAATACCTCTGGGTGGCACAAATCGGAAACCAACATCCTATATTATATAAGTATTAATATTGTACTGAGTTGTGCACAGACAGTTATCATCACCTCATTGTTTGCCAAGGCTTTAGAGGGAATAGGAGAAATAAGGGCATATTATGCATTTATGACAAAACAATTTTCACCATTGTTCCAACTGGCTAAGGCCAAGGCTGCTGCAGGAATGTACAGTTGAGATGAAAGGCAATCAGCACAAATGACCAATTTAGTGAGCTGGTGGTGACTGAAGGGTGTGTTCCTAAATCCTGCTGGGAAGGTGGGGGAAGCTTGTTTAGGGGAAGCTGCAGTCAGTCTGAAACTGGGCGGCTATCCCAGTGCTGACACAATGCTTCTGTGGTGAGTTCTGTGCTGCTGGTTTAATATCACACTATATGCTGGTCTATCTGATATTCAACACAATTAATTTCTACAGGAAGCATTCATCTGTTATTTATAAGACCTCACTTTAAGCCAGCATTTATTATTTAATAGGAACATTCCTCTCTGAAAGTCTGATTGTAGACTTTGTGGAATGAATCTCTTCAGAAGTGACTTTTTAAATTAAGCTGAGCACATCTGCCACAATGCATTTGGTGAAGAGTATGAGAGCTTGAAATGCCCTGTACATAGCTGAGGAATAAAACTTTGGCTGCATTTCATTTTTCACTCATTTTAGGGCTTTTTACTGACACAGTCACTTTGTGTTGGCTTCACAAACAGTGAAATTTTTTTCTTTGTTCCTGAGATTAAAATGCTTAAAAACAATTGAAATTGTGTCATCTTATATTTTCTTGAAAACTTAAAAATCAATACACTTTGGCAATACTGCTTAATTAAAGTCATGCTAATCCAGAAAAAAAAATATTAAGTGGATCCTTTTCATGATAAACATTTTAACATGCAATTACAGGAAAAACACAGTTGTAGGTGTAATTAATGACTGCTTTCCATTTCGATGTGCCAGACTCTTGTACTGGTTCATGGAACTGAGCCAATAAATATCATTAGTTAAACTTGTTCTCTTCCTGCCACTGAGAGTCAAAATATTTGCTGTGAACAACAGTTAAAGATTCCATGTGAGGTAAAAACAAAGCCACTCAAACACAACAATGCTGTGTTTTCTGTCTCTTCATGTAAGCCCAGACTGACTCAGTTATGCTGAGATCAGGGCTCTGCGGGGACTCCTCGTTCTTCTTGTCACTGAAGATAGTTCTTCATGTCCCTGACTCCATGTTTGTGGTTATTGTCACACAGCACATTAAATCTGGGACCGATCAGACATCTCCCAGAGAACTATAAACATCCACAGTGCGTAAAACTTTTGCACAGTTCTGTGTACATATGTTTTACAATTTACTGTACGGGGGAAGTGAAATATAACAATTCATTTAGTGTAGCAGAATAGCCATTACAAAAACAACCTCCACGTCACCCAGAAAAGAAAAGAAAGAGAAGGAAAAAGATGAGATGTAGACGTTTCTCCTGTTGCTGTTCTGCTTTTATTTTGAAATCGGCCTTGTGTCGGGACTTCCGCCAGCATCCGCTATGTGCGTGCGAGCCGACGAACTCACTCGGCTCGTGCTTTCGTGTGGTTTTATCCTCCGTCACTGTCTCACGGGGCCCCGGCCCGGTGTCCGGCCAGCCCCAGCTGCCGAGAAAGGTCAGAGAAATGTGTCAACCGTGCGCGGAAGAGGCGAGAGACACCAGCTTTAATAACACAGGTGGGTCCCGTTCTTGTTTTTTTTTTATGTGTGTAACTAGCTAGTTAGCTGCGTGGTTCAGAGAGGGAGATTTCACTGCCGCAGCGTGCTAACTGGGCATCGGTATGAGACATCGTTTCCCGTCGCTACTCGTCTGCCTGTTGTTGTGTAGAAGACGAGTTAATAAAAGGTCGCTGCGTGGGTTAGATTACATGGTATTATACCACTCTGCATTACAGTCAGACTCTTAATCGCGGATCAATTTTAGCTAATAAAATATTAGTTCATCCCACAGTTGAAGGCCAGCAAGGCATTCTCGTATTATGGCAAAAACACAAAGACTGTAAACAGTAGACTAAAATGCAGAATTTTGATTTGAGCCGTGGAGCTATGTGTCAAACTGTATGGGCCTTAAACAAATAAAGCCAGGCTGTTTTAGCTGCAGGTATTTCCATTGTGAATTACATTGTTTTTGTGGTATATTGTAGATCCGGAACGAATAGTTGATTCATTGATTAGTCCATCAACATATGATTAATCTTGAACTACTTTGATAATAGAATAATCCTCATAGTCACTTTCCTGAGCAGAACTGTCACAGATTTGCAGTTTTTAGCTTGTACGAAGATTTCATGCTTTTCTTTGTCATACATGGTAGTAAACGGATTATCTCTGGGTTGTTGGTCAGACAAAACAAGACATTTGTTGGAGTTAATACTGAATTTGTGTTTCTATCATAACAAATATTGCATTCATACATTAAGTCATACAATAGACTATAGTGTTGCTGTAATAAGTATGGAATAACTTATATGGTTGGTGTGGTATTAGTATGTTGTCTGTGAAAGATCTTTTATAGCATTATTGTAGTGTTTTGTGGTAAGGGGGATCTGACTGTGCAGTATTGGCCTAATAACCAGCCACATTAAGGCCAGCCACATTAGTCAAATTATATCATCAACACTAAGTGGTTCTAAATGGGGTTTGTTTCAGATGTGTAATGTGTGTGTGTGTGTGTGTGTGTGTGTGTGTGTGTGTGTGACATCGGCAGTGTTGTCTTCAAAAGGAAAAGTAGATTTTTGTGAGCCAGAACTAGTTCAGCCTGGTCAGGACTGCCCTGTCTGCTCCAGCCTCTTAATGTCTCAAGTCTGCCATTGCCAGGGTAGGGCAGATGGGCTGAGATCTGAAGCTGTGATACCTCCGTTACCTGCAGACGGCCCATCAAGAAGGCTTTTGTTATCAAAGGACAGGGAAAATCTGATGTTTTGGAAGGATCTGTGGGTGTTTGTGATCCCCTTATCAGCTGCTGAGCATATGGTCCTGAATCCTTTATGTTTACAGTACAGCTTTGCTATATTCACCTCTCAGATATATTTATTCGTGTAAAGGTTATTTGCACAGAAAAGACCAGATTTGTATAGTCAGGTGTTTCGACTCTTGTTAGAGATGATCCGATTCAATCCGTCAAATCGGTATCAAAGCTGATACTGACCTCATTAAGCAGATCACGTAACTGCTAGATGTGAGCAGTTCACATTAAATGTAGGTTGTGTTGTCAGTTTCATTATAAGATTAAGTATTTGAGATACGTACAGTTTTGGTGGAATAACCCTTCCACAAGATGACAGTCAGTAGTTCTGAGGTGTACATAGTGGTGAAATGAAGACCAGTATCAGTCCAAACAGGTTGTCAGAGCTCTGTTTTTTGAAATGGCAAGCAGGCATGATGGATGCATCATGGATGTTAGAGCACAGAGACTCCAGCAAAACAGTGCTGGAGTTGTAGTTATGAAATACCAAAATTTGATAATATTAAGCTACAGAATAAATTATATGAATATTACTATTAGAAACAGAACAGTAACTGAAAACTGAGCAACAAAGAAACTAAATCAAACCATACCCAAACTAGATGACCCCCTCCCCAGTCCCAGTTGGTGTGGTCCAATAAAAAAATAAAGCTTACCAAACGAGGGTCTGCGTCATGTGTGCGGTCAGTCTCACAGCTCCCCCACAAGCAATAAATTTGTGGCGTGCCATTGACTTAGTTTTTAGCACCACAACAATCCCTGGTCTCATGTTACCTCACTACCAGCAGATACCTAGAGTTGAGGTATTAGAATTGTTTTGGGAGTGAAAAAGCTGGTTATACGCATCTCTTTGTCTTATTTAGAGCATTAGCTTCTCTGTGCCTGCAACTAATAGTTAATTTCATTATCGATTAAATAATTGTCTGACTCCTTGGTTAAATTTTTCCCTCTAGTCCAAGACATGTTAATGAACAACTATAGATTTCATACTGTTGACACAACACTGAGATCTGGAAATAATGGTTTCAGCAAATGAGAACTAGTGAATGAATCCAAAAACATATCATCCATTGAAGGTTACCCATCCATGCTGAATCACAGTGTGTCAAATCAGGATGGAGAATCTGTAAGTCAGTAAGTGTGTGATGTCCTGTGTTGGTAGGCCTTGGCAGGTCCTTTGGGTGTAATCAGGTACTTAGAGGGAGAATACTCATATCAATCTAATGGAATGTAATAAAAGTTCAAGCCTTCTATAAATGATGGGAATGCTGGCATTCTTTCCATCCATACGTCCATCAATATTCTAAACCACTTATCCTATTAAGGAGTTCAAGGGTGCTGGAGCCTTTCCCAGCATGGATTGGGCAAGATGTGGCGTGCACAGGCCGGGACTAACACACAGACAGAAATACACATTCACACCTAACAGGCAGTCATGTTTTTTCCTAACCTCACCTAAGGACTTTGGACAGATGGAGGTAACATTAACACCCAAAGTAAATCCACAAAGAGAAAGTGACCACTCCTCAAATGAAAGGCCTCAGTCAGTTGTCGGATACAGAACCTCAGCCTCCATGTGAGGCTTAAAGTTAGGCTGTTATTGAATTGCGTTTTTTTATTTATTCAATTTGTTGATGTCGGCTGTATGTTTTCAATAATTCAGTTAAACCTTAATGATCTTTTCAGAGGGAGATTTAGATTGAGCGTATGCTGCAAAAAGACAGGATGTTCTGTTCGCTCTACTTTTTCTGTTTGACTTCAGTTGAGAGACACTAGTGTCCTTGAGGAAAATTATACTTGACACCTCTTTGACAAAAATCACCTACACAAAAGCAGCTCTGTTCAGGGAACGAATTCAGAAGAAATGTACCTTCTCTTGGTTTCCTGTCTGCAGGAAACCAAGTTGTTCCTGTCTGCAGGAAACCAAGCAAAGAGTCGCTGTTTAATCCAGTCTGGACCTTTTTCTTTTTTTAAATCCAATTTTAAGTTTACGATTAGGACACCATATTCCTCTGGTACTGTTTGTGGTGGTGAGAATGTTCAGATGGCTTAAGTTCACCAAAGGAAAAGTCCTTAGTTGAAATTGTAGGGGGGGATGTTCTTTTGGACTAAAGATATCAGAGTGACAGAGTTTACAGGATCTTTGTTTTTCTGATGTTCTGGATAGACCAGAGAGAAGCTCTATAAAAACTCTCAGTGGCATGTAACATGAATCTTACAGTTACAGTTTATTTGACCTTATCAGTGCAGCCATGTGACAGGCCATTATCTTTAGTTTGACTTGGGAAACATGTCTACTGCTTCAAATTTCTGTAACATCTGTGTTTGGCAACAGGAAACCGTGAAAGGGAGCAGACGGTTTTTATGTGTGTTGTAAAACAGTGATTTGCATATGTCACAGTTTCACACTAAACATATTTAATGTACTGTTCAGGTTTTGGATGTGTAATTAATGTATACCAGGTGAATTATCACATTTAGAGGTGCTTTGGCAGCTGTTGGGGTCTGTGCGTGTTGTAGTTTCTGAGTTGAGGTAAAGCAGCGGCCTGACAGAGGAGGCCCACAGCGATTGTGCTGCCATTCTGGTTTGAACTGGATAAAACAATGCTTTTTTTGTGACCACTTGACCAGCTATCCTCTTTCAACCTTTTCCTGTAAGTAAGAGTTGAGCAGACAGGGAGATACAGTTTTGGACTCCCAGCTACTCCCAACTACTCCCGGCTTTGTGTTCAAAGAGGAAACAGAAATAATAAGACCATAATATTTCATTATTCTCTTATGGATACAACAAGATGGGGTTTGCCCACTTTAAACTTTTATTCCATGTTACAGCTTAGACCAGGGTAACAAAAAGAAAACAAAACTGGGATTTAAAAAAACTGCTTAGATAGTCGTAGTTCTTGCATTACTCACACATTTACTGTGTTAGGAAGTAGCACAGTTGTGGTTTGACAGATGTACTCAAGCGTAAATGGACGCCTGGGAGAGTCTTTTGGTTTTGGGGTTTATTTGTTACGTGGTCAGCAGCCCAATCTCGCTTGGTTTTGCTTCCATTTTGCTGAAGGGGTTTTCAAGTCCAAGTCCAAGTTCTTGACTTGATTTCAGTATTTCAGTAGAATTTACTCTGTAAGTAGTGGAAACAACCCATTTGACAAAAATCAGGATCATCATGGAAGTAGCACTAGGAATAATGCTTAACCATTAACTTATAGGAGGCACTGTTACAACTTCAGCATGCCGTGAACATGTTCATGCAGAAAAACCAAAGCACACAAGGACCGATGGAGAAACTGGGACTTGTGTGAACAAGTGTGCTGTGTCAGGGTCTGTGGTCCTTTTGCTTCTGCTTGCTCTGCAGTCTCTGAACTGCAGTTTGTTGTCGGCACATGCAAGATGCTGAGGATATCCCTAATTCACAGCAGACCCCATAGTAAATACACTCTGGGTGATATACTAAGATTTTACCATAAACCCACATCAAGGTTTCCAAAATAGTCCATTATGTTTTAAACTTGACATGTCACAAACTAATTCCTTGTTTTCTGTGGTTTTTTTTTTTTTTTTTTTTTTTTAGATAAACCATCATGATTCCCATCACAGAGCTCCGGTACTTCGCTGACACCCAGCCAGCGTACCGTATCCTGAAGCCATGGTGGGACGTTTTCACCGACTACATCTCAATCGTCATGCTGATGATTGCGGTGTTCGGTGGTACGCTGCAGGTCACACAGGACAAGATGATCTGCCTGCCTTGCAAGTGGGTGGTCGACAAGTCATGCGAGACTATGCCAGTCTCAAACATGACCACACCCTATGCACTGGAACCCAAAGGCATTCAGTATGACCTTGATCGTCATCAGTATAACTATGTCGATGCTGTCTGCTACGAGAATGAACTACACTGGTTTGCCAAATATTTCCCCTATCTGGTGCTACTCCATACCCTCATCTTCCTGGCCTGCAGCAACTTCTGGTTCAAGTTTCCCCGCACAAGCTCTAAACTGGAGCACTTTGTTTCCATCCTCCTTAAGTGCTTTGACTCCCCGTGGACAACAAGGGCTTTGTCTGAGACCGTGGTGGAGGAGAGCGATCCCAAACCTCTCGGAAAAATGAACGGTTCTATGGACAAGAAGGCCTCTTCTGTGAGCGAGGATGTTGAGGCCAGCGTGCCCATGCTTCAGCGAACAAAGTCCAGAATTGAACAAGGGATTGTAGATCGCTCCGAAACTGGGGTTTTAGATAAAAAAGAAGGGGAGCAGGCCAAGGCCCTTTTCGAGAAGGTGAAGAAGTTCAGGATCCATGTAGAGGAGGGTGACATAGTCTACCGCCTTTACATACGTCAGACCATCATCAAAGTAATCAAGTTCATACTTATAATAAGCTACACAGGCTACTATGTACAGTACATCAGGTTCAGTGTAGTGTGTGCGGTGAACCTTCAGAAGCTAACGGGATACAGCACGTTCTCTTGTGCCCACCCGTTAGCAACACTTTTTAAGATTTTGACCTATTTCTACATTAGCTTGGTGGTGGTTTATGGTCTTATCTGCATGTACACCCTGTGTTGGATGCTCAGTCACTCACTCAAAAGATACTCCTTTGAATCAATCCGGGAGGAGAGCAGCTACAGTGACATCCCTGATGTGAAAAACGACTTTGCCTTCATGCTACACATGATAGATCAGTATGACCCTCTCTACTCCAAGCGCTTTGCTGTTTTTCTGTCAGAGGTGAGCGAGAACAAGCTGAGGCAGCTGAACCTGAACAATGAGTGGACGTTGGAGAAGCTGATGCAGCGCATCACCAAGAACTCCCAGGATAAGCTGGAGCTGCATCTGTTCATGCTCAGCGGGATCCCAGATACAGTATTTGATCTGTTAGAGCTCGAAGTGCTCAAGCTGGAGCTTATCCCCGACGTAACTATCCCACCAATCATCGCCCAGCTTTCCAATCTGAGAGAGATGTGGCTCTATCACACGCCAGCTAAAATTGAAGCTCCAGCTCTGGCTTTCCTGAGGGAAAACCTGAAGTCTCTCCACATCAAGTTCACTGACATCAAGGAGATCCCTCTGTGGATCTACAGCCTGAAGAACCTCAGTGAGCTGCACCTAACGGGGAACCTGAGTGCCGAGAACAATCGTTACATCGTCATTGATGGGCTCAGAGAGCTCAAGAGGCTCAAAGTGCTGCGTCTGAAAAGCAACTTGACCAAGCTGCCACAGGTGGTGACAGATGTGGGCTTGCACCTCCAGAAGCTCTCCATCAATAATGAGGGTACCAAGCTGATGGTGCTCAACAGCCTGAAGAAAATGGTCAACCTGACGGAGCTCGAGCTTGTCCGCTGCGATCTTGAACGCATTCCTCACTCCATCTTTAGTTTGCACAATCTGCAGGAGATTGACCTGAAGGACAACAATCTGAAGACAATAGAGGAGATCATCAGCTTCCAGCACCTGCACCGGCTTGTGTGCCTGAAGCTGTGGTACAACCAGATCGCCTACATCCCCATTCAGATCGGAACACTTACCAACCTGGAGAGGCTGTATCTAAACAGGAACAAGATTGAGAAAATCCCCAGCCAGCTTTTCTTCTGTCGCAAGCTACGCTTCTTAGACCTGAGTCACAACAATCTGACCAGTATTCACGCTGATGTAGGCTTCCTCCAGAACCTGCAGTACTTTGCTGTGACTGCAAACAGGGTGAGGATAAAAAAAAATTACCTTAAAAGGACCAGTGTGTAGGATTTAGGGGGAATCTATTGTCAGAAATTTAATGTAAAATTAATTTCTACGTTTTCATTAGTGTATAATCACCTAAAACTAAAAATTGTTGTGTTTTCGTTAGCTTAGAATGAGTTCTTCGTATCTACATAGCGAGCAGGTCCCGTTTCACAGAGCCCACCATGTTGCACTGCCATGCTTCCATAGTAGCCCAGAGCAGACAGACCAAACAGTGGCTATAGACGGGGCCTTTGTGCTTTTACTGCAGGCCATTAGAGGAACTCCTACAAGCTAAGAAAGGGAGGGGTAATCGGTTGGTTGCAGTGCGCAACCTCACACTTAGATGCCACTAAAACCTACATTCTGGTCCATTAAATTTCTTCACTGCATGTTTTCATTTTAATGAAAGTTTGTCCTTACGTTCCCGTCTCCACCCTTCTGTCTCTCTACCATGTGTAAATAAGATTAGCTCAAAGGCCAGATGAGGTATTTACAAAGGTCAGCTCTTATAAATGCTGAGGTGTTCATGGTTAGGTTGGAAATTATGGCTTCAAAGATAGTGTAGAAAATTCATTCAATGAGATGCATTTTGTTCACTGTGAGAATTTAGAAACACAGAATTGTCCTGAAAACGCTGTTTTTCACTCAAAAGCATGCACACTGGATCATGCGTTTTTCGTAAAGGCTACTATTACTGCCATTTTATTGTGTTTGTTTGTGTGGTTGCACACTGAAAATAGGTTCCAGCTGGTTTGTGTGCAGCCAAAAATAGCTCCATTAAATGGGACCCTTCTGGGGTCTCTTGTGTTTTTAAGGCCTCTCTTGCCTACATCCTCTTTACACTGTTAGCACATTATCAATCCAAATTAGTTATGTAATTGTGAATATTGTGTGATTATGTGATTTCTGTGGACGTTAATGAATAATGCCCACTTAGAGCTTTAGAGTTCAAATTTTAGTTTTTAGACAAACAGAGAATCAAAAATAGGACGAAGAGTTCATGGGATGAAAGCACAGAAAGGCTTCAGGAGTTCATGCCTGGTTGTTGGTTTTAAATTATTCGCTGATGCCTTAGAAGCCATTTTGTCTCTGTTTACTTCTTCCAGTATCTTAAATATGTTATGAGACTTTACTCTTTAAAGTCTGACAGCGACGTTTGAGTGCCCTTTAATCTTATTCTGATTCGTTTCCTGTGTTGAGGTCTGGCTTGTGTTATGTTTTTTTTTAATTGGGTAACATCTGAAATGAACAGGATCTATAAACAAACCATTCTTCGCTCACCATAGTGGAAACAGCTGCCTCTTTTTCTTAATGCCCTTTGCTCACATCTCAGATCCCTGCCTCGTCTGGCCATGGCATATGGATTAAAAATTGAACGGCTCAGCCCTTCTGTTCACTGGTAACTTATACCCCTCATTATTCTGCCTCTTGCCCTCTCTGCTTCAGATCGAGACTTTGCCCCCAGAGCTTTTCCAGTGCAAGAAGCTTCGTACTCTGAATCTGGGAAACAACTGCCTGCAGACCCTGCCATCACGCTTCGGAGAACTCACTGGGCTGACCCAGCTGGAGCTGAGAGGGAACCGTCTGGAGTGCCTCCCGGTGGAGCTCGGCGAGTGTCGGCTGTTGAAGAGGAGCGGTCTGGTGGTGGAGGAGGACCTGTTCAACACGCTGCCTTCAGAAGTCAAAGAGCAGCTTTGGAGGGCTGATAAGGAGCAAGCCTGAGCCAAATCTCAGTGGTGAGCTGCAAAAAGAGAGACGTTTTGATTTGAGAAACAAACGAGCAGTGATTTTGTTTATAAGGTGAGGCGAACCTTGAGAGGTTTGCAGCATTGTTGGGCGATGTGGGCTCAGAAAAGTGATGAGGCTTCCCTGACAGGATCTACAAAAGCATGGATGTCAAATTTCATGACCTCCAAGGATGTCTTTTTGGCAATCACTAGCTTTGTGGTCATCAAGGGAAAACCTCATAACCAACTGCGGTGATGACAGTTGGTTTAGTAATGCGGCTTTTCTGTAATTTCATTCTAAATATCAAGCTGCGAGGATGCAAGCAGGTGACATCAAATATGCATGCCACAGTAGGACCTGTCTAAAGCAAATCTGCTTATCGGAAAGAGCCAAAAAACAAAATAACTTTGCACGATTCAGCCTTGCCAGTGAGCTAAACATGCCCACTATCTCTTTGCTGGCTGTGGGATACATGCACAAATTGATCATGCACAAAGCAGTGTTTGCCTGACATTCCTCTGGCCTTGAGACTCGAAATTTTATTTTTTACAGTTACATTTGCAGTCGCGGTGAAGTGTGACTCTGAATACTGGCAGATGTTAGAAGAAAAAATTATAGTGCAACTGACAGCAAGTTTGTTGAGGCATGACAGTTTGGCCCTTTTGTTTTCTTCAGGTTATATCTTGGCTCAACATGCTTGGAGGCATCTTTTTATTTGGACAAAATGACTCTGTGATGAAGATCAACGGATCATCCTGCAGGTGATCTCACAGCTTAGGCCTTAACTTAGAAGACTGATAAAAAAAAAACATCAAAGAAAAGCTGTCAAATATTCAGCTGACACAAATGGGAACAAACTCTACAGTACAATGTCTAAATAACCTGCAGTCGTTTATTTATAATGTTGGCCTGTAGGCAGACTGTTAGCTGTATGGGGAGCTGTGGAGCTATGGTGGAGAAGTGCACCATTCTTCTTGGACCCTTTAATTTTCTTCACAAAACATCATGTCTTATTTAGGCATGTGAGCTTTACCTTATTTTGCATGACTGGACATCACATACATTACGGATGTGTCTTATTAAGGTATGTGTAATGGGCCATTTATCAAAGCTTTTTGGGCCTTTTGAAACAAAGTCAAGAATTTATTTTGACTCCACGATACATAATTTGGTGTTTTAAAATGCTGCCACACACTGGTATCATGTTTGGGCTTGTGAAGCAGGCTGCAGTGTGATTGGTTTAACGTTCAAGTAATATGTGAAGAAAATTCAGCGAGTGACTGAATGCTGCACAGTAAGAATTTTTTTAAGCCTGTACTCAAAGATCAAAAGTGACCTTTGTTCAGTTTGAGGTATGTTGCTTCACTGTCTTGATTGTAAAATGCAACATGTCCCCCCCTGCTCACATAAAGTTTGCTGTCCCTGTATCAAGGCTACAGAGACACAGACAAAACTCCCCATCACAGTTGATTTCTTTTGTATTTATCAAATAAAATCATGTGCAAGCTTGCAAACTGCTTATCATACAACTTCTAGATGATATAGACCAATAAAAGGAGCAAGAATCAAGGTGCTTTTATGCTCAGTATGCTTTTGAATTATGAGACCTTAGATGATCATTGCTTATATGGCACCTCCAAGTGGATGAACTGCAGATGTGAGACAGGACAGTCTTAACTAGCTGCCAGGTACTGCCAGTCTCAAAAAGAGAAGTGTTGATGTTAGTGACTCAAGTGCCCAGCTGTTTGTATGCTAGCCCTTATATTTATCATGCTCAGTTTATTCCTGGACATTTGTCAGCACTTTGTTTATCCATTCAAGAGCAAAATGAGGACAAACAGGAACTTACAGAGGGAAGGAAACTGGTTTTGACCGACCTACACAAGGGAAACATTTATTTGCAGAGAGAGTATGCGGAATATGTGATTTCCACATGCATGGTCCAAATTAGTGCAGCAGTGCTTTGTCTGCTTGAAACACTTTTCTTGTTAAGACCTTGGATTTAATAGCATCATTTGGAGTACACCAGCTATGTTTACTCCAGCCAGGAATCTCTTGTTGCTAATATGGCCTTACCTTTTACAAGCTGTATGCCCCGTTAATGATCACAAACATCACGTTTTTTTTTTTCATGTGTTGTAAAATGTATAGCTGAAATGTTAAACATCTTTGTTTCATGCATATCCGTCGTACTGTATGTGGTCTTATTGTTACCAGCTGTTTCTTTTTTTGTTTTTCACTCTAGTTATTTAAGAGTTTCAGCGTAATAATACAACTGCACCTTTGTTCACAGTGAATTTTGTTTCACTGAGGCTGTAAATCCAAATGCCCTTCTAGGGGTCACTAGTAAAGTGCTCCCCCACAGTCTTAAAATGCAGTCCTTGGATGTGTTGTCTAGAAACCAGTTTTAAAGTTGAAGGTCACAGAGAGATGTTGAACATAAAAAGGAACATATGACACCAGAGTAAAAGTGAGTAATTCAGAGTATTTCAAAAGAAATCTGACATTTTCCTGCATGTGTAAAAAGTTTTAAGCATAACTGTTTGTCAAACGTCATGTCCACTTTTATAAATCTGCTCTGCTCTAATTTTTGTGGTGCCAAGTAAGAGTAAAAACCATGAATTAATCAGATAATGACCGCTGACCCGCCGGATGCGACTGCAAATAGTGAAGTAACTGAAGGTACTAGCACACAAAGCTGCAAATATATATATACCTTATAGAACAGTAACATGGCTTATTGTAGTGGTGCAGTGCAGTGCTGCTGACACTAAAAATCTCCCTCCTGCAGTGCACCACAGAGTGTCAAATTAGGACATCCAGACAATGCACATCAGTGATTGTTTCAAGAGTGTTCTGGTTCTCACCTGCTGGTTATGTTATCAGAGGTTGGATAGTCACAGTTAAGTATATTTTCATCCTTATGTGCTTGTTAAGGAGACGTTCTGACCTGGATCTAACCCTAAATTCATTCTTGGTGGAGCAGGTGCGCTCACTCATGCCATAGAAATCTTTCTCAGGGGCATCACTGGGAGCATATTCACACCTTATCAGAATTATCAGGATTTGCCAAAATTTCCATATACATGGTGACATAATCATATATCAGGCCCCTTTCCATTTCAGCTTTATTTCGTGGTCAGTGTGCGGCAGCATCTTGACACATCTGTAGTCACCCAAATGTTTCGGAGTTGCATTTTTTTTCCCTGCTGACGTTCAGATTTATGTCCACAAATGTTTTGACCGAGAATTGCCTCGATCGTTTTTGTTGACCTCTGGAGCTATGACTGCAGCCGTATACAGTCCCTAACAGTCACATCCCTCTGAGTCACGAGATGAGCACTTTTAACCTGTGGCACCGCTCCCTTTCCTGTACGTCAGCGTCAGTGAATTAGTGTGAAGGTCTGAGATGAGGTCAGCCATTTGCAGGGCACCGAAAGGAGGAAGTTGTAGTGACTAATAAAATACCCTCTTGGTTATAAGAAATCTCTAGCACTTTAATAAGTATTATGTCGCATCTAAACACATTTCATAGCCTCAACACATTTAAAAGCTTTTTTTTCATTGTGTGCAAATGTGCTAAAATAGGTTTTCTTTTCACTTTTGTGTTTTCTCTTGCATTTATGTCAAAGTATGAAATATTGAAATTTCTGTTTGTGTGTCATGTATGCCTTAAGTAGTGTAGTTTGCGTGAAGCAGCCTGATCAAGCAGTTTATTCATACACAGAATTAACTCATGTGGATCTACAGAGGGTTTTACAGAGGTTGGACAGTGAGTTGCTGATTTCTGAGGACACAGCTCCTGTCCCCAAAAACAGGACTTCACAACTGAAACAGAGACAACTTTTGACAATCTAACATTACTGTAAATGGAGGTGAGCTCACCTTCCAGTGTGGGCATTGTGTGTAACAGTACACGTCATTATCTGTTAATATCTGTAATATTTCTGAGGAGTGTACATTTTTGGACGGTCACGTACCATTTAACTTGAACAAAAAAAACCTGCATTATTCAAAAAACAAACAAAAAAAAACTGCCATGATCGCGTTGCATTGACATCTAATCTCTACCAATGTATAAAATGTTTTTTAAATACATGACTGTATTTACTATGTACGATAAATTCATCTGTATTCTGATGCCTGTACATCAGGGATATATGAAAAACATTTTTTTGCTTCCCTTTTTGGGGTTTCATATCCATTTCACTTTGCAGCATGAGTTTGTTGATGCTGAACTTGTGTGCATTATAGCCATACTGAAAGCCGACCACTTAACCCCTAGCAACAGTCATTGCTGAGCATAAGCTTGTAAGCTGGATGGACAGACCTGTTTTGTTCAGCACTGTCTGTATCACACTCGACAAAGCCTTTATCAATTAATTGTTGCCAAGTGGATTGAACACTGGCTTTTTAAGCAGGACGTCTGTATCAATGAACAGCTGAACTTTTATTTTCTAATGTTCAGACCCTACTTTTGTACCATTCTGACACATGATAATAAAATAAACACTTAACACTAAATCCTGTTGTAAAGAATATGTTAATTCATCTCCTTGTGGTGGATTAATCTCCTTTCAGGGGACAGTCCTGAGCTCTGCTGGGGGTTTTGCTGAGAAGCGGTTCTTAAACACTTAAGAAGTAGGCTAATAGAATTTTTTTTCACTGTTGACATTTTGGCTTGTCTTGGCAGAAAAAAACACAGTTGTAATTAATATCATTAGCAAGGGCTCAGTCGTATTAGGTGTCCCAGTTAAATCACTGCAGCATGCAGCGAGCCAGCATGCACGATACCAATACTCCGGAGCTCACTCAACTAAATAACATGCAGTCGTGTTAATGTTATTAATTACAAATGTGCATTTCCTGCTGCGTCATCTCGTACGTTATTAAACATTATTTCTTTCTCCAGGGGAATATTGGTTACACTAATGCTCCATTGCTCCTCCTCAGGAACAGTCAGGGTATATAAATGATGGCAAATTATTTTCTCAGCTGTTTTTCCTTTTCACCAGCCTGTGTGCCCCCACTGACTGAGAGGAAGACAACTTATTAACAGGCTGCGCAGGATCGTAGGTTACGCAGGTTGTTATCAATGTTACAAATAAGAAAAGCAAAACTATACGATATATGCAGATCTGCAGCATTTGACTGTTGGTCAAGCTGGAGGTAATTGTAACTTTATTTTCTGCTGGGTAATCAAATCTATAACAGTGCATCATATTTGAAAAAACCATTGTGTGTTTTGTTTGTAAAATGATTATCTGTGCAGTAACTAAAGAAAATACAAATATATATGGAGGAGCGAGAAGTACAGTCTTTTCTTCTGAGTTGTTGTGACACATAAAATAAATGGAAATATTCAAGTAAAGCACAAGTATCTCAAAACTGTACTTAAATAAATTCTTAAATAAATGTACTTGTTCATGTTCCACTGGTCTACGCATGTACACAGAACGGCCACAAGATGGTGCTGTAAGTCATTTGTGTTTGTTTCCATTTCACAGCAACGACATGAGCGACACCTAGAGGTCATTCCGGGCTACTACTGCACGACCGTGAAGACCAAACGTGGGCTTTCTATGTTGCAACGAAAGAGTTAAAGTCCAGAATCCTATTAGGGCCTCTGAGTGGTTACATTTTAATTGATTTAGACGTGTCACGTGATCGGAAATCAGTGCCTGCAGACTGGAGTTTAACCGGATGAGACATGTTACGCGCAGAGTATCTGTGCCGCGAGCTGCGCCTCCGCGAGCTGAGCACTATGGACTTCATGACAGATCGTGATGTGCAGAAGGTGAGTGACATACAGTCTGTTAAAAACGAAGCCGGAGCTGTATCTAAACCAGTACCCTGCACCAAACGTGCTTTTACTTTAACTGCAAATGCTTAACGAAATATTGTTAATTCAAAGATGCAAACAAAGTCTGGAAAACTCTGAAAACTGTGTATAATCTTTTTTTTTTTCGTTAAGCGTATCACATTCCTGCAATGCTTTATTTATTGGTTATATTCCCGTAGTTTATATGGAAGTGTTTGTGCACGTTTCGGCCTCATTACATAACATGCAGCAGTCACAAGTGGTCTATTAGAGGAAGCCCCACACGATTTATTCGCCTTTTTCCTGCTGTGTAAAGCAACAGACCTGCCTTTAAGGATGCGTTTCTCATGTGGAACTAAGATAGTTAAGAGTACTAGTTCTTTACTCCAGCTTCATCTCTCCATTAGTGTGCTCAGTAGTAAGTATGCAGGCGACTCACCAGCACTTTCTTCCCTCATGACAGTACATGGAGGATGGGTACGTGGTTCTGGATGGGCTGCTGACCTCTCAGGAGTGCGATGAACTGCGGCAGAGGATGGCAGAGATCGTGGACCGGATGGACGTCCCGGAGCACTGCCGCACCACCTTCTCCACCTATCATGATGAGCAGCTTAAAACACAGGTGACCAGATGAACAGCGCTGCACAGCATGCGCCTTTACCAGTGTCCACAGTTTACTCAGCAATGTTTCCTTCACATGCTTTCCGTCACATTGCACTTAAAGATGCAGGTAAAGTTACAATTTATGTTCCTCAAATGCAGAAAGTCAGTGTATTTCTCTGTAGTGTAGATACTTTACCTCTCCACTGATTCACAGTGTTTACCTCGACCCCAGGTGTCCTTCCTTTCAGGCTAATAGCAAACTCTTATGTCAACAGTGTAGTCAGTGTCCATGGAATGTGTCTCTTGCCTCTGTAATGTAATCATTCCCTGGCAGATCAGGTGACCCATGTAAACCTTTTGACCTGCAGGGAAATGCTGACTATTTCATCACCAGCGGAGATAAGATCCGCTTCTTCTTTGAGAAAGGAGTTTTTGACGACAAAGGTGAGCTCTATTAAAATTATTTCTAGCCTGTCGAAGTGCCAGATGAGGTGGGTAAAGCCTTTCTTTGCTTGCAGGGGAATTTATCGTACCGAAACAGCGGTCGCTGAATAAAGTTGGCCATGGTAAGATTTCTGATTGAATTCTCAACAGAAACATGTACACGGGGCTTTCCAAGAGTCCCTAACTAATCCCAGTTTTCCTTGATTTAGCACTACATGCCTTTGAGCCATTATACAAAAAGGTTACACATTCACCCAAAGTTCAGGTGAGTGAACTGTTGAATGATATCAGAAAATTATGTATTAAGTCACAGAATAACCAACACTCATATCACACTTTGTTCTCTTAGGGCATAGCTAAAAAGCTGGGTCTTGCAAATCCAGTGATACTGCAAAGCATGTACATTTTTAAGGTAAAGTATTATCTATCGATCCATCGATCCATCGATCCATCTATCTATCTATCTATCTATCTATCTATCTATCTATCTATCTATCTATCTATCTATCTATCTATCTATCTA
>JBBMJY010000008.1:14687413-14746414 GCA_037833715.1 Toxotes lorentzi | reverse complement strand
TTTTTGAAAGATCCATGAATTTGTAATCAGTTAACTCCAGGAGGTGGCGGTAGAGTAACAGCAAGGATGCAAGCTGCCCCACGAAGAAGAAGCTGCTCAAGGCAGTAATGACGACACAGAGCACCAGCCAATGACATGGCAGGAGCGAAGATGGCGGAATCGGAGATGATTGTCAGGTAGGCAGATAGCAAGACATTTTTAACTAATGTCTACTTTGTCTAAATTGTTTTTAAACTATTTGCCAGTTAATACACACTTCAACGCACCCCATGTGTTTGTTAGGTCCTACCGACAGTCACTTTACTTAGGACAGTGTGTCTTTTTGGCTGTTAGCACCACGCTGACTTAGCTTAGCAAGTGCTAGCAGTTCAACATTTGAATGGCTATTCAGCAGCGCGGTGTGTCAGCCGCATGTCAACAAACTGAGCCTTCAGCTTGCTAATAAAACTGTACTTTCACAGTTAGTTAAAATTAACTGACTGTCTTAGTTTGAAGACTAATTTAATTGAGGTGTAACATAAAAGGAGGGCGCTTAAAATTCAACCGCGAGCATAACAATCTATGAGTGCGCAGCAACACAAAAGACACAGATAATCTTGTAAAGGGCTTCAGTGCACGTATACGTATATAATGTATTTTTCCCATTAGTTTTGAAGTTGCATTGACATTCTCTGCGCGAGTCTGTACAAAAACCCACTGCCAACATGGCAAAACCCTGAACTCTTTCACAGCTGGTCCGTGGACCGTAATTTAATATTCCGATAACGATATACAGGGATATATTTCTTTTTTTTTTTTCCAAAGATAAGAAACTGTTAGCGAATTAACACACAGATATGTATGACTTTGGCTTATTCAGTTAAATAGTTTACCGGAGATATTAAAAGAACAGCCACCACGGTATTGTAGTGAAAAGTCTTTGACGTTTGACAAATTTATATCATCTTATATAGATCTGAAATGATTAGTTTTAACAGAACAATAGTTTGTATTATTGTAAACTACATATTTTTAGGGATTTGGACTTTTGGCTGAGCAAAAGGCATTTGAAGATTTTGTGTTCGTCTCTGTCAAGTTGTAATTGGCATTTTTGACATTTTCAAAGACTAAACAATTAATTTGATGACAATTATCATTAGTTCCCCTCCTTGTCTCAGACCTTCCTGTGTGATGTGCTTTAATGTCAATTAACATTTCCATTCTTTTCTTAGGAGCTGTCGAGAGTTATGGACCATATTGTTGGGAAGATCTGCATTGCGAGAGCCGGTATGTGTCTTCTTGCCACGTGTTGTCACAATTGTGTAATTAGTGAAACAAAGCTTTTTTGGTGGGTTCAAGTTGGCTGAGATCACACAAATTCTAATATTAGTCAGTTTCTTAATAATGCATATGACACGGGATTTCTCCCTGTTCTGACGGCCACAGGCTCAGATAGAGGCAGAGCTTGACAGACACTGGGACAGACTGCATCAAGGACTCAGTTATTACAAGCCACCCAGGTATAGTTACAGTTTTTTAGATCCTTACATCAGATACACTTCTTCATAACAACTGAAAGGGTAATTGTCAGCATTACTTGTTCTAGCTCCTCCTCTGCCGGAAAAGTGAAGGAGAACAAAGATGTTGCACAACCACTAAAGGATTTTGGTCTGAGCATCAGCAAACTGCTGGTAAGAGTTGAATAAAATATCTGTTTTATGTAAAATATGTGAGTCACTGTTCGTATGTGGTGGTGAATTCCATGGTGATTTAATAATGATTTAATAATGTAACAGGGTCTTGATGAGCAGCAGAGTGTGCAGCTCTTACAGTGCTACCTACAGGAGGATTACAGAGGAACCCGGGATTCGTTAAAGGTGTGACCAGTTTTTTTTTAATTCTGTATGTAAACCTGTTTTTTGTATGTGAGACTGAGTATTGTAATCTTATACTGTAGAAACGATATTCAGATGGTGTATAATTGAGTCTTCTTTACAGGTTGTTCTCAAGGATGAGCGACAAAGCCAGGCACTGCTGCTGAAGGTCAGTACAGGGATCTGCAGCGATTTACTTGTTGTTTAGTTCCTCTTGGTTCACCATGGCAGTTATACTTCCATATTTAATCCAGTAACTGTGAGTGCCTGTGTGTGTGTGTATTTACAGATAGCTGACTATTACTATGAGGAGCGCATGTGTCTGCTCAGATGTGTCCTCCTCTTGCTGACATACTTTCAGGATGAGCGACATCCTTACAGGGTGAGAAACACATGGACTTGAGTCACATCGGCTTTAATTGTGCATTTAAGTTAATTCTTTGTTGCTTTTGTGACAAAATTCTGGGTGTGTTTGTTATTTATCCAGGCTGAGTACTGTAACTGTGTCAATAAACTGGAGAAGGACCTGGTGAACAACTACCAGTTACAGTTTGAGAACCTCTTCAAAGCAGAGGCACCAACATGGGAAACTCACGGAAATCTCATGGTGATAATTTGCTTCATATGTTTGGTTCATATTTTGATAACATACTGTATATTGTGTCATAGATCTAATGTAAATATTACTTATTATTCACATTTTTTTTGCTTGTCAAAGCTTGTAAAATAATCTTTTCTCTTTTCCAGACGGAGAGGCAGGTGTCTCGATGGTTCCTGCAGTGTCTGAGAGAACAGTCTCTGCTGCTGGAGATCATCTTCCTGTATTATGCTTACTTTGAGATGAGCCCATCCGACCTGCTGAGCTTCACAAAGATGTTCAAGGAGCAGGGTTTTGGTTTACGACAGACCAACAGACACCTAGTGGACAAAAGCATGGATGCGTTGGTTGACCGCATTGGGTAAGAGCTCTCAGGTTTTGTGCATATGTGCCACTCATGTTGTGTGTAAATAGGATGCCTCTTTATGGTTTGTGACTTTGATTGATTTTAACTGAAAGTGCACTGCAAATAGAGCAGATAGAGGGTGCATTAAGTTAGCTAATGCTAATAAAATCAGCTTCTATGATCGTATGATCATTTACTGAGGAAAATATTGATATTTGAGTATTTAAAAATCTGATAACGATACATTGATGGAAAGTTACTTTTTAACATTATCATGGAAAGCAACCATTTGCATAAGAATTAATCTTTTAAAGAATTGTAACCAAGATAAGTACAGAATGGGACACTGATGGACAGAGTGATGTCATCACTCTTTCTAAAATATCTCCAACAAATACTTGTATATTCTCCACTGCAATCTTCTTGTTAGTTATCGACTGACATATACCTTATCTGCCATAATCTAATATCAGGTGATAAACTGGTTGGACTCCAGTAACTTTCTTATTATGTAATTCCTTCTTTAATATGATCTGTGTTTCTTTGGCCTGCAGATATCTGAGCTCTCTCATCCTGGTTGAGGGAATGGACATAGACTTCCTGCACAAGTGTGCCCTGGAAGACTGTACAGAGCAGCATCAGTTCTCCAGCGCACCTGACGTCATTAAGGTACGATTTGAGTCTCTTAAATACATATCACAGACTGAGAAAATACTTTTAGGAACTTAGAATAAACCACACAGATGTCTGAACCGGTATATTTTATCTGTCTCCTCCAGGAGATGGATCAGCTGCTGCTGACATTCGGCGACATCCCTCATCACGGGCCAGTGCTGCTGGCCTGGGTCCTGCTGAGACACACGCTGAGACCTGATGAGTCCAGCCCCGTGATCAGGAGGATAGGCAACACCGCCCTGCAGCTGGGGGTGTTCAAATACCTTTCTACCATGCTGAAGGACCTCAGCGTCTCAGGGAATAACGTAAGAGAACATGGATACACACTTGGATAAGGTGCAATGGAAACTTAAAGTTCTTAATAAGTGAAGGTAGAAAAAATCCCATCACTTTTTCTTAAAGGATATTTAAGAATATCTCTTTGATGGTTAGTGTGTTGTGACAGTCACTAAAATCATTTAACATTTTTGGAGAGCTGTGTCTCTTTGCGGCCTCCATTAGCTTAAACTGCTTAAATTACATGGCCCTGCTCCAACTTTCTGAACACAAGTTAAGGAAATAACCTGCACTGAAAGCCTCAGAGCAGTCGTTCTCAGGTCGTGTCCTCCGTGCTCAGAGTGCTTCTGGTTTTCTCCACCAGGTAGTTAAATGTAATCACATGGGGCCTCAGACCTAAATCAGTCTCTAATGAGATGGCTAGAATGAAAACCATGTGGCAGACGGGAAGCTTGTTCTTTGGATCAGTTTTACAGGCGAGATCTGAGCTAAATCAGACTTTCGTAACGATTCCCCTCAATCTTTGGTTTATATTTGTTGGGCAACCAGACACTGAAGATATTGAGAAAATGTATTCGCGTTCTAAAAGTCAACAGCCATGCTAAACATTATGGGGAGTTTGAGTAGTTCTTAGTGGGAACCTTGAATGTATGAAAATCGGCTTTGTTTGACCACTGGGGAAAAAAAACTGCTTGAAAACAATGAGTTTCACCTCCAAACCATCACAGTTTGTTTACCCAAAATCACGTTTTCCCTGATTTTCACATACCGGTACGTACCAGCGGATACTGTATTTATTTTGTTGTTTACATTCAATTTTATCTGTCACTCTTTGACTCTTTCTCTCCAGTGCACAGCAAGCACAGCAAAGATGTGTATCTATGGACTCCTCTCATTTGTGATAACATCTTTTGAAGAAGAAAGCCTGCAGGTACATAGTCAGATTTTACACAAATCTAAATTCTCTCATTCATATTTGTATCTTGTGTTGGTAACTTGCCTTCATCGATCTGAATGTGACAGACTGGTGGTGTCGCAACGCAGTGCTCCCACCTGATCGATGCTGCTTGTGAGGTCCTCTCTGCTCCCAGTCTGGCTGAAGTCTTTTGGGAAATGGTGAGGAGAGAAACACAGTAGAGACTCTTTATTGAGAAATTAGGATCAAAACAAAAAGACCACTGCTGATAATCTGTCCTGTTTTTCACATTTTTAATCCAGAAGCCAAACATGGGATTGGGAATGATCTTGGACAGTGCAGTCGGCATGTTCCCTCATAAGATTGGACCGCTGTTACAACTTCTAACCACTCTTCTGTCAAACAAGTCGACGGTTAAAAAGGTAGATTTCACACATGCACAGGTAAAAACACACACTGAGCTTTGCACTGTGTAAATGGTTCTGTGTGACAGGTGTACAACTTTTTGGATAAGATGTCCTTCTACACACAAGTTTACAAACATAAGCCCAACGACATCATCTCCAAGGACGATGAGACGCTGTGGAGGAGACAAACACCAAAACTCCTCTACCCTCTCGGTTAGTTTTGTTTTGTTTTGTTTTGAGATGTAAAATGAATGTGCCAAATTTTTTATGAATATTTATATTATGTATAATTATAGAAGATTTAATATTTATTGTCCTCTAAAATTTTGTCTCTACCGTCAGGCACTGGGCAGACTAACCTGTGGATGCCGCAGGGAGTCCTGGGCCAGGTGATGATTGGAGGTGACCAGAGCTACGTGGTGCGCTGGGACTACTCCTACAGCTCCTGGACTCTCTTCACATGTGAGGTGGAGATGCTGCTCCATGTTGTTTCAACTGCAGGTACGCAGCTGATCATTCATACTTTCACTAGCAGATTATAGTCTTATTAAGAGGACAGTTTGGGTGATATGGACATCCCAATCCCGTCTGTTACTCTTGGCCATGAGAAATAAATCCAAATGATCATCACAAGTTACCATCAGCGTTAAGGTTTCTTTGCTTGGTGTTTGTTTTTCTGTCCGCTGATTAAATTTAAAATTAGATTATTGCACAGATTTTTTTTAAAAAACATGATAATCTTGTTTCTGTTTCTCTGTCTTTACTTGTGTCAGATGTTATAGCTCACTGTGCACGTGTGAAACCAATCCTGGATCTGGTCCATAAGATCATAAGCACAGACTGGACTGTGTCGGACTGTCTGTTACCTCTCACTTCACGCATCTACATGTTGCTGCAGAGGTAAACTAACTTTACCAAGCTCTGAAATGCATTTGTTATTTTGTACTTTGTATTAGAAACTGTCTCCATTAGAAACCTTGAATAGATTTGTTGTATGATTTCTGTGTTTGCCGTTTTTCAGGTTAACGTCAGTCATCAATCCTCCAGTGGACATGATTGCCTCCTGTGTGAACTGCCTCTCTGTTCTGGCTGCAAGGATGCCTGGGAAGGTGGGTACCCTGAGTATCTCTGAACAGGAAGTCACATTTACAATTGTTCTTGAATCCTCTTCACACACCTTATCTGTCTTCTTTTTTTTATTCACCCTCAGGTGTGGTCCAGTCTGCACCACACTGGTTTCCTCCCCTTTGCCTCCAACCCTTTGACCAGCATGGCTCAGTGTGTAAGGTAAAGTTTAAAAAAAAATGTTTAGTTTGCACTGTAAATATCAGACTTTTATTTTAGGTAAGAAGTATTTAAAATTTTTTATTATTTTTTTTTAAGTGCTGAGGGTATGAAGGCAGGTAACTATGGCAACCTGCTGGTCCAGATTGAACAGCCCAGGGGGGAGTATGCTGTGACCATCGCCTTCCTTCGTCTCATTACAACCCTGGTCAAGGTAATAACACGATTTAACCGAATCAGACACATGGAAATGGTTTCTACCCGATAGTCTGTGATAGCAGCTGAAAAGTGTCATTTCACCTCAAATGAAGGAGTGAATGTTATTTTCTATATAAATGTGACGTCCCGCTTCTGTTATCTGCATCATTTATATCTCTTCCTTCTCTGTCTGTTGATTATTTCAGGGTCAGCTTGGCAGCACTCAGAACAAAGGACTGATCCCTTGTGTGCTGCTGGTGCTAAAGGAGATGCTTCCCACGTACCACAAGTGGCGTTACAACACCTACGGAGTCAGGGAGAGGATAGGTAAGGGCACCTTCCTGACAGTGGGATGCTGTTTTTTTTTCCTTGGCTGGAAACATGAAAGCAAAAACTGAATAAACACTGGCTGCTCTGTGTTGCTGCAGGTTGTCTTATTTTGGAGCTGATCCATGCCATTCTCAATCTGAGCCCAGAGGGGGAAGACCAGGGCAGGTAGGGTTGGACAAAACCAGACAAATGAAAAGTGTCAACCTTTTCCACTACTTTCTGATATTTTCTTGACCAAGCAGTTAATCGTTAAGATAATTTCCATCAGTTGCAGCCCCTATTAGTTAATTGACAAACATTAGGTTGTTGGTTGACTTGAAAAGCTGTTGATTCGTACATTTTTTTCTTGATGCAGCACTCCCACCCTGCAGTCTCTGTGCATCTACAGCCTGGCAAACACTGAGGCTGGACAGGCAGTCGTCAATATCATGGGAGTTGGAGTGGACACCATAGATGTGGTCCTGGCTGCACAGCCCAGCAGGTGAACAGTCTGATGTGGTCGTGCCTCGTTTTCCCTCACAATTAGATGAGATGACTAATTGTGTTGTAATGTTTTGTAATTTTTTTGTTGAGATGTTTTTTGTTTTTTGTTTTCCTTTCCTCTCCCTGACACTCACCAGCTGTGGCTCTGAGGGTCCCGGTCAGATCCTAATCCAGACGGTCAAACTGGCCTTCTCTGTCACAAACAATGTCATCCGACTGAAGCCGCCGTCTGACGTTGTGTCCCCTCTGGAGCAGGCCCTGACACAGCACGGTGGTCATGGCAACAACCTCATAGTTGTCCTGGCCAAGTACATCTACCACAAACATGACCCAGCGCTGCCTCGCCTCGCAATCCAGCTGCTTAAAAGACTCGCCACAGTAAGACTACCATTATATGCATTTTTTGCTGAATGGGTTTGTTTTGCACAATAGAAAATATCGACGTTGAACTCATGTTTTGTCTGTAGGTGGCTCCCATGTCAGTCTACGCCTGCCTTGGCAATGATGCGACCGCCATCCGGGATGCATTCCTCACTCGGCTGCAGAGCAAAACAGAAGACATGAGGATCAAGGTCATGATCCTTGAATTTCTCACTGTTGCTGTAGAAACTCAGCCCGGCCTCATTGAGCTTTTCCTCAACCTGGAAGTCAAAGATGGCAGCGAGGGATCAAAGGTGTGAACCATGGGGATACATGTAGTAATAAAAAGAAATATATTTGTTTTTACTTTTAGTTGTGTTGCACCTGGATTCAAATTTTTTATTTTTTTTATTTTTTTTTTAAACTGTAGGAGTTTCTACTGGGTGAGTGGAGCTGTCTTCATGTGGTGTTGGACCTGATTGACTCTAAACAGCAGGGGAAATATTGGTGTCCCCCGCTGCTCCACCGTGCGGCCCTGGCCTTCCTTCTTGCCCTCTGGCAGGATCGCAGAGATAGTGCCATCTCTGTCTTGCGTACCAAGTAAGTTCATTTACCCAGACAAAATTCTTATGTTGACTCTGGAAGCAAATGTGCAGCTGGATGTTTTCAAAGACTGAAAATTTGTTTTGGTGAATTTGTTACTGCTTCCTTTTTCACACAGAGAACGCTTTTGGGAGAATTTGACGACACCTCTCTTTGGAACCCTCACCCCACCGTCAGACACCACAGAGGTATTAATGTTTGCAATGCTGATTATTATTGTATGAGTATTTGCATCATGGGTCATGTGTGTCTACTCAGTAATTGTAATTGTTTCCCCACAGCCTTGTGTTCTGGAGACATGTGCGTTTGTCATGAAAATCATCGGCCTGGAGATCTACTATGTTGTCAGGTATTTTCAGGCTCTGCAATATTTTCACGAATGTATCATTTTCATTTGCAGACATTGCCTCAAATCTCTTAGAATTTATGTAAATTATTGCGTTTGCGTTGTTGCAGTGGCTCCTTAGAGCAGTCTCTGAAGGATGGGCTGCAGAAGTTCTCCACTGCACGACGATATGAGTACTGGTCCCAGTATGTCAAGTCTCTGGTGTGCCACGTGGCAGAGATGGAGGAAGAAGGCATCTGTTACTTCGCCGAGACCCAGATGTTGATCTCTGCCTGGCGGATGCTGCTGATTCTTTCCACTAGCCATGTAAGTTACAGTAAACTCAATCATGTTGAAGATTTCACATTTTGGGACAAATGCTTATTCACATTTTTGACAGGACTTAGAAAGACCAACAGTTCAATTTTATTGTCTATTTTATGTTTTCAGTCTGATGTGATGCAGCTAACAGAGGACTCGATTAAGCTCAAGCTTTTCATGGACGTCCTGGATGGAACTAAAGCCGCTGTAAATATCTTCTTGTTACTCTTTTTACTTCCTTTACTTCCTCGCTGTCTCACTGTAACTAAATTCCTTCCTTTTGTCTCTTAGCTGACGACCCCTATGTCTGTGCCTTGTCTTCGTCTTGGATCCATGATGGCAACGCTACTACTCATCCTCCTCAAACAATGGAAAGGGTGTGTATTCATGCATGTGACAGAGTCGTGGGAGTCAGCACTGCACGCTTGACATATTCCAACTCCTTTATCTCTGACAAACTTTTACTGGGCTCTTCTCGTCTCCAGTGTGATAGCAACAGCTCCTGACATCCTGTCTCCCCTCTCCCTGATCCTGGAGAGTGTCCTGCAAGCTGACCAGCAGATGATGGAGAGGACCAAAGCCAAAATCTTCTCTGCTCTTATTTCTGTGCTGCAGATTCAGGGACTGAACGGTAAGAGGTGTTTGCATGTGTCTTGTGCCGTCTGTGTTTGAGTCAAATGTTGCAGCGGTCTGTAGTGTGATCTTTTTCTTGATTAAATTATTTGTCAACCAGGTGGAGATATTTCCCAGCTGCCCCAGCTGTTGCTGTCTGTGTGTGAGACTGTGAAAGACGAGGCCCTGGCGCTCATTGACAATACTCGCCACATGAGCCAGGTGGGAGACACGACGGAGGATGAGGACAGCATGGAGACGGACTCTCCCCGCGGACCACAGAAAGACCAGAGAGATGGGGTGAGTGAGGAATGAACGATGACCAGAAGAGTTTTTATTTGTCTTTGCTGTTTTTCGCACTTTAATAGTCTTTTAATTTGGTTCCTTCCAGAAATGTCAAAAAGTCAGTTTCATGATTTTCCATAAGCTTGACCCTTTGTCCCTCTCACTCTGTTTTCATCAGGTGTGTGTTCTCGCTCTGCACTTGGCGAAGGAGCTGTGTCGCACCGATGAGGATGGTGAGCACTGGGTCTCAGTGATGAGGAAGGTTCCAGTGCTCCCGTCAGTGCTCAGTGCTGTAGAGCTCAGCCTGCGCTCCAAACACAACCTCTACTTCACTGAGGCTGCACTTCACCTGCTGCTCACACTGGCCCGCACTCCACAGGTCGACACAAACACAGTCTCTTCTACTATGAACCTTTAACCACTCCGTTTAATGTTTTTCAATGAATCATTTACATCAAATTAAGGTGTCAAATGTTGAAGGTGTCGTTATGTTTTTTCTCCAGGGGGCAGCTGCTGTTGCAGGAGCAGGTGTGATTCAAACTATCTGCCTCCCCCTTCTGAGTGTCTATGAGGTCTCTTCGAATGGGACATCACAGGTAATAAAATTAAAGTGCGCACCCGGAACACCGGGTTCCTTAATGATGCAGATAATGATTTTTTTTTTTTGTGCATTAAAATGACATAATGTATCCTTGTCCCTGGACAGAGTTTCTCCCGTAAGTCCCAGGACTCCGCCTGCTGGCCTGGGGTGTACCGCCTCTGCATGTCTTTAATGGAGAGTCTGCTCAAGACTCTGCGCTACAACTTCATCAATGAAGCCCTGGACTTTGTTGGAGTACATCAAGAACGCATACTACAGGTATGACTGAAAAGCCGTTAAAACTGTCTTATCGTATTGACAGAGTGAAGCTTTATGTTTGCTTGTCTCTCCCGCTCAGTGTCTGAACGCAGTGCGAACAGTGCAGAGCCTGGCTTGTTTGGACGAGGCTGACCACACAGTGGGCTTCCTGCTGCAGCTCTCAAGCTTCTGTAAAGAGTGGCAGTTTCACCTCCCCAAACTGCTCCGAGACGTACAGGCAAGTCCAGAGGAAAGCTCCACATCAGCCATGAAAACGCCACAGCGCCACTAGTGCGATTGCACCTCAGCGTTCAGTTATTCACTGTTTTTCTTTTTTTATCTCCTTTGTGCAGGTAAACCTGTGCTATCTGTGTCAGACCTGCACGTATCTGCTCCACAGCAAGAAGATGCTTCATCACTACCTCCAGGTCCGAAACCAGGACTTTTACTACCCTCATTTGGTTTGATAACGGGCAGGCACTCATTGTATATTCAGATAAATAACAGTTTTATGTTTGTTTTGTCTCAGGCTAAAAACGGTGAGGCATTGCCCCCTGCTCCCCTCCCCAGGACCCAGCGGCCCCCACAGACCCCGTCTAAAGAGGCAGCAGGTGGAGGGGAGAGAGAGGAGGCAGAGCAGAAGGCCCTGCTGGCCGTGCAGTGCAGTCTTCTGAAGATCCTCAGCAAAACCCTGGCAACTCTGCAGCACTTCACCCCAGACTGCTGCCAGATACTCCTGGACCAGGTCAGACTGCTTGTTCTGCTCTAATTGTTCCTCAGACTCCAAACTGGGCCTGATGATTCGCTTTTATCTTGATGATTAGCTTCATGTTCCCAGCTACATCATAAAAAATCATTTTCAAAGATGTTATGCAAAGATGTGAACACAGAAACAAAAAGAGATTAAAATGCTGATTGTGTTTGTGTGTCAGTGTATGGACTTGGCAGAATACAGGACCCTGTTTATGCTCAGCTTCACAACTTCAGCGTCCGACCCCGATGTCGCTCCTTCATTTGGAACCCTGCTGGCCACCATCAACGTGGCCCTGACCATGTTGAGCGAGGTACATGTTCAAGCGAGTTCAGCATAATCTCAAGTAACTTCAGCTACACTCAGCCTATGTTTCTAAATGTTTTTGCATCATTTTTTTTTTATAGATGGAGAAGAAGAAAGAGCCAGTTTCTTTGAGCATAGCCTCGCTAGCTTCATCAGAGGAGATCCAAGCTCTGAAGTGAGTAACCTGAGGCCGTCTTCTCTGCCATATTAAGCATTATTTGGACTGTTAAAATCAGAATTGTTTCTAACTTTCTTTCCTCTTTTCCACAGGTCATTGCTGATGTTCACCATGGAGAACTGTTTCTACGTCCTCATCTCTCAGGCTGTTCGGTGTCTCAAAGATCCCTCCATCCTCCCCCGAGACAAACAGAGACTCAAACAGGAGCTCAGCTCTGAGCTGGTAAGACATCACATCTCAGTCTGTTCCATTTTAAGTCCTCTGTCTGCTTTTGAAGAACAATTCTGTTGGTACTCTATAATGAATTGATCCTGTAGCTTATTCCTCTCTACCATAGAGATCTGTTGTTGTCCAAAACACATCAGTGAGATCAAAAGATAACACCAGTCTCATCCTTTATAAAATACTTAGAGAATGTTTTTTTTAACCTCTTTGATTTTCTCTTTTTGTCACCTTCAGAGCACTCTTCTCTCCAGCCTGTCCCGCCACTTCCGCAGGGGCTCTCCATCGTCTCCAGCCGGCAGCATCCTCCCCTCCACCCAGTCCAAACCACCCACACCGGGCTCCAAGGCCAGCCATGAAGGTCAGGAGCCGTTCATTCAGCTTGTTCAGGCCTTTGTCAGACTTGTGCAGAGATAGATGTAGTTTTCCAGTAGAAGACACGGATGTCAGACATGGACAGCCCCCCCCCCACCAACACAGACATTTTTTTTTTCACCTCAAGTGTTAGGCCTCATTTTATGTACAGTTATTGCAGTAGTTCAAATAGCACAAATTCTGACCTGGAGTGAGTGTGTTTATTCTAATAATGTAACGTTTAATAACAATTGGAGCCAGACCTTTTTATTATTATTATAATCTTTTGTTTACGTTTACTTTAGTCAAAACTGCTGTTATAACTGAATCTGACATGACCACAACCAAAGTGTTTACTCTGAGAGGCCAATGAGAAGCTGCCTGAATCCAAAAACTGAATGAAGAGTCTGTAGAGATTTTGGTGCTAACAGTCGCTGACTGTGGTCCATCTTTTCAAGGCCTAGTTTTATAGGTCACATTGCCAATATGTGATGACAGACATGTTCCAAGTGCTACTTAACAAATTGGATGTTTCAGCTATAATTTTATCATGTATAATGAATAAATGTCGTAGAACAGCATACTCTGTAAAGTTATACTTTTTTTAAATTCTCTTCATTTTCGCTATATCTTGACTTGAATTTAGCTATTTTCTTACCTCTGTTTAACCTTGTACACATTTGGAAACAACTGTCAAGATTTGTACTTTAAAAAAAAAATGTATATGCTAATAAAGGGACTTTTGTACCACATAAAGGGACTTTTGTACCACTTTAATGGGTTTTACCATTAAAGTTTTTTCTTTACTGCATTTGCACATAATGCTTTGATCACACAGTTGCCCCGAAACATCCTATACATAAACTGACAGGTGAAAACAAAAGGTAAAAACGATAAGTCAGTAATAAAATACATTTTCATGTTCTTATATGCATCATATAAAAAGAATAAAGGAAAAACTATTTACAAAAGTGTTTTCTTTTAAAAGAAAAAGGGGAAGAAAAAAACTTTTACAACTTCAGTACCTAAAATAAATCAAATTATAGGCTGGTTTTGTGCAAGTATAGTACAAAAAGGCTTCGATATCTGGAGAGTAAGGTGACAGTTCTACAGCAGGATAAGGCCTGATGAACTTTAGGCAGCTACATTAACAGAAGCAGTGCAGGGCGCTGAACCAGCAGATTTAGAAGCTGCAGTGCAAAGAGGCGTCGCTGTTGTGCTCCTCTGAGGATTCAGAGAGTCTACCTGCAGTCTGTCTGGAAACAGGTGCACTCGTCTGCTCAGGCTGAGGGTCCGTGGCGCCTCCTACTGGCCATTGACCGGGAGGTCCTGAAAGAGACGAGACAAGCTGAAAACAGTGTAACATCAGCCTGCAAATACAAACGGAAACCTTTAGCTTTAGCCTCAGACATGCAGAGAGAAAAATAACAGTTGATGCTGAGAATACTGAAAAAATTCAAGCTTTTACAGCTGCTTCCAGACACATGCATCTGACAACTGTTTATTAAAGGAACTTAAGTATTTGGGAAATTTGCTTCTTTAGTGAGATGCAAAGGTTGATACTACTTACAATATCTGTCTGATCAGTAAACTACAACAGATAGTTAGCTTAGTATAAAAACTGAGTGTGTTATCAGGTCTGTTGTAAAATGTAAGTGAAAAAATGTTTTTTTATGCTAAGCTAACTATCTCCTGGATGTAGCTTCCTATTCAACAGACGTGATTTCTCAGCAAGAAAACAAATAAGTGCATTTCCCAAAATAACTATTCCTTTAACAATGCTTCAGCCATTCTTATCCAGTCTTACCATGCATCATAAATGCAGATTTTTCCCACACGCTCAAAGACAATATGATAAACTTCCAGTTTATTAGGTACCGTGAGCTAAATCCTAATGCAGTTCATACTGTGTCTACTTTGGACTCAGTATGAATGGTAGGATTTATTCCATGACTGACAGATTTTGGTATTTGCTTCATGCAACAGCTAAAACAAAATCAACAGGGCCTCATGACCCTCATGCATCAGATCACTCTCAAAGCCTGCACCTCAACCACACTAACCTTCGTCTGGTCCTCCAGACGGGCCTTTCAGGCCAAAGAGGGTACAGTAATTTGTCTATGATTATTTCACACAGAGGATGAGAAGGAGAAGAAGAGTGATTCACTGAAGGAAAACAGTTCACTGTCAAAAAAAGGGTTTGACATTTTAGCTGTGGATTGGTTATTTGGGTGAACTCACCTCTAAGTTCCCCCTGGCTTTCTTCAGCACTCCATGGGTTAGAGACACTGCATTGGGGGGGATATAACGTCAGATTCCTAAATTTGTAATTGAAGGACTGAAGCTAACTATCAATCAATATTTTTCTGATAAATTGTTTAATCTGGAAACTAACAGAAAATTGTGAAAAATTCCCAAGGTGACTTTTTTTCATAAAAAGCACAGATATTAAATTTGCCAAAATACAAAGAAAAGTTGCAAATCCTTACACTTGAGAAGCTTTTGTATATGGTATAAGCTGTTAAAGTAAAAGAAGGTAATCATACACTGATCGATGATGACCCTCTCCATTCCCTCTTTGAGCTGGTTGGTGGTACGCAGGCGTTTAACGGCTCCACTCAGCATCCTCTCCTGCTGCGACAGCCTGCTCTTCAGTCTGGCGATCTCATTTTTCAGCAGCTCGTCCTGATGATGGAGAGTAAAAAGGATGAAGGTTGGTCTGTGGATAAATCACTGGACAGGATACATACAACATGTGTTTGTGCATGTTTACCTGCTGGTTGTTGCTGCCGTCCCCTGCTGTGTTACCAGCTGGCAGAGAGACTCTCCACACCAGTTTGAGCAGCCGACCAGCCTCCTCTAACACCTGCTGCATGGTGTTAATGCTGCTGGACAAACTCTTCAGATGCTGCTGTTCTATCCCCTATGAATAACACAATGACATGAACTCTGTTGACTACATGTTATAGATAATTTGTGCAAACTGTAGATTGTTAAGTAAAGTTTTGTAATTACAGCTAAAAACCATTTAAACATTATTCGAACCTTCACATTCAGCTACTGTGTTCCCATCATTATCAATCCGTGCACAGACAAACTGCACCTAAACATGACTGTGAGTACCTTGCTGTCAGAGCCCTTTTGCCTGAGTGTGTGCATACACTCCTGCAGTTGTGTGTCCATGCTGCGGGACAGCTTACGGCCCTCTGAGATCTGCTTGCGCAGAGCGTTGTAGTCCTCAATCAGACCCAAAATATGTCGGCCGTTGCGATTGGCCCACATCCGGTGGCCCGGCACGAGGCGAGAGGGAGCGCCAGAGACGCTGTCACCAGAGCTGCTGCTGAGGGATCCACCGTCCACCTCTGAATGAGCACGATGCTTCTCATCTGAAAAGGTGTTTTCAAATATGCCCAATGACAACACTAATCTGTATAGGTGTGTTTACTACTATAATTAAACATCGTGTCAACTCTAATGAGGTTTTCTTACCATAGAGGACACTGTGTTCGTTGTGAGACTGAAATGAGTGACGGAGGGGATCACAGCCTTCGCGACCTGGTGACCTGCCTCCTTCATCTAAGACAAATGCAAAACCAACACTGACATTACTGGCAGGTTCCTGTGTGTGTGCTGAAGTGGCTTCCTATATGTGCCACAGTTAATTAGCATGTGGGTCTGTGCCTTGTGTTTACCTGGAGAGGACAGCAGGTAGTTGATGTTGATGGTTTCAGAGCGGTTGGGTCCTCTGAGCAGCTGCTCCTCCAGCCTCTGCCGCAGGGCCGTGTTGGTCTGGATGCTCCTCTCCAGCTGCAGCCTCAGGTGCCTGATCTCCGACAGCAACTCACCCAGGTCCACTGAGCCAGAGGAAGGGATGGGGACCGGCTCCTGGATCATCTCACTGGATTCTGGTTAGAGGTGCAATGAAGGAAACAACTGCATTATCTCATTGGTGTTATAGGAAAACAACAGGAAACAGAGGAAGAGAACAGAAGCAAACTGGAGCAGAACATCAGATGATTTACATTTGTCCAACTCCTTACTGAAAAAAACTTCACTGAGCTCGTATTCTCTTGTTTTTAAGTACATAGCACCTCAAAGATTTGATTCTCCAAATTTAAAACACCAAATGCAGCTACATAAGATTTCAACAGGCTTCTTTTAAAGAAAACCAAAAAAAAAAAAAAACATGCAGTACCTTTGTGATTCCAGGTTTCAGTCTTGATCTTTTCATAAACTTGCAGCTCCACTCGCAGTGACTGGAGGAGACGCTGGGAGTCGGACAGCTGCTGCCTCTGGAGCTTCACCTCACACTGCAACCTGGAAACACACAAAACAAACAGGAAAAACAAAATTCAGTGAGCGAAAGGTTGAAAACAAAACATGATACATATTCTCAAAGAATTCATTAAAAGCATCTACTCTTAAATACATTATTGCAAGTAAACGGATCTGCATCTTCAAGTATTATTGAGTAAAAACAACATATTGTACACACACACACATTCAGAATGACAAGATAAGAAAAGCGAGAGGAGAAGTAAACCAGACTCCAGGTTTCAGGTGTCAGCCTCACTCAACTGTGTCAGTAGGACTCGGGGCAAGAGGTCACATACCATCATTATGGCGTGTGCATGCGTGTGCTCATGGATGAGCCTTTAAATGATAGGCTATCATGTTTCCGAGTTGTACTAATAGTATGGAATAATGGTAATAGTAATGACTCTTTAGAATGGTAATTAGCAGCCTTGTGTAGTTTCAGGTTGCATGGAGGAGAGTAGTAATGATATTAATTAACTAATTAAGTGTGTACTGTGAAGAGACATTTAGATGTGTGTGTGGTCCGCAACTGCTAGTTGTGGTAGCAATGCACTGATGTTACCTGTGTGTTTGTGAGTGTGTGTGTGTGTGTGTGTGTACCTGTGCAGCTCCTCTTTGCTGTAGTGCAGTGAATCCCGCAGCTCTGAGTTTTCTTGGCTGCTGTGCTCCAGCCTCTCCTGGAGTCGGCTATTTTCCTGCCTCAGGGCTTCACACTCCTTCTTGCTCTGCTCCAGTTTGGCAGTCCGCCTGGCCAGAGTCTCCCGTAGCTTCTCGTTCTCCTTCTGCTTGTCTGGAGGAAGTAAAAGTATTTAAACACCATAAAGGTGATTTGTATTTGATAAAGATAAGGGCACACTTTGGTGTGTGTTCCACACTATGCCAAAATAAGCTTGTCAGAAAATGTATGTTTTACCTCTAGATCCCAAGTTGAGCTGTTCCTTTAGTGCTTGATTTTGTCCCCACAGGAATCGCACCTCATTAGCCAGCTGACCCTGCTCCTCATTGCCGTGGATGAAGATGTTGGTAGCTGCTGAACCAAGGATACACACACTCATTAGTCAGCCAATAAGAGCATAAGTACAGTGGATGACAGAAAAAATATTTTCATTTTGTGTGCAGAATTTCCTTATAATTTCAGAGAGAAACTGGGATAGTGTTCCATCGTAGCTGCGTACCTGGGTCTTTCTCCACCTCGGCCAGTCTCTTCTCAAGCTGTTCCCTGAGACGGTCGTTGGTGCGGATGCTTTCCTCCAGGCGTTGTCGCAAAGCTCGGATCTCCTGTAGATGTTCTGCCAGCAAGTCTGACAGACACAAACGGACAAAGCTTAAGCAAAGGCTACTTTAAGGGAATTTAGTATTATTGTCGCATAAAAACTGGGGAGAGATTAAAAATGGAAACGTAAAAATCTAAACAGCAGAGGCAGAGATATCCTGACAATATCCACCTGAATTCACTGTGCGAGGCTGCTCGGCAGCATTCTTTGCCGCGATGACTCCGTCTCCTTTATGTGCTTCTGTCCGGGGCCCTGACCCCTCTTGGTCATGGCCTTGATCCTGTCCCTGAGAGCTGCTCTGGGCCATAATTGAGCGATGCAGGTCCAGTTCACTGCGCAGGGTGGCGTTGAGCTCTTCGCTGCTTCTCAGCTGCTCCTGCAGTCGCCCGTTCTCCCTCTGCAGGCCCTGCAGTCTGCTGGCAGTGTCCCTGTGACCACACACACCTTCCTCCTGGGCTCCGCCTACAGGAGGGACAGCTGCTCCCGTCCAATCAGAGGGGTGTCTCTGGCCTACACGTGCAGGGAAACAAAAACGGGTAAATAGATTAACAACGAAAATGTAAAAAGCAGATATTCAACGTACCCATTGATTTATCTTTTGTGGTCTAAAAAACTTTTTAAATTGTTATTTTGTGAAAAACCTTTCTGTTTTCCTGTATTAAATTGCTAAATTAATACTAGGTTATACTTCAGGAGCAATAGTTGGGGCTGGTAAAGCACAATGTCATCGATAGCCTTCATGCTAACACAAGTAGCAGCGGATGTCCACTGCAATGTCAGGCGCCAAAGTGAAGCGTTTGTAACCACAGTGTTGTAGCATTGAGGGAAATGAGAGTCTAGGTCAACAAGCCCCTGTGCCTGACCTCTCACATATCCACATGCTTCACTTCCCTCTGTAATAGCCTTCACTGTCTCTTTTCCCGAGGGAAACACAATTTGAAGATTGAACCGGATAGGTGCCACTGAATAATGCAACTTTGAGTGGAGGTGGACTGAAACTGGACACCTGCTCTGCCCTTGGCCGGCATGCTTTGTCCTAAGGGACGCCTCACTGCAACAGAATGGATCTGAGTGGAAAATAAGTGCCATTACAGGCTCTGACTAGACTGGCCGGGCAGTGGACAAGGATAAGGTAATCTCAATGACATACCACTGAGGCAAGAAAAGGGGAAAAATATGCATTTTTAATGGAGCATACAGAGTTAATCCCAGTCCAGTACACAGTATACCTGGCTGGACCTGGTGTCTGTGACACTGAAGACTATAAGTGGACTTGGCTTTCACACCCGCTCAAAAATAAATTCCATTATTAAGACTATGTTGTATAGCATCTGAAAATGCTTACTGTGAGCTCGACTGCCACCTTGTGTGCTATGGCAGGGGGAGGAGGTCCTGTCTGAGTAGTACAGATCAGAGTGAGAGCTGTGGTGGCTGCTGGGACTTTGGCCTCTTAACTGGCTCTGGAGGCTCTGGATGAGACGATTCTTCTCCTGCAGCTCTTTAGCCAACCTGGGAAGAGGAAGAAGAGGAGGAGGAACGAGTCATGTTAATACCAGCTGGGATGCCTCTGTCCTTAAGAACACACAACAGCTAGATTTTATCCATCACATCATCTCGCTGGGTTATAGCGTGCGAAACAATGTGAAACAAATACACAGACTGAGGAACAGCACCCAAAAAAAGAGACATCACATCAGGAGCTGGAACTTTCAGTGGAAACACACATACAGAAGAGGAGTTCACAGCAAACGTCATGCTGTCTGTCTGGATCAAACCCACTCACAAGTCCAGCTGCTCCCTGGTGCATTCAGCCAGGGTGAGGTTTTGGTGGACGAGGACGCTGACGCTCTGATGCAGCAGCTCTCTCTCGCCCTCTAGCTCCAGACGCAGAATATCTAACTCCTGCTGGATTCTAGCCGGGCTGTCAGGAGAATCACGCATGCTCTCCTCATAGGACAGTGACTGTGACCCCTGCTGAAGCTCCCCAAGGCTGCCCACATCAGTAATAATATGAATGAATGTACATCACTCTGAGCTACTTTAATTTCTTATCTAATGATACAAAAGTGCTGTTGAAAAATGTATTAATTGTTCACATCATTATATAACAGCCAAGTCAATGTTGCGGTGTCAAAAAATCTAAATAAAACAGCAATTTCTAGAATCACTGATGGTATGATTTTACTAAATATTCCCAATCAAACATAGGACAAAAAAATGCACTTGAAGTTTCCTGGTAATTCATTTTCTACAAATGGTGGGAAATAAAAATGTAAAAAAAAAAAGTAATAAAAAAAGAAAAGAAAGTTCCGTATTTTGTTCAGAGTGTTGAATCCAACATAATACATACATTTTTTTTCTAGAAAATGCTGCTTGAACTGTGACGGACACAGATGCATAAAATGTGCTGTGTGTGTTCTTTGCTCTGATGTCTGACAGACAGCAGTGACCCAGTTAGGGGCAGTGTGACCTTAATGTTTTGGTTCACACACAAACGAAATGAGGTCAACAGCAGTACGCTATTCAAAACCAACAACACATAGGGCAATTGGCTGGATGGAGGTGGGGGTAGGTCTTTAAAAGGGTCATGAGACAGACATCATCAAAACAGCTCAGCAAATGACCCTCACATCTCAAACAGTCACATGTACAATATGACCTTTAAATAAATACAGAACCATTAAAAAGAAAGATAAGGAAAAGCAAAGTAGGTTGAAAAATAAAAGAGGTGGAAATAAACCATATAGAAAAAAAAACAAACTGGATGATGTACATATTATAGATACTTGTTTTCCACCATGAATAAACACAAAAATTGACTACAAGTAAATTAATCAAGATATAAACAATAAGCAAGTACAGTATGACAGTTTGAGACATACCTGCGAGACAGTTCCAGAGCCGCCATGTCTTCATTATCCAGATGAGACTCTCCTGGCAGACAGAGGAAAAGATGCTGTCAGAGACCTGTCTGTAAAAATCTGTTACAAATGACTGCTCTTTGGTGTTCATTACTCTCTGCTTTCTCTTTGTTAAACCATAATAGGTCTGCTTTCATTTGACTAAAACTCCTTTCCTGCTTTAAACACTGAGATTATGTAGGATTTATTTATTGCCCAGTCAGATAACAGTCACTTTTTACAGATCTCAAAATCATTATTCATTTGCATGCGCGCTGGCTGGAGTTTTGTGTGTTTTGGGGAAGTAATGTATCATAAATAACTAAGATAAAATAACTAACTGTGTTTGTGCAGTGTGGTTCTGATTAGCAACATTTCTCAAAAGACAGTAAACGCAAATACCTTTGTCCAGCCGTCCCTCCAGCCTGTCCAGAAGACTCAGGCTCTTATTCAGCTGCTCTTTGAATACCTCCCCCATGTAGTAGTCGACTTCGCTGGTTTGCAGCAGCTCCTTGAAGGCCTTGCTCAGCTCCTCCAGCTGCCGACGCTGCAGGGCTCCCAGCCTGCGGCTCTCCTTGATCTGCTGCCTCAGTTGTGACAGCTCCCTGGCCTGTGACTGTACCAGGGAGTCCAGTCTGTGGAGAAGACAGAATGAGGGCAAGCAGGGAAGAAACACCGAAGCATGAGTCAAGATTGGATTTACAAAATGACTGTGCAGCTTTTACACAGTGTAAAAAAAAAAAAAGGAAAGTACAATATCGACTGATCTTTTTCAGTGATCACTGAAAAAGACTGCTGACCTGGCAGGTGATGCAGAACGGCTGTGGGTCTGTGGCAGCTGTTCACCTGAGCTTCTGTTCAGCGTCCTCTCTCTTTCCCGTTCTATATTAAGGCGGCTGGTTTTATCCTTCATCGCCTGGTTATCCCCTTCCTTCTTCTCCCTTTGCTTCCCAGTTCTGTAGCTCCTATCTTGGCCATGGTCGTCCTTCTGTGTCCCTTCTTGATCCCTCATAATGGTGGGCAGGTCAGAGGTGTTAGCATTAAGGTCACTAGAGTTCCTATGCAGAAAATTTTGCATTTGGAGGATGAGTTTGGTCTGGTTTTCCAGCTGGACCTTCAGCTCTCTGACTTGTGCCTGAAGCTGGAGGGGGTCCTCAGAAACGCCATACTCATCATAGGCGTGCAGGCTTTTCAGACTGACCTTAAAACAGACAAGAGAAGGTTGATTTTGTTTCTGCTGAGATTTTGGTTTAGACTATTTTTAGCACCGCAAATTGTCATTAAATGTTTTAACATTACCTTGTTTGACTGCTTAGGTTACATACATGTTCACATTTTCAAACAGTGTATGCTTCCACTTGACATGACAAGAGAAAAGTTAAAAGACTAAGCAGTGTGTTTGGGAAAGTACAGTTGTTAATCTATGATCGGACATTTGGTCTTAAGACGAGGGATTTAGCCAATGATAAATTGAATACCTTGGCTGAGCTGAGAGCTGGGGAACTAGGGTATGGGGTGCTGGAGGTGGAGTCCAGGTTTTCAGTAGAAGAGAAGTTGGCCTGTTCATGTTTCAGCAGGGAAGGCAGGCTAGAGGCACTGCAACTGGGGTTCACACCGACCTCTAGATCTGGAAACACAAGGGACACAGAAAGAGTCAAATAAGAAACAGGAAAAGATTAGAAGTTGTGGAAAACAAAGGGTCAATCTGTTGATATATAAACAGTAAAGTTAAAGTGAAAGGTTAATGAGTGCTGAAAAGATATTCCCAATTTTCAGAGAGGAAACATGCAAGAATCTGTCAATGCAGAATATTTACAGCCCATTCAAATTTGGGAATAGTGCCAAGAAATACCAGGTTAAAACCAGAAGACACCGTGTGGTTATAAGAC
The DNA here is from genome assembly GCA_037833715.1 of Toxotes lorentzi. Classification (NCBI taxonomy): domain Eukaryota; kingdom Metazoa; phylum Chordata; class Actinopteri; family Toxotidae; genus Toxotes; species Toxotes lorentzi. The sequence continues at coordinate 14,723,513 of JBBMJY010000008.1, read as the reverse complement.
CCGAAGAAAAAACATTCCTCAAGGTAGGAGACAGTGTGTTACAGTTGCCTTTGTTCACTCCTCATGCAGACATAAAGAGAGAATCTATCCACATTTGAGATTAGTGTCCGCTCAGCAGACAGACATGCAGAGTCTGTCTAGAGTCCGTCTACCTGTGCTACTGCTCTCTTCCCTATCGTTCTCACTCTTGCCACTGGTTTCGTAACCCAGGTCCTGCAAATCCACCTGCACGCCTTTGTCATCCTGCTCCAGAGCTGGCAGTGGAGGCAATATATTTTGGGTTAGGAAGAAATCAAATAACGTGTACAGAATCTCGTCTCTCTCCTTTATGGAGTTCCTAATCAATCTGGATTAATGAAATGGTTCATCTTTACATGTTATTACATTTATTGTTACTGAATTGCTGAAGCAAACACCTCTGCAAGTGATAATTTACCTTTCCGTGCAGTTTCAGTGGAGGGTGTCTCAGTAAGAGCAGTGGCCAGTTTCTCCTCCAGGTTTTTACATGCTTTCTTCTTCTCCCTCAGTGCCTTATGGAGAGTCTCCAGTTGGATCTGAACACTTGGTGGTAATCCCTTGTCATCCTGCACTGTCCTGTGGGCCTCACTCTCCTCTCTACGGCCCCTCTCTTCTTGTAGGGAGTTCTGCAACTCAGACATCCTGTGGGAGAGATTACTGAAGACCTTGTAGAGGAGACAGAGATTTTGATGGAGCTCTCTGTGAGGTTGTTCCTTTGTTCCAGCTGAAGCAGTGGACTGATTGCTGCTGGATTTGGTTGTTGGCTGGGTGGGTTCCCCCAGTTCTTCCCTCTCTTGCAGGGCTCTCTGAAGTTGGTCTAAATTCATCTGCAGGTCAGTGCTGATCTGTGATGATCTAGCAGAAGTCAAGGAGCCAGGATTTGTGCAGTGTTCTGCGAGAGACGCAATGGCAGACTCTGTTGCACTAAGGCAGTTCGTTAGAACTTTGTTCATCTCCTGATCTAAACCAGTGCTATCAGAAGTTCCCCTTCCCCCATGGTGCTCCTCTGACTCCTTGTCTGCTGATATCTGCCTTGAACATTTACCATCCTGGCCAGCACTGTCACTGCCCTGTTGTGCAGCACCACCTGCAGATCTCAGTTTTTCCTGCAGCTCTGCATTGAGTCTGTTCTGCTCCCAAAGTGCCTCCTGCAAAGAGTCTGCGTGTCTCTGCAACTCCTGCATAGAGTCATCGGTGCTCCCAAAAACACCTCTGGGGCTCTCTTCCTTTGAAAATGCCTTCACCTTTTCTAAGGCACCCTCTATCTTTAAGCAAAGATCACCGATCTCTGGACTCTTTTCTTGGCTATCAAAGGAGGTCATGACTTTCTCTGTCATGTTCAGAAGCTCTATTAGATGGTTGTTGAGCTCCTCCTTGTCCTGTAGGGCCTTCTGCAGCTCCATGCATCTACTGTGTAGGGCAGCATCTGATCCTGCAGAACCAGATCCTGCGCCCGAACTGCTGTGTGACCCAAATCCTCCCTGGTTGTCCAGACTGCAGGCTGTCAGGTAAGCAATAGTGGATTCTGCAGCCTGTAAGGCCTCTGCATACTGGCAGTTAAGTTGTTCCTTTTCCTGAAGCTGAGCGTGGAGCTCTTCCCAATCAGCAAGCTGCTCACTGAGCTTGTTGATCAGGGCTTCTTTCTCCTGGCACTCCTGGTGGAGGAGCTCCAACTGAGTGAAAAGAGCAGAATCAGCCTGGGTGTTATCCAGTCTGTGTTCGACTTCAGAGCCCTTGTCTGGACTGCCGCTACGGTGTCCATTTCTGATAGTGGAAGAAGGGGAAGTGCTTTGCTGGAGCAACACTGGGGAGTCAGAGTCTGTGTGCAATTGCTGGTCAGACCCATAGAAATCATCTGAATGAAGGTGCTGAAGTGCGTCAGTTCTCAGATGCTCAGAGCTGACAGACTGTCTGCTGCTGCTAGCTTCCATTCTCAGTCTCACAGGAACAGGAAGGCGAGATTTGACACCAGCCTACAATTGACATAAATTCAACAGCAGATATTACAAACACTGTCAGCTAGACTTAATGCAGACAGAAATGTATGTCATTGCACTACCATTATTGCACCCAACTTACCCCATGTCTAGTGACATCCTGCTTTCCACTCTTCCTGTGTGACTGTCCTTCAGTGCGTGGACTCTCCATACCCTCTGCAGTGCTGACAATTACCTCTGTTGTGACAGGGGTCTCCCCATCGAACACCTCGTCAGAGTTCTCTCCCTTTTCCTTCGACATCTTGACGTGATGTGTTTCCATACTTTGCCTCAATTCAGCCTGTCCATCACTGCTGTTCCCTGAGGCATCTGTGCTCTCTTTCTCTTTAAACTCAGTAGATTTTTGTTCTTTCAGGAGACCCCGCAGCTCCACATTTTCTCTCTTAAGTCTGAGCAGCTTCTCTCTGCAACAAGGAAAATCTGATTAATTTAGTGTTACATTGAAAATAAGGAGTAGGATCTGGACACTGTTGAAGAATAAGCCCACCTAAGGTGCAAGACTGATGTAGCCCCACAATCAGTCAGCAGGGATTTAACTGCCATCATATCTCCCCTGGAATCTCTCTCTCCAGTGTCCAAAGTGTTGTTGCCAGACTGAGCATGTTCTCTACTCTGGCCAAGGCCACTGTCCATACTCTCATCATTCAAAAGCTTTGCAGACACCATCTAAAAACAATATAGTTTAGAAATATGACCTAAAGTCACACGAAAAAAGGGAATTTCCCTTTGTATTTACATTAAAAATTTTATCTTAAAATATTTCAAAAGCTCTTCAGTTTAATAAATGATAATCCCTTTCATACCTGTCCAAGTTTGATGTCAGTCTGGCTCTCTTTATCGGTACCAGGATGATGAGTCCTGTCACTGTGAGCCAGCCAAGGCTGTGTCTCCTGCGTCTTCTCTAGCTGCTAGAGTAATGGGATGGGAGGCGAGTATGACACACATGGCTCGGTAAAAGAAAAACTTAATGAGGGAACAGAATCCATAAAACACTGCACAGCAACAGCAGAATGGCATGACGTGTCTAATGTGGCATGGCGAAGAGAGACCATTTCATGGGACACAGAGATAAAAAAACAGGGACTGGTTAGGAAAGGTGAAGGATAGAAAAAGAGGGTATCTTCTACTACAGACAAGAAACACACTTGTTAGAGAAAAAGACATCTAGATCCACAGAGTAAAGAGACATTAGTAACAGGCTAGACAGAGCAAAGGTCAAGATGTAGGTTCAATGTTAGATAGGAGCTACTAAAGGTGAATGTTAGACAATGACTGATTTTCTAAATGTGGACATACTATACAAAAACACTGCTGATAAATGACAAAAGGTGTGTACTGTAAGGTTTAGGAAATAAACTTTGACACCACAACTTCCTCCATTTGCAGCTGTTTTTTGGTGGCTTCTAACCTCTTTCCAGGGGCCACTGCTCGCCACGTCTTTGTCTTCCTTGTAAGCATCATGCTCTGGCTTCTCCAATAGAGACAGTCGCTTCTGCAATTCACTGTTTACAGTCTGCAGGCTGTTAACACAATCCTGCAGGTCCAGCACCTAATGCACAAAAGCACATTAAAAAAAAAACAAAAAAAAAAAACCTTTATCCAATGGCATTATTGTCTTCTTGTTGTGTTTTGGTGATAGATCTTGACAACTAATTAAAGTCATTGATACAATTAATCATTTTTTGAGGATATATATTCATAAGAGGGACAATAGTTTTTGTAATTATTTCTAACCATTTATTAGTTTAAAAAGGATTTTACCTTCTGCTTGAGTTCTTGTGGAGAGAGTAGAGACAGGCTGTCATCCTGCCCCTCTCCCACACAAATACTCATGTAGGAAGTCTGATCGCCAATGAAACTCAATGTGTCGCCTGAAGAGCAGAAAAGAAATTGTGGTCACAAAAAGACTCCCATCGGCTGAAACTGCTGTTGCACACATTAGAATGTGAAATCCTGTAGATGATTTCTTGTCATACCACCATCATTGGCCCCACCAACCCCTCCTCCACGGTTCTGGATGGCTCCTAAACGAGCCTGCAGAGAGGCATTCCAGCGCTGTGCATCTTCGAGCTGATGTCTCATGCTCTCCAGTTCTTTAGGATCAATTAGGTCCATACCTGACGAGATACATAGAGGGTTACACATAGCCACACAGTCTCTGGGAGACAAGAAAGTACATAACTATAAGAATAAAAACCATGGTAACATATTTGTTAACAAGTTGAATGTAAATTCAGGCTGAGACACTTTTAGGTGAAAACTTTTCTGTGATCTGATCTGATGCATCTTGAGATGCTTCTTGAATACATAATAAATTCCCCATGATTTGAATCAGGTATGCTAGTGTTGGATTTTAATAAGCCAAGAGGCTGCCATGTGTAAAAAGGAGTTTAAGAATCTGCAGCCTCAGAAAAACACATATTCAAAAAACGGTATCATTATAAAATAAAAACATAACCGCTGTTTTTGTGTTTGTCTACAAATAATATACATGCACATAGACATGTTATATGCAAATTATAATGATTATATAACCAAAAAATGTGGAAACCTAATCTGTGGTAATTAGTGCAGCTACATCTATTTTATATTCAGTGTGAATGTGAACCATGGGCCTGTTACTTACAGTTGACCTATATATACACCTGGATCTATTTAAATAGGGACGGGGTATAAGCATGCACTTGACATGCACACACAGGCGAGCACATACATGCATGTGGACAGACACTGAAGCAATTTGGCTTAGATGACTACCTGAGCACACAGTGACATTTTTAATCAGTCTCAAAGCTGTGTCCTGACGTCACGCCACATCTAAAGCCTTAACTACATTAACTATATGATGTCATAAGATATTAACCTTAGGATTTTTTTTTCAGGATCAATTTCAGGGGAGCTATTCTATAGAAGGATACCCTGTCATTCTATATCGATATAATATTCTCTAATACCTTTCTTAAAGCTGTTATATAATGACATGCTTATGCAACTGAATCTAATTCATTTGACAGATGGTTGGGTGGGTTGAGTTAATAATCAGAGGCTTAAAAGAGGTGATGCAATCAACAGAATCAAATGTTTTAATGGAACAGTCAAAACAAGCAGACAGCACGTTAAAAGTGAGAGACAGAGAGAAGACAGGCCAACAGCAGCCTTTATTCACTTTTTTCTTTTAAAGGACAGACAGACAGCGTGATTAAGTGTGAAGCCTTTACATTTGTAGAGTAGCAGCAATTTTAGTATGGATAAAGACATGCAGATGAGGAGGTGATGATGTTAAGAACAGTAATCAGAAAATGCACAAAGGAGAAGAGTGAAAGGACCAGGTGTTCATGCAGAATGAAGTGACACATGGAGGACAGGAGGTATTAATGGAGTCAACACACTGGACAATGAAGACAGGTGTGTTTGTGTATGCGTGTTCCCTAGGAGATATGGATTTATGTATTCCTGATCTATAGATACCTAAGTGTTCTACCAGCTTCAGTGATAAACATGCCCTTTCCTTTTCCATTTCCCTTACATATTTTTTTCCTTGATTCTTTTCTTTCATTCACTCCCCATTGTCATGTACCACCCAGTGTGTTTGCACTGCACCTTCTCTGAGTTTGGCTCTGTGCATTTCTCTCTCCAAGTCGTCCCTTAGCTCCTCATTAGTTTTGATGCTCTCCTCTAGCTGCTGCCTAAGGAGCTGCACCGCCGTCAGCTCCAGCTGTAGAGCATGGAGGCGCTGGGCACTGCAAAACACATATGCATATACTCAGAGGTATGTTTATTCACCAAAAAAAAAATCACATAACCTAATAAACATAATCTTTTCATTTTCACTAAGACATTGCAAAGATATAGAGATCACTGTTCCTACCTGTCCTGCTCCTTTACAGCTCTGACCAGGCTAGAGTAGAGCTGTTGTTCAGCTCTCAGGGCTTTGTTCAGAGCATCATGCTCCTGTTGCAAGGCTGTAAGGCTGGGCAAAGCCTTAAAGGAGACAGAAAATGAAAGGGCAATGGTCTTACTGTCAAAGCATTTCTTGTAAAATATTTTGTTTTCTTGTACTTTATTCAGCATAAAATTATATAAAGCATTCGGTTTACTTCTTGCTGGCTGTCTCCACCAATCATTGTTCTCTCTCTTTGTGGGAGGCCAGGGAATGATCTCTCCATGCCAGAGCCAATGATCTGATCCTGGGTATGATCAGCCCGACTGTCCCCTCTCTGACCGAGGCGCTGGTGAAGAACCTGCTCAGAGACAAAAACAAAATATGAGATATCAGACTGCAGGAGGAGATGTCATGGAGTTCAAATGCAATCAAGAGAAAAGCTTATTATCCAAAGCTGCTGTGTGTTACACTGAGAGTTTGAGCCTATGAATGGGGGAATCCTCACATCGATAATCTCATCCTTGGTTTTCAGAGTGGCAGTCAGCGACTCAATATTAGCAGCCTGACCTTCACTGCGACCCTCGAGCTCAGATAGCAGTGACTGTAGCTCTGCCAATGAAATCTGGATAAAGAAAATAATGAAGGGGGGGGTTACACAAAAAGACACTTGTTTGCCACCGTGTCCAAATTATGGATGTAATTAAATATTTATAACCAACGGACCTTCAGTTCGTTCTCCCTCTTCAGGGCTTTGTTGAGTGCCTCAGTTTTCTGTGCTAGCTCCTTCTTCAGGATGACGACTGCCTTCTTTGAGACTGGAATGTTCTCCACATTATCCTCACTGTTCCTCCTGGACAGCTCAGCTTCAGTGCACACAAAACAGAATCAAATATAGGACCAGCATGTACTCTAACTTACAAATATCCAGTGAGCAGGTTTGAAGGTATAAAGGCGTTACCTTCCCTCTCGTCCAGCTTCTCTTGCATGATTTGGATAGTTTGTCTGAGCTCCAGCACATGATCCGGCTCCTCCCTCTGCCTCATCACTGCCAGAAACTGGTCCCTCTCCTGGCCGCGCTGCAGAAGCTTCTGCAAAATTACAAAAGGTATAAAGCCTGCTCACTCAGACATGTGTAACTGATACCTTAAACTCTGTCCAGAGACCAGAAAAGTTTTAGACAGGCCACCAAATAATTTGAAATCAAAATGGAGGAAAGGAGTATGTTTAATTCCCTTTGGGAGTTTTGATTTCCTCTCCTTGTTAGGCTTCTAAGTCAAGCACATTTTACAGCTGAGTGCCCGTGTTGTATCCCAGAGGAACTTACGTTGATGAGGCTGTCTTTTTCAGCAAGCAGGGCTCTGAGCTCTGCAGTCTCTAAACAACCCTCCTGGGTTGTTATGGAGCTTTGCTTCTCAGCAGTGGAAAGCTGCTGCTCTCTGTCAGACAGCTGCTTCTTCAGTTCCTGAATCTCTTGAGCACGCTCAGACAACATGCGGTTGTAGTGCTCAGCTGACTCCTGAATAGACGAAAGAACAGATATTTAGTGGCTGAGTGAATACATTTAGATGTAGTGATGTATTTCTGTACATATTCTATGAATTTAGTTCCCCGAAATGAATCACTGAAAATGTTTTCCTCATTAAATGTTGACCTTGAGAAGTTGGTCCTTGCTGCTAATGGTAGCCAACAGCCCTTCCACAGCACTCTCATTGTCAGCAACCAGTCTTTCCCTGGCCTTCACAGCCTCAGCCAACATAGCCTCTGTGACCTTTAACCTCTGGCCCATCTGTTCGGCAAGGTCACGTGCATGAGACTGTGACTGGTTCAGCACTGATTCAGCCATTTCCTACAAACATAAGTAGACAGACCATGAACACAAATGAACGTTTGAGGGCGTTTGAGGGCGACTATCTGTCAACTAACCTCCATGTCCTTTGTCTTGCCCTCTAGTGAGAGCTGCAGCTGGCTGATAATGGAGTCTTTCTCCCTCAGTGATCTGTTGAGGTTATCTTCTACAGCTTGCTTGGCTCTCTGCAGATTTTTTAGAGTGTTTGCAAGATGCTGCAGCTCCACATCCTTCTCTTTGATCAGACTGTCGAAACTCTAGACGGAGAGGAATGAGCATACAGATGGAGACAGATGAAGTCCAACCTCCCAAAAACGATTTCATTTCTGATTACAAAGGCAAAATGTCAAATGCGTTTTCTGATCAAACATGATGATGGCTACTAACATTGATGGTTTCCTCGTTGTGAGAAAGCAAGTTATTTAACCTATCCAGGTCTCTTTCCTTCTCCCTTAGGGACAGCTGCAGCTGGTGAATCTCATTATCTTTCTCCTCAATGGCAGCAAACTTCTCATCCAGCGCTTGCTGTGAGAGAGCAAACAGAAGAGTGTCAGAATCAAATTATAATCACCATGGTGTGAAGATTACACAGAAGGAATGCGCACCTCCAAAGCTTTCTCCTTTTCTTTCAGTCTTTGTCGCAGCTTGGAAAGCACATTATCATTTCCTCCTGGGCTTTTGCTTTGCTCAAAGTCTCTGACCATGTTAATGTACTCCTGGTGAACACAAAAAAAAAAACAATATAAAAACTGAATATATTCAGTGGTGGATTTTCCAATGGAAAAAAAAATAATACAAACAAAAAAATGTCATATTTTGATCTACAATCTGTATATGTTTAATGTTGTTGTTTCACCTGTAGCTGCTGCTCTTTATCAGCTAGGGTGGACGTAAGCCGCTGGATGGTGACCTCATGGGCCTGCAGTTTCCTTTTGGTTTGATCCAGCAGCTCCTGGTACTGCTGCTCCAGAGCACTCTCCCTCTCTCCAATCTCACCGCTTAGCTTCTTCAGCTGATTGGTCAGATCCTGGAGGGCGAAATGATAATACTGTCACACAAAAGCTGATATTTGTATGGGAACAAATAGCTAAAAAGAGGATTTAGAATGCCTAATGGCTTTAATGGAAATATTCAGTAGCCAGCTTCTGTCCTCCTGCTGTCTTACATTGAGGGATTTGTCTCCTTTCTTCTTCTGCTGTTGCATGTCCTCCAGTTCCACCTCCAGCTGGTCCTTTGCCTGCTGCAAGTCAGCCAGCTCTTGCTCCTTCCTGTCCAGGGTACGCTGTAGCTTTTGGGCTTCAAGCACCTTGGCATGGTGTTCCCCCTGGAGTTGGGCCAGCTCTGATTGCTTTGCCATTAATAGGTTTTGGTGTTCCTCTACTCCCTGGGGGAGACATACAAAATATGTTTATCTGTATTTATCTTTACAGAGAATGCAATTTGTATTTGTTAAAAAGATGGAGATAAAATACTCCATTCTCTTTAATGTTTCTTTAACATTCTACAAGTTCCTAACCGCTATGAACATACACAGAGGAAGGAGTTAACATTTAAATTATTATACAGAGTCAAGGTTTGGTTCTCCATTAAAGAGATACAGAGCTTGCCTGGTATTTCTGCAGCTGGGCTTTATGTGCCGTCTCTCTTGCCTTGGCCAAAGCATCATCCCTGTCCTCAATCTCATGACACAGTTCTGCAATCTGTGCAATACACAGAGAAATGCAGACAGGTTGGTGTTAGAGCCTTGCATAATACAGACTAATCAGAGCACAGACAGGTGAAATCTTGTCACAGTGAACAACAGCTGTTACGATTCCCACAATAAATAAAATCTGTGATAATAGTATTAACCTTACCTCTTTTTCCTTTTCTCTGAGGACCTGAGTCAGCCCCTGGATTGTTTTGTCTCGCTTCAGAGCATTTTTCTTCTCTGAGTTGAGTTCATTCTCCTTCTCCTCCACCTTCACTGACAGGATCTGTATACATAAAATTAGAAAAAAAGAAACCTCTCTATGTAATTCAAAAATATTTAGCAAAATGTTTTATATATTTCATTTATTTAGTAACCTCTGCGTACCTTGTTCTGATTCTGGGTATCCTCTAGTGTTCTTGCCAGGTTCTCATTGGTGCTTTTTGCCTGTGTGAGCTCTTCAATCAGTTGGTTATTGACGGACTCCAGTAGGCTAACCTCACTCTTCTTCTCAGCAAACCCAGAGAGCACACAAACACAGGAAAAGGAAATTTAATTAATACGAGCAAGTATGTTTAGCAACAAAGCTGTTGTCTGTCACAGCCTATTACCAGTGCTACAGTGGTTGGCCAACTGGAATTACTGAAAGAACTACCTCCACTGTGACAGAGGTGTATTCATCATCAAATTCCTCTGTAAGATCGTGCAGAGACTTCCATTCTGCCTCTCTGTGTCTGCGCTTGGCTCGAGGGTTGAGGTGGCCAGTACTAAATCTCTTCAGGACTGGGATATGGCTCCCTGCAGGGGCAGAGACTTGTTGCTTGGAGATGCAGCGTAAAAGCTGGATCAAGTCAGAGATCACAGATGGCTGACTTGGGGAGCTGTGGAGCAGCGCTCTTGCCTGAACCTTTCCTTCTGGGTCACCAGTGGCACCACCACGTCTGGCAACAAACACCTTGGCCTCTCTTTGTTTTAGTTTGGGTGGGGGGTCTGAAGAAGTGTCTGAGGAAAAGTCTCGATTCAAGGACTGCAGGGATGTGGAGAGACCTTTGAATCCAGGTCTAGTCAGTATGCCCTTACGTTGGACCAGTTCAAAGTACATGCTCTGTGAATTGTGGCGTTTGCCTCGGAGACCAAAGCTCTTCATAGATCCGTCGAGACCTGCACCTGATCCAAGCCTGCTGCTCCTGAGGCTTGAGCGCCCAAGGAACGTCCCTCTGGTAGCAATTCTATCCAGACTCACACACCTTCTCATACGATTCCCCAAGTGACCACTTCCAATGTCCCCAAATGGATGTCCTTCAGAGGCCAGCTGACATCCAGCCTCATCATCAGGACTGCCCACCCCACAGGACCTAGGTGGAGTCTTGCAGCTGGTGCTCTCCTCATCACTCTTGTTGTTGTTTTTGTTGTAGATGTGGACGATGCACTGGATCAGGTGTTCTTTCTCTGCTTGTAGCTTCTGGATCTGAATTTTGTGTTCATCCTGCACTTGGCTGATGTTAACATCACACTGTACCACCTTCTCCAACTGGAAAACACATTTCCCACAGAGGAACTCTCCACGACCATCACGAGTCACCTCCCAGCCCAGCACATGGGATAAGATGACTTGTAGCTTCCTCTGTGCTGATGAGCTGAAGATCCAGCGACACTGGCTACCCACCAGACGAACACCACATATACGACACGGTTCCCTCATGGCACCTTATATCTTCCAGACTTACCCACTTAAAACGGGTCCAAAAAGCCTCTCACTTAGATACAAACTGTCCAGTAACCTAATCGTCAGCCTGCCAGCCACGGAAGAGACATCTATCATTTTCTCTCACTGCATCTGCGAGAGAAGCACAGAGTGCAGAGCACTATAAGCCCTAAGCCTTCAATAATCCCTGCTCCCGCCTCTATTCCACTTTCCCCAACACATTCAATCACATCAAATCCTCTAGGACTGCTGCAGTGATCTGTGTTATGGCCAGTGCCAGAAAATCTCTAGAAAACCTACTCCCAAATGCCCTGATGAGGACATTGGGTATGAAGGACTGCTCCATACAGGTGTCTCTTCAGGGGACTGGTAGAGATCACAGCAGCAAAAAATTCCATATAGATTCCATTTTGCCTAGCAGTACATCTAAAAATCCGCTTAAGATTAGGGGAGGTGTTTTCTGGCCACCATTGCTGTCACACATTCCATTATCCCTCTGTCATGGACAGGCCATCAGAGGTCCTGTCGTCCCCAAAATTTCCCCAATTTTCAAAATCCTTTGCAATACATGCAGCACATTGTGTTTACTCAGATCTGACAAACATTAACAGGTTGCTGTCTGTTTTCTTTAATAAAGAAGGGTGGCCATAAATAACTCTCAGAGGAACTGTCTCCAGACAGCATGGTAATCCAGTCTTAACACCGTGACCTGAGCCCAGACGCCATGTCCCGATGAGGAACCACGGATACTGCTCAACTAACAGCTTTCTACTCTGAACGAAAGCAGCACAGTACTTTAAAACTCCCTCCTTTCCAAAGCAGTAATAATGATGTGAACTTCCTATTGTGAGATCAATGTTAGACAAACCATTCAAGCCCCAAGATTACGACAAGAAAGCAGGAGCACCCTGCCTCATAACTGAAGCATGGAACAAAAATAAAACTGCACCAGGAGGTACAACAAGTAAAGAAGCAAGTCATTAAACATGCCAGAGTAGATTTCCTGAGGGCCAAGAGAACAACACACACAATCCTCTAAAGTCAACAGAGCCTGCTCTGTCACAGCAAAGAACGTGGCCTATGTTTATTTTTTTTTATCTGTGAATCTTTGGGTTTGAAACACTTCCCACATTAATGCTCATTTGAATGAGGTAGCTTTTGATTTGAGGCAAAAATGGCATAAAAATTACTGACATAAAAAAAAAGTCTTCGTGTGGGAATGGACTGGTGGAAAGGAGCCAAAAAGACAGAGTCTGAATGGTCAGCTAGACGTCAGTGTCATTGTGCAGTAGTCATTTCATGGCAGAAGACATAATCAAAGTATCCGAACAACACTAACCTGATGGTCTGGTTGCCTTTTGTCCCTCTCATTATGTAGCTCGTCCCTCAGTGCCTGAAAAGAGACAGCCAAAGGTCACTCAGATGTCTTTTCATATTTAAAGCAGTGCTGAATTTGTGTTTAAGTTATATTGTGACTAGAGGTGGCAATAAAAAAATTTTTTTCTGAATAGGCTGTATATACTCTCAAAACATGGAAACAAAAGTAAAATATCAAGGCACAGTATGAAAGTCATACCTCAAGTTCCTGATCTTTCTTGGTGATAAGATCAGACAGCTGTTTAACACAGTCAGCTGAAGGTGTATCTGTCTGTTGGTCTGCACTTTTCTTTTGATGGATCAAAGCTTCCTGGTTCTTTAAAGTGACCTTGAGCTGCTCAATAATACTGGTGTAAGCAAAAAAAGATTGGAAACACTTTGTTCTTAATACTGTTAAAAAAAACAAAACAAAAATACATAAATGTGTCTGTGCTTATCTCTTGTGTCCCTACTTGTCCTTCTCCTGTAGAGCCTGCTGTAGGTCGTAGTCTGGGTTTGGGACATGGACAGATGTGAAGGTGCTTGGTGGACCCAGGTCTTGGAGCTGCTTCTCCATGTTAATGTTCTTACGCTTTTCCTGCTCAGCAATGGCTGCCATCTTCTCGACTTCTTCCTCTGCTGTTCGCAGACACTGACATGGGGTAAAAACACCGTGAGACAACTAATGAAGCAATTCAGTGCTGATTGTTATTAGTATCCAACCCTGGATAATGTTTTACTGTTCTGCATACTGGATTACTAGGTTGGGCAAAAGTTTCTTATGCGGATTACATTCGCCAACAAAAGTGAATATAAGACTAACGACTGGTTTTAATTTAAGGAAAAAAAGTAAGTGAAACTAACAATGGACACAATTTAGTTAATATGACTGATTAAATACTTTTTTTTGACTCACCTGTTCTAGGTCTGCTATCCTCTTAGAGAATGCGTCTCGAAGTGCATCCATCTCTCTCTGAGCTTGCTCTCTCACACGCTGGGGTTCTCCTGATTCCCGACCAGCCAGACTCTCCAACGCTTTCCTAAAAAACATTCAAAGAGAGATTAGGTTAGTGCACATATACATCTGTGGGATGCGCCAGGATTCCATGGTATCTGTGAACTGTATTGGGAAGAATACGTACGATGCAGACACAAGTAGCTCCTGTTTCTCTGCCAGCTCCCTCTTCATAGATTCCAACTCCACCTTCAGCTCAATGTTCTATAAACAGACAGCATTCAGTCCATTATAGCACAAATCGCACATCTGGAATCATCACTAGAAAGACTGGCACAAACAGTGAAAAAAATATTACAGAGATTCCTTGAAATCAATCTACCTTAGAGTTGCACTGTTAATAAGACCAAATTAAATCAAAGCTTATCTTGGAGCGTGTATATAAAGACAACATTCTTACTCTCACTTCTCAAATTCAAATGGAAAAAAAAGAGAAGATAAGAAACACAAGTGGTCCTAATGAGACTAGGAGATTCCAATGGGCTTACATCTCACTCCAAAAAAGCAAAAACTATGAAAAGGCAAGATGGTTGTCCTAAGACCATAAAAAATGAGAATTTGGTTGAACAAAACCCAGCTGTTGTTGTGGCTGAAGTTGTGTGATCTCATTTAGTCCCAGTAGGAAACACTGAGTCACATGCAACATGTGGCAGGAGGGGTAGCATATATGCATGACAAAGACATAGAGGCTCATGTTTGCATATTAAAGTAAATACAACACCGTTTTGAATATATCCTCAGTGGAGTCGTCACATTTCTCCATGCGCTCCTCCATGAAGTAAATGCGCAGCTTCAGGTTAAAATTCTCTTTCTTCAGAGCTGTGATTTGCTGCAGATGAAAAACATTTTATTATACACCAAAATAACTGAACAACAACATTTTTGTTGAAAAAACTGAAATCAGAATCAGAATTTCATTTACTTATGTGAAATGATAATAAAACAAGGTTAAGACAAATAATTTGGGTCAAACATCAGTTAAGCACTTTATCATGGGGAAAAGCAGGATGACATGTTTACATGGCAGAAAAGGACAGTGTGTATGGTTATTGTTCAAATGAAGGGAGGCCTTCATGCTTGTATGTGTGTCTGAGTGCTTATGTGTGTGAAGTAGACTGTGCATCATTGTGCTCCAGGCTCAGAACAGCATACATCTGGTAATGGGGGTTGGGGATGACTGTCAAAGGGAGGAGGTAGAAGTCTAGACCCCTCCGTAAAACCTCTAATCATGCAGCCAGCCAGGCAGAAGAAGCCAAAAATCTGAGCATGCATTCCACTCAAATGCTGAAATATAGGCTTCAGCCCACCTCAATCCTCCTCCTACAAACACAATTCATCACTAAATCTCCATAAATGGTCAGCACAGCTTGGTTTCAGTCAGACTGAGGATCAGGTTTAATAAATCATAATACCCTGTTTGTTGTGGTGGGGTAAAGTTGACTGCATACTGACAAGCTCTGTGTTTCAATGTATTGCATTTACATAAATAAACAAATCACAATAAGAAGTCACTATCATTAATTTACCTATATGTTATATATAAAATATAACCTTGATACAAATCACTCACATTCTCATAGTCCTTCATGGTGAGAGCTTTGATAGGTGACATCTTGTCAGGGAACGATGGAGCTGTAAAAAAAAAAAACCAAAAAATATAGTATTACACTTTAATTCTATTGAATCAAATCTGCTGCACAATATAGTCTCTTTGACATAAAGAAATTTCTATGCTTACAAGACCAACTCATACTCTCAGCTTTCCTCTATCTGTTTATCTTAGAGAGATAAAGAGAAAGTAGTCTTGTTTTTCACTGCAGAGGCAGCAGAGGTGAGGCAGCTTCTGGAGCACTGCCCTGTTTGGACCAGCTGAAAGCTGCCCACAGCTGATCATATACCACTCGTCAACAACACATTTCGCAACACTAACTCCTGATTCACAGTTTGATGGCCTGACAGGAAAAGCTACATCAACCCTCATACTTGCAGTGTCAGTTGCTTGTTAATGTACATTTTATTTCTAAATGAAAGAGATGTTGCTTTTATCTTTGTTGCCTTCAGTGCATGCTAGTGTCTTCCATGTAAACATATATGCAGATCTCAACTTAAAATCCTTACTCCTTTAGTTCCTGGACCTAGTATGGCTGGCAGTACTGACAGAAACACAGAGGTAGCTATCGAGGAGAAGCTAAGAGTAAGCAAAAGTGAGAGATGGGTAGCTAAATAGGAGAATGAGCAGAAGATGATGCCTGCTGCCATGGATGGTACTGAGAGGATAATTTTGTATTTTCAACAATTACTACAGGGAGAGTTCAGCTAAAGAAAGTTTTGTCAGCTATAAGGAAGAGACCATCTTCCACTCTATATTACTGTTATGGCTGGGTATCATCAGAAATTCTTTGGTAGTAATGTCACTATGATACATGTTTGGGCAAGGATACCAAAATAATACTTATTTTTATAACTTGCTTTTATATTACCACAATATTTTATATTGTTATAATGATATAGCCACCTTATACTGAAATTCAGAGGCTGAAAGAGCTGATAAGATTTTTTTAAACACAAACATATAACAGGCCTGCCAGTTAGCTCAGTTGGTAGAGCATGAGACTCAATCTCTTGGGGTCGTGGGTTTGAGCCCCACTCTGGGCGGCACCACCTCCCATGGGCCCACCACCTGTAGGAGGTGCAATGGGACTTTGATGCATTGTGGACTGGGTGGCAGTTGCCCCCGTAACCAGATAAGCGGCGGCTGATGATGACATGGATACCTTAGATTTTTTTTTTTTTTTTATTGAGACCATGTATCCTGGTCTCATTAAAAAAAAAAAAAAAAAGCAGGACATCTTGTAGTTGAAACATGAACTTGTCACTGCTCTATAAAGGACAAAACTATGTAAAGGTGACACTTCTCAATGACCTCAAGCCTAGCTTGGCATTTCTGAACTGACTGACCAACAAGTACACCAATATTGACTGCAATAAGCTCTCTCTCTCTCTATTTTATAGAAGGCACAATTTTTTCTGATATTAAAAGATTTATTAGTGAGAATAATTTTACTTTCTAGTTGAAAAATCTGAACATAATACTGCTATTGTCAGTGTTTGCCTGGGTGTCTCTATGCCTTTATGCACAAAGCTGACCTGACAGAAAGCCACAGATGCTGACCTATATCTATAAATTAGTTGTTTACTGGCTTATGTGTATTGGTCTAGCTCTGAGTAAAGTGTTGGCACACAACAAGAGCATGACAGTAAATTAGAAATAGGATTAGCTAATTAAGATCATCCAGCCAATCCCTCATCAAATCTTTGGAGACACAACTGTGGGAGGTAACAGCAACAATTCAGCAGAAGTAAATTAATACACAGGGGAGACTCACACCTGAGCAAGAAAAAGAAGAGAGAGTGAACAAAAGACAGTCTTACTGTACCTGTCATGCTGTCTGTAGAATAGTCTCCAGCATCTATGGAGTCTGGCAGTCTGCAGCTGGGGATAAAATCGTTTTGTTAGCGATGCAGCCTAGTCATTATGAATATTTACAATAGGGATCACTGTTACATTTGAGCCACATTCAACAAGACAAATCACATTTTTAAAAATCACAGAAACCAAAGCAAGCTCTGCTCTCTATCGCAGCTGTACACATATACACCGCTTATTATGGTTTTTCAAACACCAATACCAGGACTTTATGCATTACTCACGCTGGCCAGTTCCACTGAGCCCTAAGGACGCTCCATAAATAGCTTAAGAATGACTCTCTGCTTCATTTACATCCACTCTGGCAGAGCCTCCTTTGAGTGTGTGTTCATGTCTAAGTATGTGTGTGAGAAAGTGTGAGACCATGTGCCAGTGGCAGCCTAGCTCTCATGTTCACACAGACAGGAGGAGGGAAAAACAGACAAACCAGTGGACGGAGAGGGCTTTCATTGGTAGACAAGCAGAGTACTGTGGCTCTGATCAGCTAAGCATCACACAGTGATGGGACAGTGGCGTCACTCACAGACAGGGTACAATGCAGCAAACATCAGCAACACACATCTGGATCACAATGACACCACAAGAAGAGAGGCTGCACTGGCACAACTCACTTGCATGTAAACTAATACCAGATATTAAAAAGTGCAAATTTCTTCTGGCAAATATGTTTCATGAGGGAAATTACTTGCA
This sequence comes from Toxotes lorentzi, assembly GCA_037833715.1. Lineage (NCBI taxonomy): Eukaryota > Metazoa > Chordata > Actinopteri > Toxotidae > Toxotes > Toxotes lorentzi. The sequence goes on along the minus strand of JBBMJY010000008.1, from coordinate 14,705,826 downwards.
CAAACAACAACATGAACCATCTGAGTCCAAGCTCATGTTCCTCAGCCCTGACCTTTGTGTCTAATAATACAATGTCCTGCATTGAATAACTTCCTCCCATACCTCCTCTGGTAGTGGAAGCACAGAAGCTCAGCTGCTTCTCTCATATAGTTTACTCCATAAGTATTTGGACAGTGACACAGTTTTCATAATTTTGCCTCTGTATACTCTATATACCACCACAATGGATTTGAAATGAAGCCATCCAGATGTGATTGAAGTGCAGACATTCAGCTTGAATTCATGAAGTTTAACAAAAATATTGCATTAACCGTTCAGAAAGTAAAGCCATATTTATACATAGTACCTTCTGTAATGTGCAGAGGCAAAATTATTTGTTTTACTGACAAAAAAAAATTGTGAATGTCACTGTATTTTCTAGGCAAAGATTTACAGTTTCATATTTATTTATTTCTTATTTGTCTACATATTGACATGTTGGATATTCTTTGTATATAGGACCTGGCAGAGCTGATTTCCCTGGCTTCTTCTGACTCTGGAAACTCTGGGAATATCCCTGCTAGATTTACACTTTATTTATATCTCATAGGGTGTTGGACTGCAAAAGTAAACCATAATGAGACAGCTCTTTCCCATCTCTGTTTTGCTTCAACACCCAGCACACTACAAAGTTAACAAACATGAACCAACATGTCATATTGGAGAGTAGGAGATAGAATGCCAACTGAAAATACTTGTCCTTACTTATACTAGACCCCTTGGACTCGTAATCAGGTTTTTGATGCTGACCAACTCATCATGCTGTGATACAACATGAAACAATAAAACATGGAGAATATCAGCAGTAAGATCACAATAATCCTCCACAAAACGCTGAAGGTCGGTAAAAATGTGTTTACAATTATTGCATCACTGAGGTTTCACATGCCAAGAAACCCCTTCCTGTGTTAATGGAGAGGAAGCACTCTAAAACAAAAGCCATGATAAGAGTGAAAGCAACATCAACATGTGAAACAACTTCCATAGAAATGAAATGAAACGGTCTCATGAAGAATTGATGACATTAAAACACATCTTTGTCCGTGTTATTAATGCAGTCAGTGCTGCAGTTGTGATAACCCCGTCCAGCACACAGTGGAAACAATGTCAGAGTCTGTAAACAGTGACTTCCTCTTTTTTTCTCACTTTGTTCAGCTGCTAGTGACAAATATGAAAGCACCTCACAATGATATCACTTACTTAGTAAATAATCAGAAACAACACGGGAAGCACCTCACACTACACAACATTGCCATATTTTTTTAAACTGAACGAGTGAAGCGAATCAGGTTTCAGAATTACAGAATAAGTAATTTACACCACGCATATCAGCTAACATCTTGGATTACTGAGGCACGCTTACCACCTGGATGGCCGCTTTTACACAGAACACAGCGGGGCTGAGAGATTTAAAAGGAGACTAACGGGACATTACAGACTTAAACGCAGAAATGCTATATAACTAGTTTTTCAGTGACGTAAACAGAGAAAGAGCTATATTCAGCGAGCGCTATCCAGCAACAGCACTATTGAGCAGAGCTAATATTGCATGGTTCACCTACCACAATCACATTCTTCTCTCATGTCATGGAGAGGACGCGGGAAAGAAAAACAAAACAAATATGACAAGTTAACTCCACATTTTGTGCAAAGAGCGCAGGGAGACGTCGCTGCTGAAGTCTGAACCCGGCTGAAAAACTGGCCCTGATAATTTCCGCTTTCTTTCACTCCCTAAATGACAGGTCAACAAAGCCGACCTACCAACTGCGGCAACATCACAGCAACATCCAATGAGCTGAATATGATTTATAACGGTAATAACAAGTGCTAGTATGTGCATGACAGGCTTTATGTGCAAGTGGCGCTACAGCACTCCTTTGTATGTCAGTGAACGACGGATCATTTTGCTTTGGGTTCCCTAATTTCTTAATTTAGTATCCGTCTTTGGACCAAGTGTATCACAAAAACTACTCTCATCTTATGGTTGAAATATTCACAGATTTTGATAAGAGCATAAGAGCATGTAAAAATAAAGACCGTAATTTCTCATATATTCAGTCATATGTTGCTACAAACACAAAACTGAAAACGAAGGTTAATAACTTATCGTTTGCTAATAGTTAGCTAAAGTGATTAGCGCGTATCTAGTATCGAAACCGATACTAGATTTACATATTACAACATAATGATAGATGATGATCATTACAATCCTCCTCAGAAAACCTAATGTTACTACAAAAAGGAGCAGAAACGAGTATTTTTTAAATTAAACCTAAAGTTATAAAAAAACCCATACCCCTCTATACAAAAGCTATATGTCGTTATTTACGGGTGGTTGAGCTAAAGTAACTTAATTCAGTAACATTTTATATCTAAGGCACAACAACTTGACAGGTTCTGTGTTGTTCCAGTTAATAGTCAGGGCCAGTGCAGCGGTAACTAGTCACTGCTTTCGGATTAGTGTGTTAGCTGTAACGTACAGCAATGCTCTAACATGCTAGCGCTAGCTCGCAAGCTATCGTTGGTGGTTTTACCTTCCGTTGATGTCAACGGGGAGCGTCACGTCGTCCCCCACGATGGAGTCCATAATAGCGATTCACTTATTTTATGTCCTCGCCAGAATACTATGACATTTTACCGACCACACGCAGAGTAAACTTCGAAAAGCGGGACGGAATTCAAAATAGTCCAGGCTACCGCCATCATGATATGGTAAACGTCACCACTGTGCACGTTGGAAACTGGTGCTGCCTTCAGGCAGTGTAGGGAATCTTTTAACCCACGTCTGAAATCATGAAGTAGATGCCTTATTTAGATGAAAATAACGATATGAAGCTATTGCAATACGGGCTCGGTGCTATGATTATTTTAAGCCCCATATCATTATTTGTTGAAATATAATGCTCAAATGGAAGATCATTGCGCGCGACATTGAAATTAATACTTTCCCGGGAACAGGAAAGGCAACATAAAAACTGGGTGGACACTGGGAGAAAGCGATTGGCCAAAACAAACACTTTGGGGAGGTTCATAAAGGATCAAAAATAAGGACACTGTCCAGTGCTTCTTTAGTTTCCAGTCATGTACTAAGGTTACTGTATCTTATACCATGGTTTTAAGGACAAACGTTACATATTTTTATTTTTAAGGCCGAAGGATCCATATCTTCTTGACATATGAAGACTACCACGGTCTTCTTGGGTTTGTTTGTGTGTCTGTCTCTCATAAATATGTTAAGAGTATACTTCAATATAATGTGTATGTGTGTGGTGACTAAGATGGTGGGTGTGTTGCATGTTGGCGCAGCATAATTAAGACTTGCGCCCGTGAATGAGTTAATTATAACATCTGGTGGAAATACAGTCTACAACGATGACTACAGTCTGGGCATGTTATCGCCCATTGAAGTTCGGGAAGGGCTTGGGAAACTTCCTTGGTGTAAAGGGCTGGCTCGCTTGCACACGAAATCAATCCAGACAACAATAGCGACATCATGTGGTGTAACTGTTAACTTCAGTGATACACTAAAGTAAGTATTTTATTGTCAGGTTTAAAAGTGGTGTGATGTTTCACCACAGCGGTGATCGAATTTAATGTCACTGATGTTATATGATATGTGCTCTTCCCCCAGATGCAGCACATTGGTTTTAGCATCTACCACACACAGCACTATGAAGTAATTGTGTGCCTGCCATGGTGAACGGCCCAGTGTAAAAATCTGGACATGGACATGTTCCTAATAAAGCTGTGTTCACTGAAGCATTTTTCCTGCATAAGAGTGATGGTTGCACTATACCTAATGGAAATGTGGAGGGTACATACACACTGCAAATCTTTGGCCCAGGGTCCCTTAACAGGTTAATCTGGCCATGGCCTCAACAGATTTTCAATCCCCCGCAAGGCAATCCTCCTCTTAACTTTTCCACCTCTCTGCAGTTTTTTAAATTATACTGGGACATGAGCTTTGTGCTGGATCATGGAGGTCTATGCTTCTGTTGTGGCTGCTATAAATCGGGTGGAAAGTGTGTTTATCTGTCAGCTTGTGAGAAAAGTTAAACCTGTCTACAGTTTCACAAGCCGGCAACATTAAAATCCAGTGTTTAAATAAAAGTGGTGCAAAATGTGTTGCAAAACCACTGGGCATCATCACAACTCTGCATTTTGTATCTAAGCAGATGTCAATTGTTTAGAAACATATTAGGCAGGTAGATCCTTGCATCTTTATTAATCTGCATTAATATTGTCTTGTTAATGTACAACCTGCTAATGTAAAAGTTGTGTGATAAAAGTGATTAAAGTTCTTTTTATGCCTCACATATGTTTCAGTTTGTTTGCAGGTATTCCAGCCACCCAAATAGTTGAAAAGTAATCATCCACACACAAATTGAAAGTATTTATTGAACAAATGGACACTGAACAATGATTAAAGCGTAGACAGATAAAAGATGTGGGCACCAGAAATGGTCTTGTTCAGAGTTTGATGACTAATTGTATTTGGCGGATATTTCCAAACAGGTTTTTAATTATAAAAGCAATAGAGAATGTTTGCTCCAAGTGATGTGTAAAAATGTGAGGTATTCTTATCTCGTTTTAATGTCTACAACAGATTTACAAAAAGAAGAAACAATTTTCACATATTTGCATAATTCCTTAAAACACAAGTTATAGTATAGCACAGAGTCCTGGTACAGTACATGGTTGATTATCATAGAGGAAATACAACATAAAGCAAAATAACAAAAATTAAAAAAATAAAAGATAATTAACATTGCAATAAATTTGTTCTCTGGAGCCCCAAATTTACACATAAAAAAATCTATAAACTCCAAGACCAGTTGGGCAAACTGATATATAAAGATGTCAGAAAAAGTAGTATTGCTTCAAAGAAATTTGCTCAGTCGGCAACCACGTTTACAACATTAAATTACATTAAATTAGCAAGAGGGGATTCACTGTATACAACAAGCTTAGCACAATTATACACACTTGTGTCAAGCTACAACAAAGAAACTTTTTTTTTATTAAAACTATCTCCACTAGATGTGTTTCTAAAAATATTACATACAGCTGTGGGGGGGGCTTTGTACAGAGAAAAAGACATTTATTTTGAAAAATGTTTCAAATCCTGTGATTTATATTGAACACAAAAGAAGAATCGGTTTTTAGGTTTTACAGTTATCTCTAAAATACTTTTCCTCAGAATAAGCATTTCTATGAATTGCAGCATTGAAAAAACTTATGAATAAACAACAGATGGTTGACTATGAGGGAACAATGTAGTTTTGGATGGGATATTACCTTTATAGTGCATTATGGAAGCTATGACAATATATTATATAGACTTTTCTTTATTCATCTAAGCAAGCATGCACAAAAAGCATCAGAATATTTTAGCAAAGTGGTGTAATTACAGCACTATGGTTAGCACCTTAGATAATTTACTTAGCACCATGCATTAGAGAGAGGGTGGGATTAAAGATGGCAGTTTTATTTTGGTTCCTGGACCTGCTCTCCTCTCTCCTGTGGCTCAGTTCTCCTAAAAGGATTGCCTGTGTCTATAGTCTGTCTACTGTAAGTCAGAAGAAAAAGAGACTCCTGGTCCCATGTGATGCTAAGTAAATAATAATATCTACCCTCCTATTTTTTTTTAAATCTCTACGTAAGGAAAAAGCCTGATTTTACACTCCACAGTTGCAGAGAAATTAATAAGACTATTGAGAACCAGAGTTCCATACTCTTAAGCACATGTGATCTCTAATCTTCACAACCACATATTTTCTCCCTAATTATCAGTGGCATCCGGTTCAATAGTGTTTGAGTAATAACTATAGCAATAACTATTTAATGCGCTGACTCTCTCCAGGTGGACGGTTTGTGTGCTGACTAAGTGTCACTGGTTTTCCTACATTAGGGAGGAAAGTGAAATCTGCCATTTGGAGCACTGGTTAATACACATGTGATTTCTGCTCAATTTAAGTAAATGAGCCTGCCTCTGGAAAAATTCACATGGGCAAGATCACAAGGAGATGAGCACCAAAGGCAAATATAATGGCACCCCTGAAAAATCCTTCCATATAAGTTTAAAATATCAAATTATCTTCTCATTTTCTATTGCACTTGAAGATTATTTCTTTACATAAGATATACATGTGTAAAAGTAAATAATAAGCATACTTATATATGTACATTTAACTGATCCCAATTACTTTAATTCTTCTCTTCTGGCATAATTGAATTCCTGGTATTTTCAAAAAAAAGTACACAGTATACAAACTGTATACCGTTACAAAAATAAGTTACTATAATGTCCTCTGATTGACTTGGCCTTGGTCTCCCTTCACTCAGCAATGTTCCAGAGAGATTGTGTGGCACAGAGCTTTTTTCTCCTCCAAGCATGCGTACACGTGGAGATCCTTCTTGAAGAGCTTGAAGAAGCTTTTGCCATATTGAGAAGCTATTAGTGCAAGAACTCCCCCTGCTCCTCCTCAGCTCTTCTTTAACCCCCCAGCTCCTCGTGCTTCCCCCCTCTGTGTCTGCAGTCCAATGGGAGTTTGGCAGAGTGAAGTAGGATCTGTCTGGGGGGGAGGCTTGTTCTCTCTTGGGCAGTGTTTGGCCGTGGATTGAAGGAGACTGCTCCAAGCTCCACGCCCACATGAAGGTATCATCCAGGGGTGATGATCCATCCCTCCATGCTCAGAGGACTTACACTGCAGCCCTCACAGGAAGCACACAGAACCTACTTCTAGGTGGTAATGTGAGCCAGGAGTAGTGTTCGGAAGGTTGTAGATATCAACCACAGGGAGCAGGGTGGGGTCCAGGGAGTGGAACACAAAATGGGTCTGGTGCCAGCGACCATCTTTTATCTGAAACCCAGATAGACAATGCATTTATTAATTCCAGGCAATAGTATAGTATTGTTTGTTACGTTATGACAGTCTGAAAGTCAATAATGATACCATCTAAAAGGCATTAAACTAGATGACAGAATGCTATTCCTACCCAGCAGGAGTCTTCTATGACTTCTGGCTCAAGCTCTCCTCCCACCTTGAACTCCTCCCCAGTCCAAGCCTTGAATCTTACTGACTCCTGGGCAGCTGGCTGATCGTCAGCTGACCTCCAAATCGAGATGTTCAGGCAGTGGATGATGATATGCTGCACAGCCTCTGAGCTCAGCAGGTGCAGGAAGTTCATCTGAACACGGCCGACAGTGATTGTTGGCTGCTCAAACAGGTAGAAAAGACGCTGGTTGACGAGTTTGATATGTGCGCATGTATGTATCAATGACCTTTCTGTAAATATTATAGTTTTGTAGATGTCATTTGGGTTGTTACTGTGTCTTAAATACCTTGGATACTGTTATTGGTTTCAGGCAAGTCTGTCCACCTCCACTAAAGTTGCAGGAGACTTCTATTGTGTCAGATGAACAGCCCAGGTTGGGGTCAATCCAATAAGTGCCTGAAAAATCAAACACATTTGATATAATTTGTGTATCTAAACATAAAATGACTCTCCATCTTTGTTTCGCCATCAACACAACACACACACACACACACACACACACACACACACACCCTCACCATCATTTAACTTCTGTTCACAGCTGTGCAGGTCCCTGCAGATGCGGGCAGGATTGTCCTGCGTGCCCAGTGGGTTCTTCAGGCTCTGGACCAGGTTACTGAGGTAGTGGAGGGTCTTAAAGATCTCTGCGCCCTGGTCCAACATCGGCAGGTCCATCACTGGCTTATTCTAGAAGACAGACAAAAGAGGACAAGTCTGTGTGGTTTTCAACAGATAATAAGATGGAACAATACAGAGAAACATTGATGTTGTACGCCACCAACCTCAGTCCTGAGTGAGGTGTGTGAGTCCACAAACATAAGACCATCTTCTTTCTGCAGTAAAATAACAAAATCTTATAATGTCTTATTTCATCAGTGCTGTTGTATCTTTATGTATAACACATTACAGTATATTTTGACTGCTCCATGACTACATCTTATTGAAAATAATGAAATTAGCAAACATAACATGTCTTACAAATGACGGAGGGACAGCTGGTGGACCCTAAAGGGCAGAAAAAGAGTTATTCAGACAATGTATCATGCAATTCAAATATGACTTTAAGTGTGTTTGACATTTTCAACAACCTATAAAGATGGGAAACTTACTGGTAGTCCAGGGGGTCCACGAGGTCCAGGAGATCCCTAATAAAGAAGAAAAACATACATGCTGTGTGATTTATACTTTATGTTGTCAATCAAGTGTCCACAGTAAAATAAAATGATTTGTAACAACAGAAAAGACAATGCTATGCAAACATACCCTTGGTCCTTGCAATCCCTGCAGAGAAAAAAACCAAAACGTATTATCAGCATGGATATAGTCATCAAATGTTCGTTTCACACAGTAAACAATGAAAAAAAAATGAAAAAGATAGATGTTGTAAGAAGTCAAGAAGACTCACAGTCTCTCCACGATTTCCCTTCTCTCCTCTAGGACCCTGTAAAGAGATGTGCACAGTCAGTAAACTGAAGAACAACAGTAGAGAGAAATGTTCAACTTTATATTTATCTGTGTAATACATACTGCGCTTCCACTGGGACCAATAATTCCCACAGGCCCAACTACTCCTCCTCTGCCCTGATAGAGAGAAACAGTGTGGAGAAAAAGTATGAAATAGGGGTCTCAGTGCATTTCATCAATGTGATCTTGATCACTAGTCTACATACCATTGCGCCCTGTGGCCCCTTTGGTCCCCTTATGCCCTTTGGCCCAAGGTCTCCTGGAGGCCCCTGAAAACAGCCATGATAAATACACACTCATCACACACTTTGTACACCTGTTTAAAACTGTAATACTTGATGTCAGCAAAATGTCTTTTTACACACTAACTCCTATCTCTGACCACATCTCCAGCTCATCATGGAACATTTGACGGAGCTAACTGTTTCCATGTTGAAGACAATGTTGCCCAGCTGTCCTAACAAACTTCTAACAACAGATCTTTATTGCCACACAACCAATATGCAGATGCAGAATGTAAATCATAAAACAATTCTTAAAGCTGATGATTGTGAAACTGTTCCAGAAGGGATTATAAGCAATAGATCATGGGCAGGAAGTGAGGAGAAATGTTACTGGCTTGCTGCAAAGTGCGCTATTTGTAAATGGGATCTGGTGATGGGAGAGAACAGACTGTAATGTGGAAAGACTTGAGCACATTCCGCTATACACGTAACAGTGAAACACACTTCACACATAGAAGACACGCACACATGTGGAAGCAAACATGTAATTATTGTCACCCTACGAAGCTCAGATTAGACATGGAACAGGTGTTGCAACAACCAGACTACAGCAGAGTCCCAAAACAAGCCACATTTGTTGAGGTTTGCTAATTACAGACTTTTGCACTTTCTGGAAAGATGGTTTATTTACTAAGGGAGAAGTGGTAAATCCAACAGGTCCGAAATTAAATGACTGTTTCTGAAATCAGGTTGATGCATCTTTAGAAACACCAACCTGATAAAAGTGGCTCATTTCAAGTTTAGCTATCCCCCAAAGTGACAAATAAAAAGTTTCTGTTGTATGTTTTTGTGTCTGTCAACATGGTAACTGTTTACCCAGGCATGCAGTCATTCCTATCATCACAATGTGTTTGTGAGTATGTGTGATCTACAGTGAGTGGACCATGTTAAAACAAAGTTGTTTGGTCAAAGTGAATGGGCTGATTTCTGCAGACGTCTGCTTTGTATGAAAACAGTTGTGTTTGTGCTGCTGTTTGGTGCTGAACATACCCTTGGTCCAAAAACTCCCAGAATTCCTGGAAAACCTGGTTCCCCTGTATCACCCTGAACAAGAATTCAGTCAAGAATCAATTATACATAGTCTTCAAAAACAAACTTACATAACACTTATACGTGTGTGTGAGTATGTGTGGCGGCTCACAGGTTGTCCTTTAGGTCCTTGGTCTCCCTGTGGCCCTGGCAGCCCCATTCCACCTTTAAAGCCTCTTTTCCCCGGAGGTCCACTCTGGCCTCGAAGACCCCGCTCCCCCTGGACAGGTGAATAAAGGATCAAATAATTCAGTGAGGATCACTCATGGGCAGTAACTGTTTCTGCAGTCATACCAATACATCCCTTTCATGGCAGCAAATTATATTTAACATTACTTTCTGTGCACTGTTAACCTGAATGTGCCATACAGCATTCTACAGTTGCCCTTTACCTTTGGTCCAATGGCTCCCTGATCTCCTGGGAGTCCTGGAACGCCGGTTTTACCGTGTGAGCCAGCTTTGCCAGGAAGACCAGCCTCCCCATCATCACCATGCTCTCCCTAGATAGATATTGAGAAAATAAGATGTGGAAGAATCCTCCCTTAAACAAACAGTTAACTGATTTTTGTCCTGATAGTAGTGGCTACATGGCAAAATGGTCCATTCAGCACTTTGGTCCAGAGCAGGATGTCACAGCATCTGCTCTAGTAATACTCTCAGGTCAAAATGTCAACTATTAACAAAATACATCACATCTTTTATTAGAAACCCATGGTTTTCTGATTACGTTCATGGTTCCAAGTGGATAAACCAGTTTAATGACCCTGTGGCCTTTCGTCTAGCACTATCAAAAGCACAAAGAAGTCATTTTTTTTACCCCACTACAGGAAAATCTCTAAACTAGCAAATATATCACATTGTTATTTATTGTGTCCAACACATTTCAACTGTGTAGTTTAAGCCTCTAGGATATGCTAGCAGGACTATAAACTGTTGTTTAAATATGATAAATAAGGTTAACAAACAACTAATTATTAATATTTCTTTGTTTGTCTCACCGGCATGCCTTTACTGCCATCTTTTCCTGGGACTCCATCCACTCCGGGCACACCCTCCTGCCCTTCTCGACCCACCACACCTCTGGGGCCGGGAGGACCACCCCCACCCTGAGGAGAAAAGAGGCCTTGTCAGAAATCTACCCCGAGCATGACAATTTTCATCTTTTCTAGGTTAATATATTTATGACTTTTGTTTATACATATTGTCCACCTATAATTCTCATGGATACAAACTTTTTAATCTTTTTCAGGTGCATGTGTGGAGAATTGTTGACTTACCTCTGGGCCTCTGGTTCCTTTTTGTCCTGTCTGACCTTTTTTGCCTTTCTGACCCTTTATGAAGACAGAAAGTGTGTTAAAGATAAAATTGACCATATTGTTGTTTGTCAGTGCCAATGCAGTTTTACACTTTACCAGATGAAGACATTTCTGGCTTTCTAAATTCACTTGCATGCTACCCAGAGAAGGGAGAAAGCACTAGCAAGTGACCAGCATGGCGTTTACAGTAGCCCTCAAGCCAAAAATAACAAATGACCTCTACTTCTGTATTATTACATTACATTCAGACTGATTAATGACCTCTTCGCTGACTGGATGTTTCTGTTGGATCTTTGCTTTATTAGCTAACTTTCTCACATTGCCAGAAACCTGCTAGTGCAGTTGCAACCTCATACAACAGGTCAAATAATAATTTTACCTGGGTTGATTACTCATTACACATTCAGCTTACGTAGCTTGAACATAATATATCTTAAGCCCTCATGAAAAGTTGAACAATAGGAACTGCTGAGGATCTGGACTGAAGCTAATGCAATACAGATGATAAATAGTACTGCATGTCCTGCACTCTTCAAACAGAAGCACAATCACCTTCTACCACACACAGCAATCACACAAAATATTTTTGTTTTGACTTCCTTACTAGATCTCCTTTGGCCCCTTTGAGTCCTTGTTGCCCACGAGGTCCAGGTTGTCCCTGAAATTACCAGTTATGTAAATGGAACCATTTAAACACAACCTGTCTGAGCATGCCTACTGGTTGTTTATGTAGACTTAATGACTGAACTGTGTCTGGAAATCACAAGCTTTGACACTCACAGGTTGCCCAGGAGCTCCAGGTCTGCCTCTCTCTCCATCCACACCAATTTGACCCTAAGAAAGAGTAACAGAATATTAGCCTCATAAACCCAGATACTGTAAATAATCTTAAGATTATCTGGAGGGATGGGACTTACTTTGTACCCCGGATCTCCTGGTTCACCTCTCTCTCCTCTGTCTCCTGGAGGACCCTGATGAAACATTAAGTATATGAGGAAAAGGCAAATTATATGATTTCTGCAACCATATTCCAGACAAGCAGTAGAAGGAAGAAGAAAAGTAAGTCAGGTGTGACTTACTATGTCACCTGGAGGACCGGGAGGACCCTCTACTTTCCCATCATCCCCCTGCTCGCCCTGTGGATGAAAATCAGTGGAAAATTTAGATGCTCTATATGAGACACACATCCCTGCAAGGTTCATCAGTACAAGCTGCCTCCAGAGAGAGGTGCATTTTGGGATACTTTTTTGTAAACATCTGCTGTTTCTGATCCACTTTCATCTTATTTATGGCGGTATATTTATATTATATATTTATATACGGTAAATGTATTTGGCTTCTGCAAAGACGCTCTGGGAACAGACTGAGGATCTGACCAAAGGAAGAATAAGGAAAAATAATACGACCAGTATTACACATAAAGTAAATGAGGTGTACCTTTTCACCTTTTGGTCCAGGAGGCCCCATGGGGCCCTGTGGTCCCTGATGGCCCTGAAAAGACAGATATAAAAAACTGTTATGTGAATTACTACACCAAATGCAAATAACCATAAAGGACTTGCTTAATGTTTAATGTCCACACACATGCAGGCACTTACTCATGATAAGGTAATCTTACCTCATAACCTGCAAGACCAGGTTCTCCCTGTTGACCCATTCGACCAGGAGCTCCCTAAAGAGAGCAAATGTCATGTTTTCAGTCACACTATGTGTAATTTAAAATATTAGATGGTGTTTTAACTTATCATGTAGAGTGTCTGTGATTTAAAAAGTGATTGATAAATATCTGTATCATTACTGTTCCACCTTACCACGTGTCCAATAGTTCCTCTGGACCCCTTCTGCCCAACAAAACCTGGTGGCCCTGTCTTCCCCACTGGCCCAGTCTCCCCAAGGTGACCTTGATTACCTTTGGCACCCTGAACATATGCAAAGAATAATTTATAAAACAGCTGACTACACTGCATTTTGGTGTCACTCTGTGTGAATATTTGTGGTTATCAAACGATGAAACTATCATCATACATGATTTGACATTGATACCTTTGATCCTAGTTTTCCTCTTTCCCCAATTTTGCCAGGTTTCCCTTCTGGACCCTACAGGGAGAAAAAAAGAAGCAGCTTAACCTCTGAAAGTCAGTTTGCAGAAATTGTGTGTGTGTGAGTTTTTGCAGAAATACAGGAGACTTACTCTGACGCCACTGAGTCCAGGACTACCAGGTGGGCCCTCCTTTCCCTTTAGTCCAGTTTCACCTTTTTCTCCTTTGTCGCCCTCCTGACCCATGTCACCTTTTTCACCCTGAGAATATACATATAAAACATGGCTTTTTAATGGTCTATACCTAAAATATGTAGAAAAGCAGGTCAAAGTTGTATTGTTTAATTATTTTGGGAAAACATCCCACCTTGGTTCCATCAGGACCGGCTGGACCGGCTTCTCCCTCTAGGCCTGACTCTCCCTGTGCGTAGACACACGTACACTAGTTAACAAAATGAAAAGCTCCACTTGTTGAAGAATGCATAGTATCAAATAGAGTAATACTAATAAATGTACCCGCTGTCCAATTAGTCCCTGCTCTCCGATGTTCCCAGCAGGTCCAATGGCTCCCTGAGAGGCACAGACAGATGTTAAACTTAATGTAAAATGATATCAAATTTAAAAAAAAAACATATATCAACATAAAGACTGCTGCCATATATTGTCTCACCTTCTCTCCTGGCTCGCCTGGAAGTCCCGGCTCCCCCACCTTACCTGGAGGACCCTTATTAATGAGTAGAAATTGGAGAAAGGAAAATGTTGAATGTTTTTGGACTAAATTAAGGGCTAATGACTCTTGAACAACATGTCAGGAGTGAATTCCATTACATACTGTCATATGAGAGGAGAGAGAGACAAAGAAAGAGAACACCTTTATAATGCAGGTTAATTAGTTTAATTGGACAGATTACTTCAATCAGAGCATTATTCACTGGGGTAGCATGAATAACAGATGTCACATAGTTAATCATTTAGTCTTCACAGTACCCTTTGTGTGTGTGCATGGATTAACACAATGACCTTATGCATGTGGGATACGTGTGCATTAGTGATGGGAATTCCGGCTCTTTTAAGAGAGCCGGTTGTTATGGCTCGGCTCACTAAAAAGAGCCGGCTCTTTTGGCTCCCAAGTGGCTCCTCAGATTTTTTTGTTTCTTAAATTCATTTATTACCAAAATAATGTAAAATTATGTGTAAAATGAATTACTAATGTGCAAAATATGTCATATTAAATGTTCATTATTTATATGGCTTATTGATTGAGATGTATATCCGTGTAATTGAAATGCATCCAAATTTCACTGTATTTCCTGCGGTCACTCATTTTCTGTTGTCTCTGTAGCGGCTGCTCTCTCTCTCTCTCTCTCTCCCCCGCTCCTCCCCCTCCTGCTCAGTGCGGACACACCTCACACCAGGTAGCGGCTCCGGCTCGTTCACTTTAAAGAGCCGGCTCTAAGAGCTGTTTCGTTCGCGACCGACACATCACTAGTGTGCATACAGTACAGTCTCTCACCTTTTGACCTATTTCTCCTAACAGTCCCACAATCCCTGGAGGCCCAGGTGGTCCCTGTAAATGACAACACAAACACTTGAATGATTATAAGGCTATAACCAAGCTAGGGATGTTTCACACTAATAAACATCAGATCTCATTAAAAAAAAGGGAAATCTCTGGCTGATGTTGATTATGGATAAGCCAACATCAGATAAATCAGTAAACCATCTGTACACAGTTTGACTTTGAAAGTAATGTGTCACAAATTATGCTTCAAAAACACTGACGCATGCCATGAATACTTTTTAACCTCAGCGCATATGAATAATGGATGCTTCCCAGTTGATTTGCATCCAGTCCAAACAATAGTAATAATATAATAAAAGTCACCTGTGTGGTCTTTAATTCATGTTAGTGGTTGTGAGCCCAAAGAAAGTTAACAACAGAGCCCAGAACTGAATATTCTATCAGTGAGAGCAGCACAAGAGATGAGACAATGGAGAATGGCTGGGAGGGAAAATGATGATTTGAACTATATGTACAATGGGGGATTCACATGGGGAAACTCCACTTTAATTATATCTTTGTTTACTGGTAATCACAGTGTGGCCTGCCTACATGCAAACTAAGTCAATCAACTACTTACAAATCACAAAAGTGTGCAGATGAAAACATATTTTATAGCTTGCAGTGAACATGTCCATGCAATTACACCACTGCAAACCAAAGTACATTTGAAATTCAGTCATTCACATAATGTTTGTCTTTACTATTAGGTACAAACAGTATGCTGTCAGAAGTACATTACATTATATATTAGGCCAGAGATCCACATTTTATTTAACAGGAAAAAGGAGAATTTTAGCCAATGATCCATTCAAACCAGTGAAAACAAGAAGGGAATGGGCATCTGTTTTAATATTTGTGAGTTAAATTATCCATATGCAAACCAACACATTTTCGTCACCTCTATTTCTGCTCTGCGTCTCTCACTGCTCATAAAATAAAACCACAAGAAGGACGGCAAATCTTATACACTAAAGGTTTTATCCCTTATGGCAATAATCACATCTATTTTCCCTGCAAGTTCAGCAGTTTAGCCCTTCTATAAATATGGTGCTTCTCCCTGCCCTCTTGCAGTTCACTCTCCTGCCACTTCAGAACAGATGTGTGAAGGCTGATACAATTTTCTGGCTGCTCCAGAGGAAATATTTAATACAGACGAATATATTTTTAATAAGCACTAAAATATGTCTCATAAACTACTTCCTGGCTACGATGTTTTGCAGCTAACAGGGACGGGCAGAAAGAACCAGGCTGCTGTTTGTGGCCAAAGTGAATCTAATAAAACTAGTAAGTATGGCTATGAAGAGGGAGAAAGGAAAACTTTGATGATGGAGGGATAAGTAAGAGTGAGATTTAACCTCAAGTGAGAAAACAGAATGAGAGAGAGAGGAGGAAAGAGACTGAGGCAGCTAAGGATATTAATGTCTAAGGGGAAGTGTGAAAATACTGAGAAGATGGTCAAACAGGGGAGAACGGTACGAAAAGATGAAGACAACTGGAAGGTCATACCGGCTCGCCTGCTATTCCTTTGTCTCCTGGAGGTCCTGACGGCCCTTGGATACCCTGGAGACAGAAGGGTCAGTGAGTTCAGAAAACATGTACATGCCCGCACATCATCTTACGCTCACAAAACACTACATAAAGTACATGTGTACTTTTTATGAAGTGTTGCATTTTTCACTGTGATATCATGAGCAGCAGAACATTGCTAATAATGGATTGTTTAGATGCCAATATGAATTAAAAATTAAGCAATATAACACAATTACACAGTGCATACATACATATTCTGCACACAGTATACTGTGTGCAGAATATACACATGTTGTTTTGGGGTCCATTAATGCATCTAGGTCTCATCAGTTGTATATGTGTATTATTTTTGTGTATGAGTGAACTCACAGGAAAACCTTTAGGTCCAGCTTCCCCGTCCTCTCCGATCTTCCCCTGCAAGGACACAAGAAACAGAAGGATACGTATGATGGGATAAATTAGATCAGGGTTTATCAGCACAGGATCTGTGCTCACAAAATCAGAGTACTTGACAAAGACATTACATTAACATAGCGTCAAATTTACTGAGGCTTTCATGCCCAGTGTCAGACATATTCTGCATGTAAAGACATGCTGTTTGTGTAATAATAGTACGTGAGCACAGTATCTGATTATTGTACAACACAAAACAAAGAGGGGGCAAACAGTTGAGGCTGTGTGGATGATCAACTTTAACCTGACCCTGATTTCCACTGTGCAATGCCAAGTGCACTTGTTTGATAAGACACTGAAAAAGATGTCTTTCCATTTGCCCCAAATTTACATTTGATTTATAAACTTTTCCAAGACTGAAGATTAGTACCATTTTTAGTGATGGTGATGAACAAATACTTTTCATTAGTGGAGTCTAATTGCAGGAATATTCTCAAATTTCACCAGTGAGCGGTGAAAACAGCAATGTACACTCCACTTTCAGGTATGTAAATCTGTCATAATTCTCCTAAGGACAGTTCTCTCCCCCAAAGTAATACGCTGTTTCTAACTGTGGGCCTCCATTGTGCTGGTATCATGCAGTCCTTCTAAATCAAGTAGATGCCTTTCCTCACCAGAGGAACATAAGTACCAAAAATATATGAGAGGAAGGAGTGGAAAAGTAGAAAAGTGCCCCAGTGCTTTACCTGTGGTCCAGGGAAACCTATTTTTCCTGGAGGACCATCAAGACCCTGTGGAGAGAGGGAGGGATGAGAGATGACTGTGAGTTGAGACATGTCAGTTTACTGTATATTTCCTGTCTCTTGAGTTGGTAGAGAAGATGTGCACTTGCTGTTTTTGGTGCACAAGATCCATTTTCCCTATTAGGAATCTGTTACGTATGCAGGAGGAAATATTTTTACGCTACTTTATGCTGTTTTCTGGTCATTACTCAGTTTGGCTTCATGATTTTTTCTGGTTTTAAATATCACCAAAGAAATTCCAAAGGATGCACGCAATCAAGTCAGATTTCTTACCTCCTTGCCCTCTAACCCCCTCTCTCCCGTTGGACCGTCAGGCCCTCTCGCTCCCTGAAACACATGACAGTTGTCACTTCACCAACAGAGGTCACTGTAGCACAGCCAGACATCTACAACATACTGTAAATAAACATCTCTGTATGGTATGACACCAACAGTATCCACATGTCAGTGGCAATGTGAGTGTTACTGTGCGTGTAAACTGCACTTTCTAGGGTAAATACAGAAGTATGTATGCATTTATAAGTGTGTGTAAAAGTTAAAGTGTGTACTTGTACATATAAGTGTGTACATAGAGCGGCAGTGTAGAAATAAGTACAGATCTCTCTGCATGGTGTCACATATGGCAGTGAAAGCGACTGGTCTATGACTTGCATTATCTTAAAACTACAATGAAGGCATAAAATTTTGGCGCACACAGACACACACTGTTCACACTTAACCACACACACTGTCAGAACAGTCTGACTGTTTAGATTACATGGGTGCAACTGTCAAACATAATCAATCTAAACTGCTTAAAGGCCTGCTAGTCCAGTCCAGTCAAAGTCAAAGTCAAAGTCAGCTTTATTGTCAATTCTGCAGTATGTACAGGACAAACAGAGAATTGAAATTGCA